>OU612045.1:105798774-106263604 GCA_914767935.1 Coremacera marginata
ATGATAATGATAATGATAATGATAATGATAATGATAATGATAATGATAATGATAATGATAATGATAATGATAATGATAATGATAATGATAATGATAATGATAATGATAATGATAATGATAATGATAATGATAATGATAATGATAATGATAATGATAATGATAATGATAATGATAATGATAATGATAATGATAATGATAATGATAATGATAATGATAATGATAATGATAATGATAATGATAATGATAATGATAATGATAATGATAATGATAATGATAATGATAATGATAATGATAATGATAATGATAATGATAATGATAATGATAATGATAATGATAATGATAATGATAATGATAATGATAATGATAATGATAATGATAATGATAATGATAATGATAATGATAATGATAATGATAATGATAATGATAATGATAATGATAATGATAATGATAATGATAATGATAATGATAATGATAATGATAATGATAATGATAATGATAATGATAATGATAATGATAATGATAATGATAATGATAATGATAATGATAATGATAATGATAATGATAATGATAATGATAATGATAATGATAATGATAATGATAATGATAATGATAATGATAATGATAATGATAATGATAATGATAATGATAATGATAATGATAATGATAATGATAATGATAATGATAATGATAATGATAATGATAATGATAATGATAATGATAATGATAATGATAATGATAATGATAATGATAATGATAATGATAATGATAATGATAATGATAATGATAATGATAATGATAATGATAATGATAATGATAATGATAATGATAATGATAATGATAATGATAATGATAATGATAATGATAATGATAATGATAATGATAATGATAATGATAATGATAATGATAATGATAATGATAATGATAATGATAATGATAATGATAATGATAATGATAATGATAATGATAATGATAATGATAATGATAATGATAATGATAATGATAATGATAATGATAATGATAATGATAATGATAATGATAATGATAATGATAATGATAATGATAATGATAATGATAATGATAATGATAATGATAATGATAATGATAATGATAATGATAATGATAATGATAATGATAATGATAATGATAATGATAATGATAATGATAATGATAATGATAATGATAATGATAATGATAATGATAATGATAATGATAATGATAATGATAATGATAATGATAATGATAATGATAATGATAATGATAATGATAATGATAATGATAATGATAATGATAATGATAATGATAATGATAATGATAATGATAATGATAATGATAATGATAATGATAATGATAATGATAATGATAATGATAATGATAATGATAATGATAATGATAATGATAATGATAATGATAATGATAATGATAATGATAATGATAATGATAATGATAATGATAATGATAATGATAATGATAATGATAATGATAATGATAATGATAATGATAATGATAATGATAATGATAATGATAATGATAATGATAATGATAATGATAATGATAATGATAATGATAATGATAATGATAATGATAATGATAATGATAATGATAATGATAATGATAATGATAATGATAATGATAATGATAATGATAATGATAATGATAATGATAATGATAATGATAATGATAATGATAATGATAATGATAATGATAATGATAATGATAATGATAATGATAATGATAATGATAATGATAATGATAATGATAATGATAATGATAATGATAATGATAATGATAATGATAATGATAATGATAATGATAATGATAATGATAATGATAATGATAATGATAATGATAATGATAATGATAATGATAATGATAATGATAATGATAATGATAATGATAATGATAATGATAATGATAATGATAATGATAATGATAATGATAATGATAATGATAATGATAATGATAATGATAATGATAATGATAATGATAATGATAATGATAATGATAATGATAATGATAATGATAATGATAATGATAATGATAATGATAATGATAATGATAATGATAATGATAATGATAATGATAATGATAATGATAATGATAATGATAATGATAATGATAATGATAATGATAATGATAATTGTTGTGTCCGCTCCGTGTAAAGAAAACGCAAGTTTATAAGTTTTACTATTTTACTTTATAAACTATTTCTAAGATGGTGAACATAAAACCGCGTGCTAGCAATTGCTTACAACAAGAGAATAATAATCTGTCATTTTAGCAGCGTTGCCACACGTTTGTTTTCCTTAACCTAAGTAAAGTTACCATATCATGGATATAACACCTCTCCTACCCTAATCTCATGATCGGATAGATATTGATTTATCTTCCATATTTAATTACCTTCAATTTGTTTCATTATATTGTATGCTTCTTCAATTAATTTTTACAATTACATTGTAGTACAATTTTGTTTAAGCCAAAATATAATATAAGAGTAACATTAACAATATTTTATGTGATTTAATTAAAAATAATTCTTCGTTTCAAAATAAATCATGACATAAGAATAATATTATTTTGAATGCTCATATTGTAAACGTACAGGTGCTCTACGCGTACGATTCGATCTTCTAATTTCAGTTCCTTTCGTTCCTGCTACCCTGACCTCAGCATCTCCAGTGACTTCTGAATTAATTTCTTTATCATTTGAATTAGTATTGCTTTCCGTACCGAAGTCAACAAGGCTGTAATGTGGTGAAACAGGGACCTGAACTTTGGGACCGACTGACCGCAATTGATCTACGTGGCGTTTCCATACTCTCCCATCGTCTAACCTAATACAATAATGTAAAGTGCCCAAAACCTGAACAATTTCGCCAAATTTCCAATGTAGATCAGACAAATAATCACGGGCCGCCACTCTCTCTCCCACCCTAAATTTGGCTTCTTCTACTATTTGGTTTTTATTTTTATCTCGATTATGAGGAATCATTATATCAATTCGAGACCTAATCTGCCTACCAAACATTAGAGTTGAAGGAGACTTTCCAGTGCTAGAATGAATATTTTTTCGATAAGCCATTAAAATTTCACATAAATTGGCTGCAATTTCCGAATTTGCGCAATTCATTGCCTTTAACTTATCTTTTATTATACGAACATAGCGCTCGGCCTGGCCATTTGTGGCGGGGTGATACGGTGCACCTCTTTTGTGCTGTATGCCATTAACTTTTAAAAAATTTTGGAATTCATGGGACATTAACTGGGGACCAAAATCACTCACTAATACTTTCGGTAACCCAAAACAGCTGAATATTTCTCTGCATTTCTTAATTGTTGCTTCTGCAGTAATATTTTTCATCACATGGACCTCAGGCCATTTTGTAAAAGCGTCAATCAATATTAAAAAATTTCTATTTTTGAATGGTCCAGCAAAGTCCAAGTGAACTCGTTCAAATGGGTACTTCGCTGATTGCCAGCAATGGATAGGGACTTTTGACGGCTCTGGACGATACATTTGGCAGTTCGTACAGTTTTTAACCATTTCTTCAATTTCGCTCCCTATTCCTTTCCACCAGCAATATGCCCTAGCTAGCTCTTTCATTTTTGTCATGCCAAAATGTGCAGTGTGCAATTCTTGAAGAACTTGTTTTCGCAACTTTCTCGGAACATACACTCGAAGTCCTCTTAAGAGGCAATTGTCTTGCAAAGAAAATTCCGTCTGCTCAATACCAAACCTATATTTTGCTTCAACTACCCTACCTTCCTTCAATGCTGCAATTAAATCTAAAACATCTGTATCAGCTTCTGTAGCTTTTGCCAGTTCACTGACCGTAAGAGGTAGTGTTTCTATAGCTTGAATTTCGATTACATCAATCTCCTCAATGTTCTCATATTTTTGTGGGGCAGGTAATCTTGACATAGCATCTGCATTTCCATTATCAGAACCCTTTCTGAAACGGATCTCATAATCAAATGATTGTAGAAAAATCGCATAATGTTGCATTCGAGAGGCAGTTAAAGTCGGGAGCCCTTTATGAGGTGAAAAAATTTGACTCAATGGCTTATTATCTGTCATCAAGATGAATTTCCTACCATACACATATGTATAAAACTTCTTTATGCCAAATATTATAGCATAAGCTTCGCGGTCAATTTGGCTATACCGTTGTTGCACCGGTGAAAGTGTCTGTGAAGCGTACTGTATTGGTCTCTCTGTACCGTCTGGATAGATGTGGCTCAGTACTGCACCTACTCCGTATGGCGAAGCGTCCGTTGCCAGAACTAGTGGTAGTTTCGTATCGTAATGCGCAAGGACAACTTCAGATTGCATGTGCTTTTTTACAGCCCGAAAAGATTCTTCGCACGCTTTACACCACTCGAAACGAACGTTATTTTTAAGTAAATTATTTATTGGGTACAACAATGTGCTTAAATTTGGAAAAAACCTTCCATAATAATTTATCAACCCTACCATAGCTCGAACCTCATCCTTATTTTGTGGTCTACGCATTTCTTGTATGGCCTCCATCTTTTGTGGCATTTTATGTATTCCCTCCTGATCAATAATGTACCCACAATACTCAATTTTTTCAGCCATTAGTTCGCATTTTTCTAAATTCACACGCATATCATTTTCATTTAACCGCTTCAAAACTTCTTCTAATCGCTGCAAATGCGTTTCATCATCTGGCGCTGTTATTTTAATATCGTCAATGAAAACCGATACCCCTGCAATTCCCTGAAGCAGTTTTTCTATTTCTCTCTGCCACTTAGCGGGGCCACTGGCTATTCCATACCACAGTCTTGTAGGTTCATATAAGCCCCTATGCGTATTTAAAGTTAAAATGTGCCTATCCGATTCCTGCACTTCCATCTGAAGGTACGCTTTTGTCAAGTCTAACTTCGTAAATCTCTTCCCACCTGCCATTGAAGCAAACATCTCGTCTATAGTTGGCAGTGGATGTTCTTCCACCACTAAATGCGGGTTGACAGTAATTTTGTAGTCGCCGCAAATACGAACTCTGTTATTGCTTTTTTTAATTGTTACAATTGGAGTTGCCCAATCACTACTCTCAACTTTTCGTAAAATCCCATTTTTTTCCATTTCATCTAATTCCTTTTCTATCGATTCTCTTAAAGAAAAAGGAGCGCGGCGCGGTTTCATAAAAACAGGGGTACAATTTTCTTTAACGCGTATTCGAGCTTTAACATTTTTAATTTTTCCCGTTGATTCCTCAAATACTCTTTTGTATCTTTTAATCAGCTCTGAGATTTCGGTTTTATTTCTCTTAATGGAAGAAATGTGAAATGTATCTTCTTTAGAAAAATTTTCAAAAATTGTTTTCCAATCTACTCTCACAACAGTCAGCCAGTCCCTGCCCAGCAATGGATGTCTATCTGAATCTACCACATACAACTTCAGAACTCTATCTTGCTGACCTACTTCAACCTTAACGAAAATGTAACCATAAACTTTTATTTTTGTATTGCAATAACTAACTAAGTTTCGATCGGATGAATGAATTTTGTGTTTTCCGAAATTCTGTTTCGCGCATGGTAAATTAATTAAGGTAACTGGAGATCCTGTGTCGATTTCAAAATTCAAATCGACATCATCAACTTTTAAAGAGCTATACAACTTAGGAACTGATAGATTATTCAACTCTCCGATTTTACAAATTTCATCAACTGTTTGATTTATATAATTAGTTAGAGCACTACTTTTTGATTTGGATTTGAGACACATTTTCTTCAATTATCATTTGTAGTTTAAAATATATGTAAACACTTGGCATTTTTTGTTTCATATATAAAATCTTTTTCTTAATCCAAAAAAAAAAAAAAAAAAAAAAAAAAAAAAAAAAAAAAATTTTCTTCAAATGACCTTTTTTCTTACACACAAGGCATTCCGTGTTTTTATGCATGCATTTGTTTGCAAAATGGGTCTCACTTCCACATCTATAGCATACTTTTTTAGAAAATTTATTTTCAACATGCGCTTTAGCATTTTTGTGCTTCGAAACAGCTTTCTTGGACTCCAGCTTCACGTAATTTACCATTTTATCCTTTTGAAATTGAATTTCCTCGCCACCACGTTCTGATAACTCCATCGTCACAGCCGTGCTGAGTGCAGTTTCCACGGTCAGATTTTTAAGTTCCAACAACCTGTTCTGGGTGCCCAGATTGCGTAGTCCAAACACGAATTGGTTGCGCAACGCTGTGCTTAGGTATGCGCCGAACTTGCAGTTTATGGACAACTTTCGTAATGCCACCATGAAATCTTCAGCCGATTCTCCTTCAGCTTGTTTCCGCAGATGGAAACGATAGTTTTCAACTATTTCCAACGGTTCTGGATCATAATGCTCACTCATCTTCTTCACAATTTCTGCGTAGCTGAGTTGGTTAGCTTTAGTTGGACTTATTTTGTCGCACAACACATTGTATGACTTTTGTCCCATGTAATGGAGCAGCATGCTAACCTTTTTCGTCTCCTCGCAGCCAAAGATATCAAACGCCATTTCCAATCGCTCGACCCACCTATTCCATGAACTTTGGGTTGGCTCAAATGTATCAATTTGAAAAGCTTGTTGCAAATTCTTAATCTGCACGGCAGCTGTTGAATTGTCCGGCATTTTGTGAGGTTATGTGCGTTGTCACTGCGTGGTTTAAGATTTTATTTTCTTATGATTTTTGTGCTTCTTTATCCTCGTCGCCAATTGTTGTGTCCGCTCCGTGTAAAGAAAACGCAAGTTTATAAGTTTTACTATTTTACTTTATAAACTATTTCTAAGATGGTGAACATAAAACCGCGTGCTAGCAATTGCTTACAACAAGAGAATAATAATCTGTCATTTTAGCAGCGTTGCCACACGTTTGTTTTCCTTAACCTAAGTAAAGTTACCATATCATGGATATAACAATAATGATAATGATAATGATAATGATAATGATAATGATAATGATAATGATAATGATAATGATAATGATAATGATAATGATAATGATAATGATAATGATAATGATAATGATAATGATAATGATAATGATAATGATAATGATAATGATAATGATAATGATAATGATAATGATAATGATAATGATAATGATAATGATAATGATAATGATAATGATAATGATAATGATAATGATAATGATAATGATAATGATAATGATAATGATAATGATAATGATAATGATAATGATAATGATAATGATAATGATAATGATAATGATAATGATAATGATAATGATAATGATAATGATAATGATAATGATAATGATAATGATAATGATAATGATAATGATAATGATAATGATAATGATAATGATAATGATAATGATAATGATAATGATAATGATAATGATAATGATAATGATAATGATAATGATAATGATAATGATAATGATAATGATAATGATAATGATAATGATAATGATAATGATAATGATAATGATAATGATAATGATAATGATAATGATAATGATAATGATAATGATAATGATAATGATAATGATAATGATAATGATAATGATAATGATAATGATAATGATAATGATAATGATAATGATAATGATAATGATAATGATAATGATAATGATAATGATAATGATAATGATAATGATAATGATAATGATAATGATAATGATAATGATAATGATAATGATAATGATAATGATAATGATAATGATAATGATAATGATAATGATAATGATAATGATAATGATAATGATAATGATAATGATAATGATAATGATAATGATAATGATAATGATAATGATAATGATAATGATAATGATAATGATAATGATAATGATAATGATAATGATAATGATAATGATAATGATAATGATAATGATAATGATAATGATAATGATAATGATAATGATAATGATAATGATAATGATAATGATAATGATAATGATAATGATAATGATAATGATAATGATAATGATAATGATAATGATAATGATAATGATAATGATAATGATAATGATAATGATAATGATAATGATAATGATAATGATAATGATAATGATAATGATAATGATAATGATAATGATAATGATAATGATAATGATAATGATAATGATAATGATAATGATAATGATAATGATAATGATAATGATAATGATAATGATAATGATAATGATAATGATAATGATAATGATAATGATAATGATAATGATAATGATAATGATAATGATAATGATAATGATAATGATAATGATAATGATAATGATAATGATAATGATAATGATAATGATAATGATAATGATAATGATAATGATAATGATAATGATAATGATAATGATAATGATAATGATAATGATAATGATAATGATAATGATAATGATAATGATAATGATAATGATAATGATAATGATAATGATAATGATAATGATAATGATAATGATAATGATAATGATAATGATAATGATAATGATAATGATAATGATAATGATAATGATAATGATAATGATAATGATAATGATAATAATAATTCCCGATTGGGTCTTAATAAATTTTGAAAATTGGAAATGATAGTTCCACGTCAACAGGCGTAATAAATTCATATTTGAGTGAAATCAGTTCGCTCACAGAATAGGTTGGAACTATCTTTATTTTAGTTCATATTGCTTGAGATTTTCATAATTTCCTAAAAGCCTTCATTTTTTTCAAGAACGGGCTTTGATTTTTCTGCAATTTCTATCCATCTGCCAAGTTCTATCCACCAATAGTTGTCGTATCATATATAAAAGAGAAATAACAAATATTTTAATGGATTTGAGATAAAAAAATTTAAAAAATTTTTGAATATATTATAAAATTAACAAAAAGAATTTTTAAATATGCAACCAAATATACATTTTAAGTCATAAGTTGTAAAATATGCAAAAACGATTGAATGCCATTTTCAAGAAAATTTCATATTTCGCAAAGATCATTTATATATTTCACTTTTAAGATATCCAATACAAGGCTGCATTTGCATGGAAATCCGTGCCCTAGCAATGATGAACTTACTTGCTTACTTAGAGGCCGTAACAACCCGTGTCCGGGTTTCGGCCAACCTCATCAGCTCTCGCCAGGCCCCACTGCTTTGCGCGCGCACGTCAATGTCTTCGTAGAGCTCATACAGCTCGTGGTTCATTCGGATGCGATAATCATCGCCGACTCGAACAGGACCGAAGATTTTGCGAAGAACTTTTCTCTCGAACACCCCCAGAGCGGCTGCGTCGTTTTGCGAAACTACCCATGCCTCAGCGCCATAAAGCAGCACAGGTAGAACGAGCGTCTTGTAGAGTGTTAGTTTTGTCGATTGACGGAGTGCTCTGGAACTTAGTTGCTTACTGAGCCCGTAGTAGCACCTATTAGCACTTATTGTTCTTCGCTTTATTTCCAGGCTGATTTCGTTGTTGGTATTATTTGCGGTGCCAAGGTATACGAACTCCTTGACTACTTCAAAGTTATAGCTGCCGCATGAAACGTGGGAGTCTAGACGCCGCGCTCCCTTGTTTGTAGACAGCATATACTTTATTTTACCCTCATTTATCGTCAAACCTATTTTGGCTGATTCTTTTTCGATAGCGACGAAAGCAGTGGTAACAGCTCTCTTGGTTCTGCCGACAATATTAATATCATCAGCGTACGCAAGGAACTGGACACCTTTTTAGAAAATGGTGCCATTACGATGCACATCGGCGTTTCGTACGATCCCCTTCATAATGATGTTGAAGAGATCGCAAGACAGTGGATCGCCTTGGCTGAAACCTCTTTTGGTATTGAAGGTTTCGGAGAGGTCATTTCCTACCTTGACGGAGCTGCGTGTGTTGCTCAACGTCATTCTTCAAAGTCTAATCAACTTTGCAGGCATACCGAACTCAGACATTGTTGCGTATAGGCAATCCCTTCTCGGGCTATCGAACGCATCTTTAAAATCGACAAAGAGATGATGTGTGTCAATTTGATTTTCGTGGGTTTTCTCCAGGATTTGTCGTAGCGTGAAAATCTGGTCTATGTTGGACTTTCCAGGTCGAATTGGATAAGGTCCAATCAGTGTTTTTGTAATCGGCTTTAATCTTACACATAGTACGCTTAAGAGAACCTTATATGCGATGGAAATTAAACTGATATTGCGATGGAAATAAAACTGATACCTCTATAACTGGCGCAGATTGTAGGGTCTCCTTACTTAAGTATAGGGCACAGTACGCTGAGATGTCAATCGTCGGGCATGCTTTCTGTTAGGCATATATTGCTGATGAGCTGATGCATGCGCCTTATCAATTCATCGCCGCCGGTTTTAAACATTTCAGCTGACAGGCCGTCAGCACCCACTGCTTTATTGTTTTTGAGTCGTTGAATAGCAACTCGAACCTCTTCATGGCTAGGTGGTGATACTTCCACTCCGTTATCGTTGATTGGTGACACCGAACTGCGCTCTCTATGGGCGGCATTTGTGGAATCGTCGCCAGTAAGTAAATTGGAGAAGTGCCGTCTCCACAATCTCAGCACACATTGTGTATCCGTATTCAGATCGCCATTTTCGTCTCAACAAGTGGATGCTCCGGGCTTGAAACCTTGGGTTAGACGTTTAACCTGTTGATAGAATTTTCATGCATCCTTCTTGCCCTGGTATACCTCTAGTTCCTCACGCTCACGCTTTTCCTGCTCTCTTTTCTTGCGTCTGTAAAGGTGCCTCTTTCGTCCTCTTTTCGCGGTAGTTTTCTCGCACGGCTCGCGTTGCAGCTGACTGCAGCGTTTTTCTATATGCGGCGTTTTTTACTGCTGTCGCGATGCGACACTCCTGATCGTACCATTGCTTCCGAGGTTGCGGGTGCCGGAAACCAATGACTTCTTCAGCGGCAGCGCGCATGGAGTGGGATATATGCGCCCAAAGTTC
This sequence comes from Coremacera marginata, assembly GCA_914767935.1. NCBI lineage: Eukaryota > Metazoa > Arthropoda > Insecta > Diptera > Sciomyzidae > Coremacera > Coremacera marginata. Next base: position 105,809,682 of record OU612045.1, read on the forward strand.
GCCGGTGTCGTCGACTCCAGAGGTTGGTTGGTTGAGCTTAACCGAGAGTTGAGCGGAGTAGGCTTCGGCAGTCCGTTATAAGTGCAGCTTAGCGACATCTAGCTTTCGTTGCATTTCTGTGCGTATGTTCTTCGGATTGCATAATCGCCTTCCGTCGATTACAACATGATCAATTTGGTTTCGCGTTTTTTGATCCGGGGACAGCCAGGTGGCCTTGTGGATGTCGAGGTGCTTAAATCTGGAGCTACTAACTACCATGTTTCGCGCCGCGGCGAAGTCGATCAGTCTTAGACCGTTGTTCGTGGAGGTCTCATGAAGACTGAACTGACCGACAGTGGGGCCAAAGATGCCTTCCCTTCCAACTTTCGCATTAAAATCGCCGAGGACTATTTTCACATCATAGACCGGAAGGTGGTCGTATATGTCCTCAAGACTAGCGTAGAAGCGTCCTTGATGGCTTCGTCCTTTTCCTCCGTCGGGGCGTGCGCGCAAATAAGGCTGATGAAGAAAAATTTTGCCTTGATGCGGATCGTGGCCAATCTTTCGTTGACAGGTGTGAACCGGGAAACAAGGTGGCGTAGTTTCCGGCTAACGAGGAATCCACATCCAAATTCGCGCCTCTCCGCATGGCAGCTGTAGTAGATATCACAGTGTGCTTGTTCAGAGCAGCCTTGCCCTTTCCGTTTTGAGGGCTTCCGCCAGTTGGATAATGGCACCTTCCCTATAAAGAGTCCGGACATTCCAGGTGCATATCCGTAAATCATTGTCCGTTTTTCGTTTGCGGTGGTCGTCAACGTAATTGGGGGTTCTTATCCGAGGCTGGTTTAGTTTTCATTGGGCAGTAGTAATGTGGCGGGACCCAAACCCTGCGCACATTCCATGTTTAAGGTCTATGGAGCGACCCGCCGCTCAAATTAGCCGTCAAACTGACGGATGCCAGTTTGCCGTTGCCCAGGGAACACCACATGGAGGTTTGAGTCGACTTGAGACGATTTCGACATGGATAATGCTGGCCTCGCCAGGTTGAGGTGGTCAGACACATTGCCATGTGAAGGTTCGCCCCCTGTTGCTAGTAATGATATCAGCCTTTTTTTAATTAAAATTTTGATTAATTTTTGAGCTTTACTCGAAAGAGACTATTTTTTCCCCCACTATATGCATGTTTTTTTCAGATAATATTTGTAACCTCCTTTTTCTCAAAAATACGCGAGGAGCGGAAAAGAATATAACTTTTGCACATATGGGTGCTCTTTTGCTTGTTCCGAATATATGCAATGTTTGTGTTGTTATGTATAAGATATAAGAAGATGTAAAACATTATATATATTTTCTCTTTATTAGAAACTTCCTCCTCATCGAAATCAATTACTTTTGACTTACTTAAAAAAAAAGTAACATTCTTGCAAGACGAAAATAAATCTTTAAAAGTTGAGGCATTTCAGTTGGCTTGTAAAACGGATGAAGTCGAACAACTCGAACGTAATCTTGTGAGTGACATAACCACTCAACTTAACGAAGCTAATAGCCAAAATGTTAATTTATTTTTGGAAATCGAACAACAACGAGAAGAAAATCGTTTGTTATACGAAAAAATCACGGCTCAAACGGCATGCTTAAATAAAGTAGAAAAACGTTTGGATCAAATTACAACTGACAACGAGGAAAAAACAATACTTCTCGACATAACAAAAGAAAACCAAAACAGTCTTGCTATGGAACTAGCTGAATTCAAACAACGTTACCAAGAGGTCTTCTTACTGCTACAAGAAACCCAAGAACAATTGCGAAAACATCGCAAAAAGTTTTTGCCCAATGCAAGAACTTCATTCTTTCCGACTATTGGTGTGGGGCATCCTGAATCATTGCATTCAGAACTAATGGAATCTTCGCTATACTCTCAAAATAGTTTAGATTCCGGAATCGCTGGGTATAGTAATCGCAAAATTGAAACTAGTGTTCGGTTAATATCAAATATTGAGAATGTTTGCGATGATGGTAAATCAAATTTTTTTGAATTTATTGATGCAACCAGGGGAGCAGCACCACAACTTAATAAAATGCTTAAAACTGTGCAGTATGTAAACAAAAATATAATAAATCGCTCCAATGGTACTACGGCAATGTCTGAAATTGGTGATATATGTGTTAGCAATTCATCTCGACCTAGAATGTCCTCAATACCGTACTTAAGTAAAATGATATCAGTAAGCACTGCAGATAGTCACTTGGATAATTCAAACAAAAATTCATTGTCTTTCGACAGCATAGCATCGCAATTAGATGGAACTCCGTCACATCTGTCAGGTGTACCAGGAGCACCAGGTGCAAAAGATTTGGAGGCTGCTCTTAAACGTCTGTCTCCAACAGAAATTTTTGCAAAGCGCACACTGCTGTCTTATGAGCGAGGAGATTCTTTTGATGAGTATATTAACTCAACCGAAGAACCAACTGGAATTAGAACACCAGACAGTATTATGTCAACAGGATCTTCTGGAATTTCATCATCTACAAATATTAGCTCTTCAATTAATCAGTGGCGTCTTCCAGATAAATTGAAAATAATAAAGCCAATCGAAGGTTCTCAGACACTTAACCATTGGATAAAACTGGCAACTCCGACCCTGAGTGGTCTGTTGGAGGAAAGACCTGGCGTAACTATTCGAGGTGGTCGTGGTCTGGATGAACTAGGTATCCAAATATATACATTATCAGATTTAGAAGAAGACATTGAAGACCATCCAGGAAAACAGTTCGAGCCGCCAGGTTGCATTTATACTTACACCACGAGCATAGTTATGCACCCAGGTGATGAGTTTTTAAATAATTCATCTTTGTTAACGCGATCCTCGATCTTAGAATCATCATCAACTTCACGCCAGTCTAGGTAAATATTTGCCGAATGAAATATTTATAGCTTAAAAATACCTTATTTCTTATTTAGTTGTTCTTCTACACCAACAGCTGTTCTATCACGCAGAAATTCATGTTCCACTTTTTCTGTTAACGTAGGATTGGCTGCGATGCTCAATGAACGCGGAATAAAAGCAGTAACTCCAAGTGCTCTTAACACGCCATCTGGTTTGAACTTTTCTCCAACAGTAACACCTTGCAACAGTCCAGGTAAAATTTGGAACTAATTTTGTTTAAACACTCACTTATGCTAATACATTGGATGAAATGTTTTCGAATAATAAAAGTATAAAGTTAATAGTTGCTAATCTATTGCATGGTATGCAAAAATTTCTAAAGTTTAACTAATGCTCAAAAAAATTTTGTTTTTAATAGCAAAATATTAAGATATACGTGGAACATACGCCAGAGAACCATGGTTCAATTCGCGCCTGAAAGTTTTTTTCAATTGAATTAATTTTTACTGTTCGGCCGTCACCTCTCTGCAAACAATGGCAAACCTCATAGAGTAAAAACTGCCATGAAAAGCTTCTTGAGAACATAAGCCGTTAAGAGTCAGCATTAAACTTGTAGGTCCAGTTCTCGATCATTTGTGTTCAAACATTTCACAACACAATTGATCATTAAAAGCTCGGTCAAAGTCTTTTCAAGCGCTGAAATGGCCATTTCGCTTTTTTTTTAGTTAAATACACAACAGAACACATATCACTATAGAAGGACAGTTGCCATTTTCAAGACCACGACGCTTGGACTCAAGTTAAGTAGATACGATATGGTAGTTTTAGCGCAGGTGGCGCAGCGGTGCAAGCCGATGACGTCACTTAGGCCCCAGTTCCATCTATTGGGGGTTTTTTTGTTAAAAATCGGCAAGTTTGGGATATGTCTTTGCTAAAAGCTATTAAAATGGACAAGTTTTGGGGTATGTCTTTTTTTAAAGCTATTAAAATCTAAAAGTTTGATGTATGTCTTTGCTTTATGCTATTAAAATTGGCATGTTTTGATGTATGTCTTTGCTAAAAGCTATTAAAATCGGCAAGTTTGAGGTATATGTTTGCTAAAAGCTATTAAAATCGGCAAGTTTTGATGTATGTCTTTGCTTTAAGCGTTGATCATAATTTCATTTACTACATTATCGGTAGTGGTGGTCAAGCGAGCTCTTATCAGTGTTTGTATGGTTTGCTTTTTCTTAACCCTCAAATACCTAATACCAATGACTCAAATTCTGCGTGACGAGTTTAGCTTAAATGATATGACTTACGTTGCGAAAATCTGTATTTAAATAGTATCATTTTAGATACGGAGAACGTTGAAGGGTTAATGAAATATTTGTAAATTTATCATGGTGGTGATAAGTATTGGTTTATGTATTAGGTGCAGCTCAAGTGGAAGCGATTAGTAAGTATTAGATGTATAAAAGTAGTTTTAGTATTGGCTGACAACCATTTGAAACATAGGCGTATATAGGTGGGATACATCTGAGGTACAAGTCTCACTCCCCGGTCAAGTCGTCCAGCAAAATCTCCGCCTATGGCTTATATTTTAAGTAAATTCAAGAGCCTGTGATGCTTCGAGATGCAGAAACTTCGAGAACATTTTAGAAGACGACTTATGTCATTGTAAGCCGATGACGTCACCCATATCCATCCCGATACGGATTTTAATTATATTTATATTTTAAATTAATATTAAGTCGCTATAAAAAAGAATTCAAGGTTAAAATGATAAGATCCAAGCTTTATAATAAGCATAATAAGCGTATTAAAAAAAAAAAAATACCGCAAGTTCAAGATAACGGATCAGTGTAGAAGTTTAATTCTAAAAGAAACGAATGTTTGGGGTAAAATTCTGATAAAAATTAATTAAAATTTTTCTTTATTACTATTATTGTTGTTATTATAATAAACATATATAAACAAATTTTATAATTTTATTAATAGATAAAAGTGATCGTATAATTATTTAATTTTTTCTGATTTCATTTGTTAGAGGTGAATATTCAATAAATCGATCATGAACTACTAAACAGTGGGCTGAGGTTCTATCTGAAATCGGTTTGTTTGCTTCGGTTTCAAATTCAATTCGTACATCAGTAGGTCTAACTTTAGCTGCTGCATTTTGGTGTGTTACATCAACAACAATAAGTGGTGCACTAGCCTTGAACCCAGCGACATCTAGCAATGGTTGAAGTTCCCGCATATAATAACTTTGTTGAAATTTTGCATACATATCATATAGTACAGCATACTGTGCCATTTCAAAGCGACTATTTAAATCATCATAGGGAAATAATTCAGAGTTTATATATACTTTTAGATTAGATATATTACAATGATCAAATATATTTCCTTCCTGTTTAATTTTTTTCTTTGTAAACCGATTATAAGAAATCCTGGTCTTTCATTTTGCGGTGAAAGCTTTACATTCCATAAAACTTTTGTTTCCTTTGGTAGTATAGGATTTGTATGATAGTCCCAACTTCTAAATGCCATTGGTATTAGCAAATTTTCGTTTTAATTATCTTGTACATTTCCAATTTTGCAAAGTCTGATAATTGTATATGAGGCATTTTCCAAACTATGTCCAGTATTGTTAGCTTTAACTGATCAGTTCCATTTGTAGAATGATATGATCTTCTTATCATTATAAGAAGAACGTTGAAGGATAAGTTCATGCTTCAAATTTAATATTATTTTATTATAATTTTCAGCAAAACCCAGTAACATTTTCAACGGCACACAGCAACTAAAATGAGATTTTTCCAATGTGAAATTTTCATCAGGAACCCTAACCGCGTTTCTTAGTGCGCCACTTTCAGCTTTATTCAATGATACGAAATTTTTCATAGTTGATGAAATTCCAAGATTACGTGTACGATCAACTTCAAAACCATTAATTTCATCGAACAGATATGAAACAAAGTTTTTTTTAAAATTTCACACCTGTTGTTACTACATCATTTCCTCCTTCCTGTTTTACTATAAAGCCATGAATGTAAATCATACTCTCACTTGGTAAGACAAAAAGATCCTGATTTTGAATGGGTATACGAATCTCATCGTTACTGTTAAACGATGTTTGGTAATGATAGTAACTATGATAGTCTCTTTAAATAATACTCTCATCGTACATAGGTTGTTGAATTACATTGAGTATTTCATTCATATTGAATTATTGGTTGATTGATTATCGATATTGTGATTGATTGATTCAATCAGTTTAGCAGGTAACTGTTGAACAGTACAGATCAGCAGTTAGCTGTTTAATAGTACAGATCAGTTTTAGCAGTTAGCTGTTGAATAGTACTGACCAGTTTGGCAGGTAGCTGTTTACCAGTTCAGATCCGCAGTTAGCTGTTGAACATCACAGATCAATTTTAGCAGTTAGCTGTTGAATAGTACAGACCAGTTTAGCAGTTATCTTGTTGAACAGTACAGACCAGTTTAGCAGGTATCTGTCCGATATTGAATAAATTATTGTGATCATGTACATTTGATATAGAATTAATTGATACAAAGTCCGCAAGTCCACAAACATATCTTGTAGGTATTTTAACCGGAGGAAAATACTTTGCAACATGAGTGGTTCCGCTTAAAGGGATTGTTATTGACATTATGCGTATTCGTTATAAACTGATAGTCTATACCTATAGAGTAGCCTATATACCTATATAGGTAAAGAGTGTCCCCCGTCCTATACCTATGGCATTGGCTTAGGTTAGGTTGATTCGGAAGTATTATTTGTATAGGATCGCGCTATTTGCTATCTCCCTTTCTCTCTCCCTTTCTCTCTCACGCCATTCGCTTCGGCATACAAGGACATAAGTCTGCTTCTAAAATGTTCTCGAAGTTTCTACATCTCAAAGCTTTACAGACTCTTGAATTTATATAAAATATAAGCCAGAAGCGGAGATTTTGCTGGACGACTTGACCGGGGGATTGAGACTTGTACCTCAGATGTATTCCACTAATATACGCCTATGTTTCAAATGGTTGTCATCCAATTCTTAAACTACTTATGCAAATCTAATACACGCACCTAATACTTAGCACCATTATGATAAATTTATAAACATTTCTTAAACCCTTCAACCTTCGCCGTACCTAAATTGCTTCAACCCATATTAATATCTATATTTTCATATAGCAAGTCATATCATTTCAGCTAAAGTCAACCAGCAGAATTTGAGATAATACAAATACAAATGATACAAATACTTATAAGAGCTCGCTTGACCACCACTACCGATAATGTAGTAAATAAAATTATGATCAACGATTAAAGCAAAGACATACATCAAAATTGGCCGATTTTAATAGCTTTTAGCAAACATATACCTCAAACTTGCTGATTTTAATAGCTTTTAGCAAAGACGTACATCAAAACTTGCCGATTTTAATAGCATAAAGCAAAGCCATACATTAACCTTGCCGATTTTAATAGCTTAGACACACCCCAAAACTTGCCGATTTTAATAGCTTTTAGCACATACCCCAATCTTGCCGATTTTAGCAAAAAAAACCCCACTAAATGGAACTGGGGCCTAAGTGACGTCATCGGCTTGCGCCACCGCGCAGCCTGCGCTAGAACCACCATATCGTATTTACTAAGTAAATACAAAATCGCAAAACAAGAGTTGGATTTTTTAGTCAATTTGCCGTCCAACGGACTCCATGTCAGCATCCCCACTACATCTTGTTCCAAAGAAATATGCAAATGACTAGAGACCCTGTGGCCACTACAGAAGGCTAAACGCGATTATAGTACCAGACCTTTACCCTCTACCACACATTCACGACCTATCTATTGACCTTCACAAAAAACATTTTCGAAATTTGACTTGGTAAGAGCATATCACCGAATTTCCATGGCCAGTAAAGATATTCATAAAACCGCGATTATTACACGTTTTGGAATGATGGAGAAACGCAGCTCAAACATTCCAGCGATTTATTAATGTAGTACTAAAAGAATTTGATTTAATATTCGCTTACTAGTGGCCAGCGAAACAGAAGAAGAACATTTGAGACTTCTAAATTTAGTATTCGAATGATGAGACTAATATGGACTTAAGCCATTTTCTACCGCTGGTCGTTTATCCGACCAGTGAAATGACTCATCATACGTACTTTCATATCTCAGTTTTTATACTTGGAATTTGATTATTTTTCTTTAAAAATTAACTTTGAATGTTGTATTTTCTAAATAGTCTTTTGAAAAATAGTTTAAAATTTTTTAACTAAGTCGTTAGGGGCTGGGAAAAAATCATGATTTTTAGACCTGTTTCGGATGCATGAGAACTTACTTACTTACTTATGTGGCCATAGCGACCTGTTTCCGGGTTTTGGCCGACCTCATCAGTTCTCGCCAGGCACCTCTGCTTTGCACGCGCCTTCTCCAATCGTATACACCAAGTGCGGTTAGGGCTTCTTCAGCCTGGTCATTCCATCGGAGCCATAGTCTCCCTCGTCGTTGTTGACCAGCGACCCTCGCCTCGAGCACCTTTTTCGCTGGAGCTTCGTCGTCCATACGATGGACATGACCCAGCCAGCGTAGTCGATGCACAGTTATACGTCGAACTACGTCAATGTCTTCGTAGAGCTCATACAGCTTGTGGTTCATTCGGATGCGATAGTCATCGCCGACTCGAACAGGACCGAAGATTTTGCGAAGATCTTTTCTCTCGAACACCCCCAGAGCGGCTGCGTCATTTTGCGAAACTACCAATGCCCCAGCGCCATAAAGCAGCACAGGTAGAACGAGCGTCTTGTAGAGTGTTAGTTTTGTCGATCGAGAGAGGGCTCTGGAAGTCAGTTGCTTACTGAGCCCATAGTAGCACCTATGAGCAATTATTTTTCTTCGCTTTATCTCCAGGCTGATTTCTTTGTTGGTATTAATGGCGGTGCCAAGGTATACGAACTCCTTGACTACTTCAAAGTTATAGCTGCCGCATGAAACGTGGGAGTCTAAACGCCGCGCTCTCTTGTTTGTAGACAGCATATACTTTGTTTTACCCTCATTTACCGTCAAACCCACTTTGGCTGATTCCTTTTCGATAGCAGCGAAAGCAGTGGTAACATCTCTCTTGGTTCTGCCGAAAATATTAATATCATCTGCGTACGCAAGGAGCTGGACATCTACAGTGGCATCACGAAATAATCGGACACTTATAAGCTTTTGAAACATTTTAATAATTAATTGAGCAAAAACCATTTTTTTTTTATATTTTTTTTTAAAGTACCCTTTATTGGTATTTTTTTAAACATATTTACATAAAACAATTAAAAAAAAAGAATGAATGAATTCAGAAGCAAATAACAAACATAAACTGATTTTTTTAGGAACAACAAATAATCGGACATACATATTAAACTACTTAAAAACTGGAAAAAAATGATATCAAACTAATATTTTAATACTTCGTCGCATATCCTTTGGCTTCTATTACTGCATGCAAGCGTTTTGACATTGATTTAACCTAGTTTTGGCACACTTCAGGTGGTATTGAATACCATTCTTGTTTAAGCGCTTCTTTACGCTGCGTGAGTGAGTTATACTTCCTCGTATATACCCTTCTTGGCAGTTCCTCCCAGAAATGTTCAATTACGTTCAAATCTGGTGACTGAGAAGGTGTCTGCAACAGTTTGGGGCAATTGTGGATCAACCAGAGCTTCGCTACTGCCGGAGTATGTTTGGGATCATTGTCCTGATAAAATGCAAAATTATCTTTGATGCCCAATTTTTCTGCGCTCTGTTTGACGTTTTCTTTTAAAATGTTGAGATAGACAAATCTGTCCATTTTACCTTCAATAAAATGGAGATTGCCTACCCCAGCACTGGACATACAGCCCCAAACCATTGCAGAACCTCCTCCGTGTTTAATAGTTCCTCGAGTATTTTTTGGTTGAAACTCTGCGTTTGGTTTACGCCATGCCCTGCCATCCGAACCGTGAAGATTGAACTTGCTTTCGTCTGTATAAAGAACCTTTAGAAAAACTAAAAAAATTGCAAAAACAAAATTTCAACTATAAAATTAGATTCTTACCGTGTTTCAAAAATGATTGATTTAAGAAAATATTCTTTTGAAAATTTATTCCGCAATTTCTTATTTTTCGGGCTTATAAAAGGCTGTTTTCTAGCAATTCTGCCATGAAAATAATTTTTATGTAAAATATTGCAAATGGTGGTTAGGCTCACATCTTTTCCAGTTTTTGATTTAAGTGAAACTTGCAACTCCTTTGCCGTTTTGAAAGAATCAATTTTTATTTCCTTAATAACACCACGCTCTTCTCTGTCATTTAATATTCTTCCTTGCGAAGTACGGCTTTTGTAGGTTAGTCGAAATTCATCACGATATCTTTTAATAATGTCGTGCACGGTTGATTTACCTTTTCCAACCAGTTCTGCTATTTCTCGCGTTGATTTTCCTTTCCCACTTAATTTTACTATTAAATGTTTAACTTCATTAGAAGTTTGTTTTCCTTGCGGAGCCATAACGCGTCTAACACCAAAAATCAACTAAAAATACTAACTATAAAAATAAATAGCATAATAGGAAAAAAGACAAGTTCACTCAATTGCAAATAACGGGAACTTGTTTACAATTTTGTTGCGCTGTCCGATTATTTGTTGTGCAGGAGAAAATGAGTTAATGTTGGTTATTTACTTCTGAACACTTATTCTTTTTTTTTTTTTTAATTTTTTTATGAAAACATGTTTGAAAAAATGCCAAGAAAGAGGAATGTTAAAAAAATATAAAAAATAATTTTGTTTTTGCTTTATTTATTTTAAAAAGTTTCATAAGTTAATAAGTGTCCGAATATTCGGTGATGCCACTGTATATAGAAAATTATGCCATTATGATGCACACCGGCCTTTCGTACGATCCCCTCCATGATGATGTTGAAGAGATCGCAAAACAGTGGATCGCCTTGCCTGAAACCTCTTTCGGTAGTGAAGGTTTCGGAGAGGTCATTTCCTACCTTGACGAAGCTGCGTGTGTTGCTCAACGTCATTCTGCAAAGTCTAATCAACTTTGCATACCGAACTCAGACATTGTTGCGTATAGGCAATCCCTTCTCGGGCTATCGAACGCATCTTTAAAATCGACAAAGAGATGGTGTGTGTCAATTTGGTTTTCGGGTTGTTTTCTCCAGGGTTTGTCGTAGCGTAAAAAACTGGTCTATGGTGGACTTTCCAGGTCGAAAGCCACACTGATAAGGTCCAATCAGTGTTTTTGTTATAGACTTTAATCTTTCACACAGTACGCTTGAGAGAACCTTATATGCGATGGAAATAAGACTGATACCTCTATAACTGGCGCAGATTGTAGGGTCTCCTTTCTTAAGTATAGGGCACATTACGCTGAGGTTCCAATCGTCGGGCATGCTTTCTTCTAGCCATATTTTGCTGATGAGCTGATGCATGCGCCTTATCAATTCATCGCCGCCGGTTTTAAACAATTCAGCTAACAGGCCGTCAGCACCCGCTGCTTTATTGTTTTTGAGTCGTTGGATAGCAACTCGAACCTCTTCATGGCTAGGTGGTGATACTTCCACTCCGTCATCGTCGATTGGTGGCACTGAACTGCGCTCTCGATGGGCGACATTGGTGGAATCGTCGCCAGTAAGTAAATTGGAGAAGTGCTGTCTCCACAATCTAAGCACACACTGTGTATCCGTATTCAGATCTCCATTTTCGTCTCTGCAAGTGGATGCTCCGGGCTTGAAACCTTGGGTTAGACGCTTAACCTGTTGATAGAATTTTCGTGCATCCTTCTTCCCTGGTATACCTCTAGTTCCTCACGCTCACGCTTTTCCTGCTCTCTTTTCTTGCGTCTGAAAAGGTGCCTCTCTTCCTTCGTCTTTTCGCGGTACTTTTCTCGCTCGGCTCGCGTTGCAGCTGACTGCAGCGTTTTTCTGCATGCGGCGTTTTTTACTGCTGTCGCTATGCGACACTCCTGATCGTACCATTGGTTCCGAGGTTGCGGGCGCCGGAAACCAATGACTTCTTCAGCGGCAGCACGCATGGAGTGGGATATATGCGCCCAAAGTCCGCCGGCGTCGTCGAGTCCAGAGGTTGGTTGGTTGACCTTAACCGAGAGTTGAGCGGAGTAGGCTTCGGCAGTCCGTTGTAATTGCAGCTTAGCGACATCTAGCGTTCGTTGCATTCCTGTGCGTATGTTCTTCGCATTGCATAACCGCATGCGGATCTTGGCTGCAACAAGATAATGGTCGGAGTCAATGTTGACCCCCCGAAATGTACGCACATCTAGAACACTAGAGGCATGCCTTCCGTCGATTACAACATGATCAATTTGGTTTCGCGTTTTTTGATCCGGGGACAGCCAGGTTGCCTTGTGGATGTCGAGGTGCTTAAATCTGGTGCTACTAACTACCATGTTTCGTGCCGCGGCGAAGTCGATCAGTCTTAGACCGTTGTTCGTGGAGGTCTCGTGAAGACTGAACTGACCGACAGTGGGGCCAAAAATGCCTTCCCTTCCGACTTTCGCATTAAAATCGCCGAGGACTATTTTCACGTCATGGACCGGAAGGTGGTCATATACGTCCTCAAGACTAGCGTAGAAAGCGTCCTTGACGGCTTCGTCCTTTTCCTCCGTTGGGGCGTGCTCGCAAATAAGGCTTATGTAGAAAAATTTTGCCTTGATGCGGATCGTGGCCAATCTTTCGTTCACAGGTGTGAACCGGGAAACAAGGTGGCGTAGTTTCCGGCTAACGACGAATCCACTTCCAAATTCGCGCCTCTCCGCATGGCAGCTGTAGTAGATATCGCAGTGTGCTTGTTTAGAGCAGCCTTGCCCTTTCCATCACATTTCCTGGATGGCGGTGATGTCAGCTTTTATTGTTTTGGATAAATTATCCAGTTGGATAATGGCACCTTCCCTATAAAGGGTCCGGACATTCCAGGTGGATATCCGTAAATTATTTTCCGTTTTTCGTTTGCTGTGGTCGTCAACGTAATTGGGGTTGTTATCCGAGGCTGGTTTAGTTTTCATTGGGAAGTATTAATGTGGCGGGACACAAACCCTGCGCACATTCCATGTTCAAGGTCTATGGAGCGACCCGACGCTCAAATTAGCCGTCAAACTGACGGATGCCAGTTTGCCGTTGCCCAGGAAACACCACGTGGAGGTTTGAGTCGACTTGAGAGGATTTCGACATGGATAATGCTGGCCTCGCCAGGTTGAGGTGGTCAGACACGTTGCCATGTGAAGGTTCGCCCCCTGTTCCCCATGAGATACATTTTTTAGAAAAACATATAATGCAAATATAATGACGACTTAATACTAAAAAACTTTAAAGTTTTCGATACAATAATTAATTTAGTGTCTAGTGCAGATTTTGTGCATATTACATATGCAGAAAGTTGTGTGGTCAGAAATCCGTCCACCAGCGGAAAGATGACCAAAAGTATGATTTTTCCAAAAATCGTGGAAATTATTGAATTTCACTCAATCAAGTGTTTATTTACATAGCTATGCAATAAAAAAAGATATAAAAGGTTTGATTTAACAAATCAAATGCAATTAATTAAAGCAAAATATTAAATATTATAGTCATTTCATCGTTGGTTGGAGTCGTCAACGTATTGAAAAATTAAAAATATATGCACTTCCTTGGTGATTTCATCTAGTTTTGCAATAACCTATTTCTCTTTTTCAAACGGAAACGCTAACTTGGTCTCCCGAGAGTACAAAATATTGGCCGGTTTGCGCCATTTCGGCATCCCAAAGTTACTCAGTGGTATGTGGGTATTGGCAATTGAACTGCCCTCAGTGCTCGTTTTTGGATCATCTTTCTTGTTGTTCTGTGTCGCAGGTCAGCGTCCACACCAGAACTGTGTTCAACTTCAAAACTACCTAGCATTTCGACGAATAAAACATCGTCATCATCAATTATTTCTTCATCACCCATTTCATTCACAATCTCGGGTGGAATGCAAACAACTTCTGTGGGATGTGAACGGTTTTCGCCATCACTACAGTCATCGATGATAGCCTGCAACTCAAACATTTTTAGGCAGTCACGTGCCATTTCGCGACCGATTATTTCAATTGTTGAACTTACAAATTAATTACTTTTATGCACCCACTAAAATGCACCTATCACCACTGAATAGAATATTGATTAGATTGACATATTTTTGTGTAAACTTACTCGCAATCGTTCTTAGTTTGAGTTTTTTGGTTTTTCACCAAAAACCTTTAAAATGATGCCGTTTGTGAGTTTTCCCTTCGTTTTTTGAGTAGATTTAGCCTTTTTCGAATGGGTAGCATTCAGTTTTTAGAGGTTGTGTGAGGAAATTAAAATTAGAAAATCCTTCTGATGAGCTTACTTGGCAGTAAGAGCTAAAACGCTTTCTAGGAACCCCTAGTGCTTTTACGGCTAAGCTTAGGTATTGTCGTTTTTCACTTTTAACATCGGTATGAATATCTTAACTTTTCTTCAGATTTTTTATCTTTTTTCAGGCTTATCAGCATTATTTTTAGGTTTTTAATTTCTTGACTTAGGGGCTGTTCATAAATTACGTCATACTTTTAGGGGGGTGGGGGAAGGGAGTTGAACATTTGTGATGAAGTCTGACATGGTGGGAAGAGAAGAAGGACGTGCGTTATGTCACAAAAAAAATGTTAGTTTTCAGTTGGCTGAAATCTGTACCATGTGACCAATGGTTAGACGAGCAATGAGCAGCTCCAGCTAAAGCCATTAAAATGTGAAAACCGCCAAATTTCGACTTGAGCGGTGTTGTAAGCTGAGGGACGATATGTTATCACCTTTTACGCTGCTGGTAGGAAAAACGACCACCACATTTTTTTCTCGTAACGGAAAAAATTTCAACTCAATAAGCAATCTGAGCATTTGTGACTTATTTTTAGATATAGATTGATGATATATGTATAAAAGTTTGACACATCTTCTCAAAAAAAAGGGAGCCCGGTAGAAAATGGGTTAACATAAAACTAAAAAAATGCATTTTCGGCGTCGACAATATAATTTCCTGAGTCACAACATTTCGAAAAAAGGCATACAACCATCTCCCGAAAGAATTCAACGCATACTTAACAACCCGAAACAGTTAAACAAATGCAGAAATGCATCGGATTGATAAATTGCTATCACAGATGCATATCAAAATTAGCACATTCACTCACACACATTTACGAAATGATAAC
Source organism: Coremacera marginata (assembly GCA_914767935.1). Classification (NCBI taxonomy): domain Eukaryota; kingdom Metazoa; phylum Arthropoda; class Insecta; order Diptera; family Sciomyzidae; genus Coremacera; species Coremacera marginata. The sequence goes on from OU612045.1 coordinate 105,824,782, forward strand.
AACAGCATCAAAAACTAAGGACAAACACTTAACATTGACTAATGCCACAACAAAAGCATTCACAACGATAAAAGAAAGTTTTACTAAGAAAGTGCTACTTAATCATTTTAATAGCACAGCAAAACTTTCTATCGTAGATGCATCTAACACTGCTATCGGTGCAGTCTTACAACAAAAACACAATCACAAAATATAACAATTAACTTTCATTTCAAAAAAATTATCACCGACCGAAATGAAATACAGCACATTCGATCGCGAACTTTTAGCAATTTATCTTACAATCAAACACCTTAGAAACTAATCAGAGTGATGAACTTTCACAATCTACACGGATCATAAGCCACTCATTTTAGCATTACACTAAAAAACAGAAAGAGCCCAAGCCAAACACGGCATTTAGAATTCATCGCACAATTTACTTGTGTCATCAGACGCATCAAGGGTACATACAAGGTCGTAGCAGACGCACTTTCACGAGCTGAGATAGAGGCTTTCACAATCTCTGAATGAACCTCAGAACTCTACAAAACAGAATAGACAGCAGACTCAGAATTATAAGAGATACTTAGCAAACACACGCATAGTTCCGAACACATACACATTCCACTACTTAACATCAAAATTTGGTGTGAACAAACTATTACAAGAACACGCCCATTACGGGAAAAAGTCTTAGAACAATTACACAACATTTCACATACAGGTACACGAGCTTCTCGACGACTAATAACACATAGTTCTTTCTGGCCCAAAATGAACACACAAATTAACAAATGATCACAAAATGCGTTACTCTGTGTCCAGCGTAGACGGTGCGTGTAATGCGGGCAGATTTAAAAATCAAACATATGTTGGTAAATGTAGATGTCCAACGTAGACACGATTTTGCGTCATCACCGCATCGAATATGAAACTCTTTGCTTATAAAATTTAAAATTGTTTACTTTAACTCTGTGCGGAAAGTATTTGGTTTTTTTATTATAGATTTAATTTTTTTTATTTTTGTGGTCTAGGTTTTAGTGTTTTTGTATTTTGTTTATTAATAGTGGTAAAGAGGTAAGTGACTTCAGGAGTACACTACACCCTAACCCTTAAGCGAAAATTTACTTGCAGAAGTTAATTTTTAAGGTGTTGGAGTTGGAAAAAAGGTATGTTTATGAGAATAATGAGATTAATTAATCGTTATTCTAAAATAGTTGTAAATAGGTATGCTTAAATTATTTATTATTAATAGTAATTAATGGTAATATGGATACTAATAAGAAAACTTATATGAAAATTGTTTTATGTTCTAAATCCGGATTTTTATGTATTTTATATTTGAAATATTCTAATTTTTTGTTCCTAATACTACTTCAGTAATTTTATTGATTTAAATTTGTATTATTGAAGTATTTACATTGTTAGGACCTAAATTTGGCTGGGGATACGCTCGTCGTATCCAGGGTCTGCGACAATTATTTCTTACTCATCTCTTCCTACGACGTCAAATCAAAACTCAGGTCTATGAATTTAGTGAACTTTATTGTATAATATGCTTGAATAACAAACTGGAATGCTTATGGGTCTAAACTTAATCTAGCAATTACTGATAAGCCGTTGAACCAGTTGGAAAATTAATACTATTTTCTTCCAATCTCATCTGCCTCTTTATAAAATATTCAACAAACATTTCAATAGTGGGGCTATTATTCAGCGTATGCGTAGCGATTGTTGTTCTAGTTTTCTCTAACTCGTGGCAGTTGGCTGATTTTTGAAAAACATAAATGAAATCCTAGTGTGGGAGTGGACGTGGTAGGTTCCACTAGTTCCAGCACTGAAAGGCATTTGGTGCCCTCTGGCCTAGTGAATGCCGTGACTGTCGTTTCTTTGCACGAGCCGGACATGGTAGGTACCACTTGTTCCGACCTCGATCGAATTGATCCGTGCACCTCCCGTCTAACCTATGACTGCTCTGTCCGTCTGACTATTGGCCTTGTCCCCTGCTCTCTTCACCGATCGATAATTTCCCGTGTTACGTCAATGTGTGTATCGTTGCGATCGAGTGTCGCAGTCGGACGTGGTAGGTTCCACGTGTTCCACCTGCGACGACTCGTAGTTTGAATTCACTTTTAGTTCTATTTAGCGTGACGCTTCCATCAGTTATTCACAAGTCGACCTTTCTCGCTACCTCTGGTTGAGCAGGCGGGAGGTTGGTCACTCTGCCATCCGTGTGAAAACGGGGTGCTAAGGTCGGGGAGGACGTGGTGGATTCCACTTGTTCCAATCCGTAAAACTACACTGTGGTGCTACAATCACCGATGTTGGTGTTCTATAGTCGGGCCGGACATGGTAGGTTCCACTTGTTCTGGCCACTACCGAAGCTTACTCTGCTTGACCCACCACTTAATTCTAGCACTATTTTCACTACCCTCCTGGGGTTATCTTATTTATTTTTCACTTTTGCACTAATTTCTTTGCCCTTGCTTTTCAATTACTCTTCCTCCAATTTCACTGAGCTGCTGTTTGCCACGCATACCCAGCCACTAGTACCCGTCGGATTTATGACCTGGTAATCTTTTAAATGCAACATTTTTATATGTATTTTATATTATAAGGAAAAGACAAACTTAAATATAACAACGTGATACTATATTATATACTTATACAAGCCCGATATATTCTGCTGGCGTGCTGTGACAACGCCTATTAATGCTGAATGCGTGGTCGTCTCCGCTGTTGGCGTGACTATTGACGCTGGTTGCTGGATATTGCTGCTTATTTTTGCAGCCTCTGTCGAAGTCGCTGCTGATTCTTGCAGCCGATGTCGATGTTGCTGATTAAACTTGCAGCCGCTGTCGTGCGTGCTGCCTGTTTTATACTACTTTGAACGTCAACGTCGACGATTGCAGCTCACACAAACTGATTTACTCCGGGCACGTCTGTTTCGTTCAACGGTTGCACAAGACTGCCCGAATCTCGCTAAGTCTCGCCTTTTATACTCCTGTTCGGTATTCATGGTATGGCGTCTTTTCTCACTGCATTAGTTGTTGCTGACGAACCTTCCAGAAAGACATCATACGATTCCTCCGTTACTCGTGGGTTGTATGCAACTTAATGCAGTGTCCGTTAAGCACCAGAATAACATGAAAATAAAAGAGAAGATTATGAGTACGTTGTAACCATTACACTCGGCCAAAAAATATTAGTCGCTTTGACTAAAATATTTACCAAAAATCTCATGTATTGATTATATGGGGGTTGGTACTTCCACTATTTATCCTTGGCCTATTGCAGTAGTCACGATATCTAGTCCATGTCCCTTTCATATGTGACCGCCTACCTAATATTTAGGTATCTATATGCTAGCCTACTATTTCCCTGTATATGTATTAGGGTAATGTTATGAATTTCTCTGTGCGCTCGAGTCGGCAACGAATTATTCCTGGTCTGGTTCGGGCGAACATAAACTAGAAATGTTTAGATAGATGCTTAAATGCTAAACTACAAATCTTGTCGCACCACAACCATTCATTGACGGTGGTGGGTTCTACTCATGGGGTTAGGAAAACTCGTTGGTTTATGAATTCAAAAGATACTTCAGTTTAATTCATTGTTTTCCCATATAAATTATTAATTATCCCATATAAAATTTCACATATAAATTATTTTTAGCTTAATAATTACGTATTTGATTATTAATACTGGCTACTAATTAAGCTGATCTCATTTACTTTATTCTAGAAGTAAAAAAAAATAGGTGAAGTATATAAAAACGTTGTAAAAATAAATGTAGCATATACTGCGTTCATGCTGTGGCTGAAACTCGTAGGGTAGACTCGTATTTGTTTACCCTAGTGTTGTGCATCATAATTTAAATAAACGGTCATGATTGGTTAAGAAAATGAAAGATTAAAATTTTATATGTGGGATCAAATTTGCAAAAAATTTGGTTCCTTACTACATATTTTTTTAAATGTGTTCATAAATTTCTTTAACATATTATTATGGAATTTTTTATGTTTATTATTTATATCTATAATGGAGTTCACTCCTTCTCTACGTATTATTTTATATGGTCCGTGATATGGACTTTCATTTTTCTTTCTACTTTCTAGTTTGACTAGCACTAAACCTCCTTCTTGGAAATTGAATATATTTGCATTTTTATCGTAGTTAATTTTTAGTTTTTTTTTTTTAACCATATTAATAACATTTGCTTTGTCAATAGAGTTGCTTATCTGACTTTTAATTCATTAGCCTATTCGTCAATATTTTAGGTGTTATCTTTTGTTAAAACACCTGGCAGAGTTGATAATTTACCAAAAACTAGTTCGAAAAGTGAGTAACCAGTGTAGGACGAAACCCATTTATCCCATTCCCCATCATCTGCGAAAGAAAGAAGATACTCATTGAGAACTCTGTGCTCCTATTGTTTAGTGATGGTAAGGTGCATACATTTCTTAATAGTTCATTTGTAAAATCCGTTCCTCTATCCGATTTCAAAATTTTAAAACAACCGTATTTTAAAATTAATTGCTCTACTAATGTTGTTGCAATTGATTTTACGTCGTTTGTGTAAATTGGGTAGGCAATTACAAATTTACTCAAGTCACATTGCATTCTTAGTATGTAACGGAAACCAATTAAAATTCTAAGCGGTCCCACTGTGTCTATAGTAATTGTTTCGCTAGTCGTCGGAGTGTCGGTTATGGTAATTTTTCCTTTTATATGTTTTGTTTGTGTATTTCAAGCGCACTGTTTACATTTGTTTACATAATTCTTTACCATTTGTCGTATATGTCTCCATATGAAGCGTTGTTTTAATTTAAGAATTGTTTTTTAATTCCTAAATGTTCTCCTTGTGGGGAGTCATGAAATTCTTTAATAAGTTTATGTTGAATGGCTTTGTTTGTTATTTTCTTTGGGGTTTTAAATATCAATATGCTAAGCGATTTTTCATTCTTATTAAATTTCTGCTGCAGCATGTAAAATATTTTTTTATATTCTTCTTTATGCATAATTTTAAATATATCATCTTCTTTGTTCTTCTATCTTTAATTTATTCATTTTTGATACTAATTTTTTCAGGATCGGCTCTAGAGTCGGTGAATTGTCATTAGATCTCGCATGCGTGTTTATTAAATTATCATTTATTTTTGATGATAGCTTCATCGAAGTCGAATCTAGATTCGTCGACTTATCGCTACATCGCACGTGCACAATATAATTTATTATTTGGATTCTAGTATCATTATTATTTATATTCATATCGCTCAATTCAAATTTTAACCGTGTTATATTTTTGACGTTAATAATGGACGTGCAATACCAAGTAAAGAGTTCGCGAATCTTCTGTTGAGATGTGCATTTCGCCTTTGCAAGTTTTTCTTGCTTTTTTCCCCGTGTTATTACCATGGCTTTAGTTTGTTTGCTTGTTTGTTCAGTAGGCATCATAAATTTTATGAATCTATCTTTATTTGTGATAATTCATCTGCATTCGTATTAATCTTTTCTTGTTTGGAAACTATTGTAAAATTATAATCAGATAAGTCTAGTCTAATTCTTGTCATTTTTGATGACGAGTTTTTATGTAAGAAGAGTGAAACTAGAGGTCTATGCCATAGACCAAAGACTCTATGGTCAATGACTACAATAAATTTCTGTCCATAAAGATAAGGTTTAAAAAAATGTGTTCCCCAGTGTATTGCTAGAAGTTCTTTCTCAATTATGGATTTATTGATATCATGTTTTTGTAAAGATTTATTTGCGTATGATATCGGTAGGTCTTGACCTATTTCACCTATTTCACAAGCGTCTGTCGTTAAGATAAAAAGTTTAGAAAAGCCTGGGTACTGTAAGATAGGTGGTTCTATTAACTTCTGTTTTAGATTTTCAAAAGCAGTTTGGCATTCTTCCGTTCAAATGAAAACTTGACTTTTCTTTAGTAATGTATTTAGACGTTGTGCTGTTTTTGCGAAATCTTTTATAAATCGTCTGTAGTAGTTACAAAAAGCTACGAACCTTCGTACAGCCGTTTGACTCTATCCTTCATAGCAGATTACTTTACCTACAGTGACACATATTCGTATAAACGCACTCTTAATTTTAAATTTGCTACCTTCTCTCTCTTTTATTAATGTATTACTCAAAATAAATTCCCACTCATATTGTTTACTAAACTAACGGAAATTTGTATTGAGTGCAAAAACCTGTTTTCGTTGTTGTTGTTTTATATAAATCATTTCAGTTTAAATATTTTACTAAAACAAGTACATATTCGTTTAAACGCACCTGTTTAAGGAGGTAGAAAACATATTAGTGGTTTAAAGAAATAAGTATTTGCTTGTATTAAATTGACAATTGGTAAGTTTTGTTTAATTTAAATGTAAAATTATTTTCTTAATAATATTTTTTTAAGATTTTATCAAAATGCCAAAAGGAAAATACCTCAATGACACAGAAAAAGTCCAAATCAACCTGTACCATAAAGAGGGTTATTCAAATCGGGAAATTGGGCGGAGACTAGGAAGATCAGAAGCAGTCATGCGCTCTTTTTTAAAAAACTGTGTTAATTATGGAGTAAAAAAACCCACGAAAGGCAATCGAAAACCGAGTATTCGCCAAGTTAATCAGATTAGGAAGGAAGCCACCAAAAATGCACACATTTTACGTAACTCAGATAACGTTAAATGGAAAAAACCGGTGAGCAAGCCTGTGTTGAAGCAGCATCACAAAAAGGCGCGCTTAGACTTCGCCCGAAAACACATGCAATGGTCAACTGAGTGGGATAATGTGTTTTCCGACGAAAAAAAATTAAACTTAGATAGCCCAGTCTCTTACAGCTGTTATTGGCATGATTTGCGTAACAATGACGTACGTATGTCAAAAAGAATCTTTGGTGGTGGCAGCGTTATGGTGTGGGCGGCATTTTCATCGAGAGGTAAAGCAAATATTTGCTTTGTGCCGCCCAAAATGAATTCAAAAAAATACACGGAATTGTTAGATGATGCTCTCATTTCATTTTTGGATGATAAAATGGATGAAGACAGTATTTTTCAACAGGATAACGCTGCCATTCACGTTTCTAAAGAGTCATTAAAGTGGTTTGAAGAGCACAACATCCCACTTATGAAATGGCCTGCATGCAGTCCCGATTTGAATCCGGTAGAGAATCTTCGGGGATGCATATCACGCAAAATCTATGGTCAAAAAGCCCAAGGACACCTTTACAAAACTGTGCTAGAGCTCAAGTTGGCCATTAAGGAAGCTTGGGAAGATTTGGATCATCAGTTGCTGCAAAATTTTGTAAAGTCGATGCCGAATCGTATGTTTGAAGTTATAAATAAAAATGGTGGACCAATTAATTATTGAAAATTTAATAAATATTCTTATTCTCATTCCCATTGAAAATAAAGTTTATGCGTTTAAACGAATATGTACTTGTTTTTAGTAAAATATTTAAACTGAAATGATTTATATAAAACAACAACAACGAAAACAGGTTTTTGCACTCAATACAAATTTCCGTTAGTTTAGTTAACAATATGAGTTGGAATTTGTTTTGAGTAATGCATTAATAACAGAGAGAGAAGGTAGCAAATTTAAAATTAAGAGTGCGTTTATACGAATATGTGTCACTGTATGTTTTCTATTTTATTTGAGTATTTAGAACAATGTTTTTAAAATAATATACCATAACAGCCTTGGTTTATGGTTAATATACTATAACAAATTGTTACTGAATTCATTTTTGTAATTGAAATTATTTAAACATTTGCTCTTATAACGTGTTTTCTAACGTATTTTTTGTAATATAAGTTAATTTTATACTAAACATAAGCAATTATTATTATGATTCCTACAGTGATAATTACTGTCCAAGTAATTTGACTAATTTGGTGTTTTATAACGATCGACCCAATATTGTTGTCGATATTTTCATTTATAATAAGTTTGTAGCTATTTTCGTTATTAAACATACTTAGATAATTATAAATTGTGGTTATATTTGGAATCATATATTTATTTAACCGATGGAGAATTGATTTGATTATATTAATTTAGTAAAAAATTGATTTGATACATTTTAATTAGTTCTGTTTGTTTTATAATGTAGTTTTTCTATTTTTAATTTATTGAAAAGACATTTTTTTAATTCAGGATGCTTTGTAATTTTCATTTTACGCAAAAGTTCAGCTGCTTTGCTCGTACTGTTTTACCACCTCGTACTGTTTTACCACCTCTTAGTTTCTTTATTGGTGTTTGTTGAATATTTTCGTTGTGGATTTTTGCTTTTGTTAGCCTCTTCCTGTGCTCTTCGATATTAAATAGCTGTGGTCCAGCAGTTTTCGGAGTTGGAATGTATAACGGTGTCGTCGTTTGGTGACCAGATTGTTGTGGCACTTATTCTTCTACTTCCTCTCCAAATTTTAATCCTCTCTCCAACGCACGTTGAAATATTTTATTAAAATCGTCTTCTGACATTAGAATTTCAAAATTTCGAGATAAATTATAATAAGTTTGAAGATGTAGGATCTAAAGTCGGCAGGATCGCCATGTAAAAAATTCAGTGTTTTTTTTGAAAAAAATTTAGGATATTTTCGAGACTGTCGGAAATAATCCTTGGTTTTCTAAACGAACCACGCTTATTTATTGTGGACTAAAAAGCCGCTCTTTTTGAAAATTGAAATTAAAGTCAGAGCTAGTGCGCTCAAATTTGTCTAAGATCAATTCTGATTTTAATCTCGAAAACTTTTGGTTTATGTACAAAATTAACAAGTATTTTTCTTAAAACTAATTAACCAGTATTTTCCATAACTTCTCCTATATTTCCAATCTTTAAAACTTATTTCCAAAAATTTAAAAAGATGTCCAATAAATTTTACTCTTGTAAATATAATTTTCTTTCTCCTCAATAAAGTTTTTAATAACCAATCATATTTGGTTTGCTTGAATTCTAGTCTTGACTTAGAGTCGCAGTCGCGTTCATGCTTGTGGAGTTTTTAGCGACAGTAGCAAAAAAGGGTTCTTAATGCATTTGAATGAATCTGAGTTTGTCACGCTTAAGTTTGTGCGGTCCTTAGCGGCGGAAAAGAAAGGGGGTGACAAAGTGCATTGAAGCAGAATTTGAGACTCTTTGCTTATAAAATTTAAAATTGTTTATTTTAACTCTGTGCGGAAAGTATTTGGTTTTTTTATTATAGATTTAATTATTTCTATTTTTGTGGTCTAGATTTTAGTGTTCTTGTATTTTGTTTATTAATAGTGGTAAAGAGGTCAGCGACTTTAGGAGTAACGTACAAACTGTTTTCTATTAAAAAAAATCTAACTTGCTGAAACCGAAGCCATTTTACACCAAATAACCAGCTTTTTTATAGCCACCCGCATTAACGAATTATCGACACGGCGTTAGATGCCAACGATCGAAGATACACGAAGACAATGCCATACAAAATAGACATTCCACATAGGCTCTTTGAACATGTTCATTAGAGTGGTTCTTAGTTGTATGGAGCAAAAAATTTATTTTCTAATCTTTAATTATGCACCGAGGTTTTGTTCCTTAACATGAAAGAGGTAAGCTGTGAAATTTTTAGGAAAAACATATTGATATTTAAATGTGCCTCAAGCGACCTCTATATAGAAAATCTGATTTATATGGGAAATAGTGCTGTTTTCCCAAAAAAATACCAATTATATTTTTTTTAGTTCAAATTTTCAAAAAACTGGTGCGCATTTCGTTTTTCATTTAATTTTTATTTAAAATGAGTCATCAGACATGAAAATCAGAGTTAAATTACCAGAGTTATGATTTTTTATTTCTGGAAAAAATCTCTTTTTTTTTTGTTTCATTCGCAAAAATTCACATTTTAAAGAAATTCAGTGAAATGTCATGGAAATAGTTTCTAAAACTATGCCTAATACAGATACAAAAAAATGGTGTGATTACGTTTAATAATTTTGTTGTTACGAAATTTTTTGCTAGAAATATGCTTTTTTGGAAATTTCGAGTTTGAATCTTTTTACCGAAAAATTTCCAGAATCCAAAAATATAAATTTTGAAAAAAGCAAAAAAGAAATGAATTAGGAATAGTTTGGTGCTATATTGTGCAAAAAATTCGAAAAACTAAAAATCAGATCAAAAGGCTGTTGAAACTTGACTTTTCTTTCAAAAGTCCTTAAAGTGCCCTTTTGTGACATATTGAACCCAGAAAAAATCATGAAAAATCAAAAAACATAGATTTCTTATTAGCAATGACTGCAATAATTCTTAACCCTGCTTAACCTACACCTGCGAGTCGTATGCTTTGCGTGTGCTCTATTCTTTCTCTTCCAATAAGGTTATCAAAGCAGGGTTAAGAATATATCTGATTGTCTTTCGAAAAATTTTGAATTTCAAGGGTTTAGGAATTTTGGATATACAGTAGTTTTCCGGCTTAACGAACATTCGATTCTACGAAAACCGCAAATAACGAACAAGCAAATTGATTCCATTGAGTACCTTATATAACGAACAAAAGAAATATAGCTGTACCCAGTTTAACGAACAACATACAAAATCGTGCATTTTTAGCAGGATAAACCGTAGTAAAAACAGAATATTTACGTACATATTAGGGTGTCTCTATTTTTTTTCGTATGATGTTGAAATAAATGTAAATAAAATTTCGTGTACCTAGGACCACGGGAACCCTGCCGACTTGTATCGAAGCATGTCAGTACTTGGCGATATGGGAAAAAATGCTATTTTTTCAGAAAACCCTAATAAGTTTTGCATAAGCGTAAATTTTCAATGTCTTTTCAAAGTTTTTCTATATAATTTTTCTTTAAAATAAGTTAAAATAAGTCAAACATGAAAATTTGATGAAAACTACCAGAGTTGTGATGTTATACTTTTCGAAAAAAACTCCTTTTTGTTATATGGAAAAATAAAATCCAAAACCCCATTTTGAAAAAATTTTAATGAAATATTGTGGAAATATTTTCTTAACCTATATCTAATGCAGATGCAAAAAGTTGTGTAGTTATGTTTAATAAACTGATAACCACCATTTTATTTTTTTTGCTAGAAATTAACCTATTTGAAAATTTACGAGAAATTACGAGAAAAATTATTTACGAGAAAAATTCCCAAAAATCCAAAATTTTAATAAACATTAGCTTGGATGATTTAAGCATAATCCTGTGCTATTTTTTTCAAAAAATAAAAAACAAAATTCGGGAAAAATTAACAACTGTTAAAACTTGACTTTTTAAAAAATGCTAGCATTTCGATCACAAAAAAAAAAAATTAAAAAATCGAAAAACAAATATTTCTCACTCGGAGTAACTTTAATAATTCTAAAAAAATATATCTGATCTTCATTCAAAAGGATTTTTTAAAATGCTACTTTTAAAAATTTTAGTTTTATTTTATACTCGGTTTAGCGAAAAATCGATTTAATGAATTGTCCTGGCAATCATTGTGTTCGTTAAATCGGAGAATTACTGATTTAGGACAGGGGCGGATCCAGGAAAATATTTCGGGGGGATTTTAAAAATATTAATGTAGACTATATATGTATCGTCGTTGGGCGTGCAATACCGCGCATTAGCCACTTGCACATACACACATACGGTATTAGTAAACTTCTACAGGAATGCAGAAAAACTGCTTTTTTTTTAAATTGTTAATGGATTTTCAAATAAACTAAAAACATTTTTTGAAATTATATACTGGCTTTGTTCTAAAATCAGCATTTAATGGAAAATCCGCCCTATATTAATTAAGTCAAATTGAGTTAAAATCCAAATTTTAATTTTAACCTTATTGCAATATTCGCGGTATTGCAAGTGGCTGATACGCGGTATTGCACGCCCAACGACGATATGCATAGTATATTTATAAAATTTGTAATCAGTAAATCAAATCAACTGCTTTTAGATTGTAAAATGATATTAATTTTTCTTGGCTTTTTCGATATAATGCCGATTACATTTTCACACGTTATTTCCATGTCACGATGCATGTTCAACAACGCTAACCCGTTCAATTGGTTGTCACTAGTTTTGCTTCGCAGATATGTTTTTAATCTGCGTAGATTGTGAACACCTATGTATGTTTTTTTTTGCAAGTTGTACACTACACCGTATCATATTGTATGGCAGAAAAGTAAACCTATATTTGATCCCGCCTCAATCGTTATACATTTAAAAGATATTTTCAAAAAAAAATGTTTTTTTATATGGTCCCTGTGGTGATTTTTTCGTTTTTTTCTTATATCTTTGGTGTTTCCTGTCCGATTCTTAAAATTTTTTATATGTGTGCTTGTTGATTTTTTGTAAATTTTTTCTGATATTTTTTTGCTAGAATCTTTTTTTGTGAATATTCACCCACCATATCACAGTTCCTACTATATAATAAAATTCTTAAAATGTCAAATAATTAAAGCTCATAGAAAATATAAACACCATGGGAACAAATGATATCGATAAAATTTATTTTTGGCGGAGTTCCGACCCATTTTATCCCAAAAATAACACTTCGAAAATGTTCGTCACCTCATTCTCGACTTTTTATTAGTAAAAAAAAACTTTGTGTTTTCAATCGCAACTGTTTTTATAAAATCACAGCTGTTGTATTGTGTAGAACCCCTGTACGAAACTTTAAGAAAACTGTCACAATTTTTATTAATAATTATTAACATTTTTCGTTGAGGCAATGTCAGTCAAATAAAAACATCTTGTTTTTTCAAGCCGTCGTTGTTGTTGTCATCGCATCATATTTTTGTTTTCGCATTCAGCTGATCATAATTGTACTAACAATTAAATCACACCACTTTTCGGTAAACTTTTTCTACTCTCGACACTAGCACCACCACCACCACCCTTCAGCACTTCGTCATCGATTCCATGCATGGACAAACAAATTAAATCACCGTTTCAACAATAACAACATACAACTTCTTATCGCCTCGCTTAGCTTCACTTGCACTATTGTTACAGCAGCAACAACAACAACAAACATCTTCGACCGCTTATCAAGTCGTAATACAAAAATGCGTCCATAAAAAATGCAATTTGCGGCGCGACTTGTTTTTGGACAATGGCCTTGACTGATCTAATTATTTTTAGCAGAAAGTAGAAAAATTATTAACAAATAGAACTTCGACTAGTTTAGTAGTTTACTAGCTTAGAGCAAAGTTTTCCGTGAACGGCAAAAGTTCCGCAAAGAAGCGAAAACGGCCGCACAGAGCCATGATTTGTTAACGTGCATCTCTTTCGATGGAAAGAAAGAGCGAACTTTAAAAACGTGCAATGTCGAAGTGATCGAATAGCACATCACCATTTTAAAAGAACCAAACTCAAAATTTATCGGCTACGCCACGCCTTCGGAAGGATCCGCAAGGCAAATACAAACTGCAATAGTTGACTTTTTGTTGAAAGACGGTTATAATTTGGACAACTTAGTAGCGATCAGTTGCGACGGCACTGTCACAAACACCGGGTACAAAGGGGGTGTCATAAAGTGCTTCGGATCTCATTTACGCAGACCACTTCCATGGCTTATCTGTCTGCTTCACTTTAACAAGCTGCCATTAACTGCGCCACTGAGGACATGGCTTGGAAGACAGAAGAAATTGGTGTCGGAATAAATCGCTGCATGGATTTTTCTGTACGTATGAATTGAATTTAAAAAATATTTAGCTACTTCAATATTTGCTTATGTTTTTCCTCAGCCTGTTTTAAATTTTGAGCCAATTGCAATTAACAAAATGCCTACAAACATTGATGGATGGTTACTACGAAGCGATCAGCGTTACTTGTACCGCATGGTTCTTGCCATTAAAAGTGGTCACTGCGATGAAGATTTAGCCTGCCAACAGCCCGGTGCTACAAGTACAGCCCATTGGGTAAAAACAGCATATCGCATTTTACGTTGATACGTAACGCAAGCGCAGCCATCCAATGTATTGAAAGATCTCGCTACGTTCGTCGTCAGAGTGTATGCGCTATTTTGGTTTTTAGTTAAAAGTCAACCACTAGCCATTCATGGTAGTCGCAATGTGTTCAAATACATTTCATGGATTCGCGATTTGACGAACTACGTTCAGGTAGCCATTAAACCGACCATCGACAACAACCCATATTTTTTTCACCATCAAAATATACTACTGTCGATGATTACTGATCCGGATGCATCGGTGCGTGCAGATGGATATAGCAAAATTTTGGAAGCCCGCTCTAACCTAACAGGTCGTATTTGGTCGATTGGACCAAATTTCAGATCACGGAGCCACCATGTCTTCAGTATTTTACTCAAGAGCTGTTGACTGATGGCTGGCGAAAATCCTCTGGCTGAACCCTCCCAGAGGGTGCTGGCTGGGCAATGGGCACTGCATGCCCCGGGGTGCGGTGCGGAGCTCTTCCAGGCCTTCCTGGAAGGACCTCCTCATCTGCGCTCTCATGCAATGCAGTGTTTAGCGGAGGTCTCAACTTGTACCGGCGGTAATGACAACGGGCACAGCAGGCCTCGGGGAGTAATGCGGAGCTCTTCTAGGCGCTAGAATGCCCTTCGCATCAGTGTCCCCAGGCGGCGGTGTCTGGCAGGGATTTAAACCTGTGGAGGCGAAGACCATGGTCAGAGGTGCCTGGCGGCTAGGCTTAAAACGCTATGGGGTGATGCCCAGAACAATAATTCATCGTGTGGAGTCGTATGGGGTCTAATGAAGTCGTCCAATGAATCAACTCGGGTTGGGATATCAACCCAAACGTCGGTGAAATGCGTGGCTGCTATCACCGACGGGCACGGTGGGGAGCAATCCTCACTGTGTGTCGTCAGCGGTCACACCTCCCTTATGGTTGAAGCAGGCCATAGTGGTTGTAACGCTAATGCCACAAACATCGTCAAGTCGGGAGCAGGTCCTGGCGAAAAGATGACTACTGCCAACAATATCCTACAACGCGTAGATGCCATAGTCGCAGAAGACTAGGACCACAAAAGCGTCAGCTCTGTCAACTCAGTTGACGAAGACAAGCTTTTTCTCTCCCCCGACAAGCCAGTGGGTTCCAGCTCCTCTCGCAGGGAAGTGTCGAAGGCTAAGTCGAAGGAGGGATTGAAAGCCAAAGCGAGGTATAAAGCGGCTTTAAAGATCTACAGCCGGCTTTCGGGAAAGAGCGGATCTATCTTCCGCAGAGAAGGAGAGGGTCACCTGGGCTGAGGCAAAGGTAAAAGAGGGCCGTAAGCATTTCGCCAACATACCGCACTGTGCACCTACGACATCGCAATATGCGAATAAAATAGGGGAACACGCAGCTCAAAAGCGCCAACGATCGACAGAAAGCCCAAAGGTCGGAGCTCTAGCAAGCAAAACACAGAGGCAGCGGCCAATCGCGTGGGCGCATCTACAGCCCGGAAATGAGACGAAAGATAAGGCAAGTGCCGTGACCAAACGACATCTGATCGTGGCACTGATCGACCGAAGCGATCCTCAGGGCAAAATGACCCTCGAGCAATGGAAGTCCGTAGAGATGGAACTTCTCGAGGCGATGTTCACAAGGATGGAGACCCTTTCTAGCTCTCCCATGCCCACCTTCGACAGGGTGCGTTGGCTCAACGGGGTAAAGATCCTCAAATGCAACGATGTCCCAGCTCTGCAATGGGCGCCAACTGGAGGTAATTGACAGGAGCAGTATCCTGTCTCTGCCAAAGGCGACAGTGCTCTTCCCCAGGGTAGTGCCGCAGGAATCCGCACTGAAACTCCTACAGAAGTAGAATCCCGAAGTGCCAACATCTGACTGGAGGGTGGTGAAAGTCACAGATCCGCTACCTGGTAGTAGCGGTACAACAAATTCATTCAGAAATAATCAATGTTCTGACTGACACACACTACGGGAAAATTAGTCCACTACAACTTACGCCTCAACAACTAAAAAATGTTATCAATTTTATTAGTGGTCATCTTCGTCCAGCTCGATCATTGCCCGTTAATTCAGATAATCTAATACAACTCTACAAAATCATGAAGGCAAAAGGAGCAGTGACCAAAAATGAAGTGATATTTGAATAAAGCTGCCTCTTATAGATCATCAATTTTTCGCTTATTTCACATAACTCCCATTCCAACAAAGGGAAATGGAGGTCTAATTTTAATAGAAACTAAGGTCACATTCTTAGCAGCCAATTCACATCGAGACCAATTTATTTACTTAAGTTCTGAAGATCTAAACTTATGTTTTACCATGAAAAGAAACCTCTACATATGCGACAACAAGAGACCAAAGTTTAGCAGAGAATCATCTCGTCATGCTTGTGAAGTTCATATGTTCAGTAATAAAACCACCACACAATGCAGACTAGACCGGTTGCAAGGAAAATCTTCTTGGACGCAACTACAGCACAGGAACATGTTGATCTTTGCAACAATGTTAGACATCCAAATATCAGTGGTGTGCGACATTCAAGCCACGCAATTGGCTCTAACAGGTTCAGGCTTGTTAACAATGAGTCCAAACTGCTCAATAGAGAGTGATGGCATCAGCATTCAGGGCCATCACACGTCTTCAACCGTCATGCATACGTCAGGTTCAAGGAGATCAGCAAGACCACAACATCAGACGAATTGAGGCAAAGGTCTAACGCAACGGTTACTCCATTCGAAACCCAACTAGAAAAGTTAACTGCATTACAAATCCAGTTAGCAAATGAAGACGTATCAAGGTTACCTGAAATAGTGTTGTCCAACAGTCGCCATCATCACGCGGTAAGTAAAACTGCGCTACTGTTGTCCATCACAATCCTAGTAAGCTGTATATTATGGATATTGAAACACAGAAGAACTGTCAACAGATCAGTAAATGTGCCACCAAAGCCGCCTCGAATGCACACCGATGAATCATCCTTTACTATGCGAATTTAACTTAACTAACCTATCCCGTCCTACATCAACATAGAGTTGAGCAACGCCTCAACGTGCCGGAGAATGTTCATTGTTTTAGTTATTTTATTTTAGTTTTTTTATTATATGTATTTAAGTTGAACGACTAGCAGTTTGCCTTGTTTATAATATTCGTTGCTCCAGTTATTTAATATGTTTGCGTAAGCAACAAAATATCATGTTAATTTTCAACAAGTAGCATTTTGCTTTGTTTACATTATTCATTGTTTTGGTTAATTTTTATATTTCGGAATCAGTAAATTGCATTGTGAGCAACTGCAAACTTTATTGCCGGTCATTGACCAAAGCTGTGTTTTTTATTTTATGTCAATAAAAATATTATTTCCGCAATTCAACGTCAGCATATTGCCGGCCACTAAAGTGAAGTATGCAATATGCTGACTAATAACCACCTTATGATTGTACTGTAATTAGCAATAAGTTACTATATAAGTGTTCGAATTTCAATTAATAAAAGAGTGGCAATTTAAACTTCAACAAAACCAATCGTTTTATTTAAAACTTAGTTAACATCGTTGCTACCAGTTCAAGTGGTGGGAGTAACAATCATCAAACTCAAGTTCACCATTTCAACTTAGTTCATGTGCTAAGTTGAAGGCCTTGGTCCTTGAGTAATCAGCGTTCCACATCGCAACACTTGTCACTCGCAAAACTCCGAGCGTTACGTGCAAATTGCGCACAAGTCGGCCACAGCAGTCACAGACAAAAAACGTTTGGGGCACATTTTCTCGAACCTTGACAGTTACGAGCGCTACAGCCAGCCTGAATGCCGTAAAAATTTAGAAAATTAATAAAAAGTCGAGTATGAGGTAACGAATATTTTCAAAGTGTTATTTTTGGGATAAAATGGGTAGGAACTGCGCCAAAAATAAATTTTATCGATATCATTTGTTGCCATGGTTTTAATACTTTTTTGTGAGCTTTAATTATTTGACATTTTTGAATTTCATAATATAGTAGGAACTGAGATAAGGTGAGTGAATATTCGCAAAAAAAGATACGAGAAAAAAACATCAGAAAAAATTGATAAAAAATCAACAAGTACACACATAAAATTTTAAGAATCGGACAAGAAACACCGAAGATATAACAAAAAAACGAAAAAAGCACCATAGGGACCATTTAAAAAACAAAAAACATTTTTTTTTTTTGAAAATGTCTTTTGAATGTCTAACGATTGATGCGGGGTCAAGTATAGGTTAGTTTTTGTGATACGGTCTAGTGTACAGTTAAAACAGTAAAAAGTGTTAGAAGTAAAACAAGTTGCACCGTAGCAACGTGCATTGTAACAATAGAGTTCAGCTACTACAGCTTTTTCGCACTTGCTCAGCATTAACTAATTCAAGGCCACGACCCCAAAATCCTTGAACAATATCAATGTTCCGAATGCCAGTGACCCCAAAAAATTAAATGTGGGAAAAATTTACCCACCAATGAATGAGTTGGGCTCAGGGACAACACAAGACATAACAACTAACCATGCATATACGTAGGGTGCCTTTTATATTTCGGGATTTGGCAACCCTGGTGTTGCAATCTGTCAACTGAAAGCTCTATCGCAAAGTTTGACATTTGTTGGCTTATACGTACTCAGAACGTTTTGACATACGAGCGCTATTTGTGTTGTTTATAGTAACTTAAAAGATTCATCTCGGTCTAAAAATGGAATTAAATCGTGAACATTTTCGTGCGATTATTTTTTACAACTTTCGACGTGAATTAACACAGCAACAGTGCATGGATGAACTTAATTCAATTTTTGGCGATGAAGCTCCATCAAGGACCAGTGTTTATCGATGGTATGGTGAATTCAATCGTGGTCGTAGTTCACTCCAAGACGAATTTCGTGAAGGTCGTCCGAAATCAGCTGTTGTTCCGAAAACCATTGATGCTGTGCGCGAACTGATATTGCAAGATCGTCATGTTACCTATCGTGAGATTGAGGCAACCTTAGGCATAAGTGGGACCAGCATACATTCAATATTGCATAAACATTTGACTGTCAAAAAAATTTGTTCGCGTTGGATCCCACACAATTTGTCAATCGCTCAAAAAAAGGCTCGTGTCGATTGGTCGAAGGAAATGCTCAAAAAATACGATCGCGGTGCTTCGAAACACGTCTATGACATCGTGACAGGTGATGAATCGTGGATTTACGCGTATGAGCCCGAAAGTAAACAGCAGTCGACTGTATGGGTGTTTCAAGATGAGCCAAATCCAAGAAAAGTTGTTCGCGCACGAAGCACTTCCAAGCAACTGGTCGCCTGTTTTTTCGGAAAATATGGACATTAGACCGTATCGCAAAAAAAAAGTTCGCTGTACACCTTCTATTCTGAAGCATTTATGCAAGTTAATTTCGAAAATTTTTTTTTTTTTTTGACCGAACGTAGGGGTCGCGCATTTACATTTTTATTTATAACTTCGTCATTTAACGTCAGATTTTAAAGTATGTTATATCAAAGTTTTTGTCTCGAGGAGACCAATATTATTGTTTCAAAGGTCATTGACCTCAGACCCCCCGTTCTAGAACTTACTCACCAGATCTCAGTTCCTACCATGCTAACATGCCACCCTGATTTCAGAAAAAAAAGCTCGCAAAAAATGTGTAAACTTTTGTGAAGGAAGTATATCGATTGTTTCAGTGCAAATATTTTTAAAAATTTTTTTAATTTTCTTTGACGGAATTAGGTTATTTTTACACTGGAGTATATCTTAAAGGGCTTAGAGCTACCTTGAATTGCAATTTTAAGACAAAAGGCTATTCATAATCAAAAATTAACAAATGAAATAAAACTTTATTGAATTCAGAAATCATTGGAAAACCTATGATTTTTGATCTTTTGAAAAACCTCCATAAAATTTAAAAGCAACAAAGTTTTTGCTGTATTAGAAATTTGGTACAGACAGTTGACTTAACAAATATTACAGCAACAACAACAATAATGATCCAATATAATACCCTTACCCTTTTTGAAAAAGCCAGTTTTTCATACCGTATAACAAAATATTGAAAACTACTGAAACAAAGAAACAACTTCAATATCAGAACAAAAATAAACAATGTGATTAATTCTTTATTGTATCTTTGTCATAACAGTGATCAAAGGATGCTTTTAAACAAGAAGCTGTAGGAAACGCTAGCCTTTTGTGGCAACGCGCGGTATTCCAGTTATATCGGTAACAGCAGTACGTAAACGTTTAAATAAACTCGTGAATGAATATTACAAAATTGCTAAAAATCCATTGAGATACAATGTTTATGCGTGGAATAAATTGTTCCTAAATTTAAATTTCGCGATGCAAGTATGGCATTGAAAGCAATAACTCGATGATGAGTGACATAAATTAAAAAGTAAAAGTAAATTACAAATTTTAATCCATCAAATTTCAATCCATTAAATTTCGACGTGATTCAAGTTGGCTGTATTTCTGACGGCTCTCGAGTTTAGCTAAAATGTGGCCCATACGTTGTTCATCGGTGACGGCCATAGCAGATTCATGTACTACATGGACAAAACGCTCGGTGTTTTGAGAATGGCATGGATAAGCTGTACAAAAATATTAAGGCTTAGCAAAAATCAAACTATAAAATTATGTTATTTTTCTTATGCAAACCTGGTAATTCAATGATTTCATTTGAATATTGTAATGCTTCTAGCTGGTCTTGCGTGAAGAACTGCAAGCATGGCGGCTCCGTCACTTCGAATTTGGTCCAATTAATCATACTGAAGTATGAGTCACTCTCAAAATTTATGAAATTTTGTTCCTGAGGACCAAACATTTGCCGAATGCTTCCTGTTACTTCCTTGCGGGCTTCTAAAATCTCATATCCATCTGAACGCAATTGAGGATCTGGGTCCGTTATCATCGATAACAAAACATTTTCGGGGTGAAGAAAGTATGCGTTATTTTCGATGATCGGACGGACGGCCTCTTGAATGTTGGCAACTGTGTATTATTAAATTTATTCACAATAAAAGACATTTTTTATTTTTTAGGTCGTGAAATTTAAATACACAAAACACATTTGATAATTATAACCAAGATTTATAGCCCGAACACAATTCACGCAACGAGCGACTAGCGCCAATTGTCAAATTTTTTTACACGTATTTCTTATGAGACGACTTTTTGGAGACTTTTTGATGATGTCAAAGTGTGTGGTGGTGCTGCCACTTATTTTTTTTGCTTGCTTTATTTTGGGACAAACACTTTGAGAGGGAGTTTTAAAATCGGGTAAAAGGGATACAACTATGACAAATCCCATCAATCGTGCATATTAAAATGCATTTCGCAGACTTTTTCCGAAGACTTCAATTCCAATCCACAAGAGTCTTTCTACCTTTTCCTACATAGTTCATTTCTGGGAACCTTGAAAAAACTTAAATTTTCTTTGTTCCAAGTACAGCGGCAGATAGCACAGCTTCTAGAAATTTTCTTTAATTTAAAGTATATTTTTTTAGCACTGCACTGAATTATTTTGGTTAACACACTAGACGCGTCCTGTAGATTGAAGGCAATAAGAAAGTAGAAATTTACCATTGGATTTTGCAATGGATTATAACATAAAGAATGGCATCACTGTATTTTGTGATTTTGGTAGCACCAGTTGGTCTATTTCAGAGATGTTGTGGCTAGGAGTGTTTTTAAATTGCAATTCAAGGTAGCTCTAAGCCCTTTAAGATATACTCCAGTGTAAAAATAACCTAATTTCGTCAAAGAAAATTAAAAAAATTTTTAAAAATATTTGCACTGAAACTGAGTAAGTACTAGAACGGGGGGTCTGAGGTCAATGACCTTTGGAACAATAATATTAGTCTCCTCGAGACAAAAACTTTGATATAACATACTTTAAAATCCGACGTCAAATGACGAAGTTATAAACAAAAATGTAAATGCGTGACCCCTACGTTCGGTCAAAAAAAAAAAACATTTTTTTTTCGAAAACAACAGACAAAAATGCTTCAGATTCGAAGGTTTACGGCGAACTCTTTTTTTCCCCCCTATAATGTGATACGCTCTAATGGACATGTCGCAACCGTACCACTAGAACAACGCAGAACAGTCAACTCTGAGTGGTACACAACCATTTGTTTGCCAGTTGTCTTCCAAGAAATCAGGAAAACCAACTGCCGAAGACGGATCACTCTTCACCACGACAGTGCGAGCTCTTACACATCGGCTCAAACAACTGCATTTTTGAGCACCCAAAACATCGATTTGATGGGTCATCCGCCGTATAGTCCTGACTTGGCACCGAATGACTTCTTTTTATTCCCAACCGTGAAGAATAAACTGCGTGGACAACGATTTTCGACGCCCGAAGTAGCGGTTGCGGCATTCAGAATGCATGTTTTGGAGATACCTCAATCAGAGTGGCAAAAGTGCTTCGACAATTGGTTCAAACGCATGCAAAAGTGTATAGATCTTAATGGAGAATATTTTGAAAAACAATAAAGTGATTTTCGATGATTAATATTTGTTTTTGTTCTCTAATCCCGAAATATAAAAGGCACCCCTCGTACATAGATCTAATTACAAAACCGGTTTTAATATACTTTTGAGTTGACCTTTTGACAAATTAACATCGAAAACGCTACAATTGTTAGCAAAGGTGCTCATGCGGTTTAAAGGAGCAGTAACCATATAATTTGTTCTACTAAATGGTAAATACATTAAATTGTTGGCGTTTCTACTGCTTCTACGGTTAGTGTTCAAAATTATGTGAGAAAGAAGTTCTGGAGAATCGAATACACCTGTTATAAATTGGTGTAAATATACGATATCTGCAGATGTCCTTCGATCACTTAAATACTTCATTTTTAATAGTCTTAAACGATCCTCATAAGGAGGAAGGTCTAATATGTCAGTTCCACTTAAGCCCCTTAGAGCAAACTGAACAAAACGTTTTTGGATTCTTTCTAATCGATCAACATGCACATTGTAACTTGGGGACCAAATTTGACTAGCATACTCTAAGTGAAGACGCACGATTGCATAATACAACGTTGTAGTTGTAATCATGCTATTAAATTCTTTGGCCCAGCGTTTTATAAAACCAAGCATTGAAGATGCCTTTTTACAAATATCAATATGAATGTTAAATGACAGCTTAGAAACCATACATATACCTAGGACTTTGACGGTGTCTACACGACTCAAGGCAGTATTTTTAATCTTATAATCGAAAATAAAATTATTCCTTTTTCGCGAAAAGGAAAGGTTTGACATTTATCTGGATTTAAAAACATATTATTTTTAGAACACCAAACTTCAAAGGATTTTAGATCAGACTGGAGTAGATCTGAATTATCTCTAGAATTAATCGTTCTGTATATTTTCATATCATCGGCATAAACAAGCAGATGAGAGTGTTCAATGACGTGAGTTACATCATTGATAGCTAAAATAAACAGAAGAGGACCAAGGTGACTACCCTGAGGAACACCTGATTTAGCAATAAATTCAGAAGGCAATGCGCCTCGGAAACGTATTTGATAAGATCGCTCCACCAAATACGATTTAATCCAGTTCACAAAATATTGTGGAAATCCCATTAACTCAAGTTTAAATAAGATTAGATTGTGTGGTAGCTTATCAAATGCCTTACTAAAGTCAGTGTAAGCATAATCGACCTGGTTACCAGAATCGATAGAATTTAAGCAGAATGTTGTAAAATCGAGAAGATTAGACACAGTGGATCTGCCATTCACAAAACCATGCTGACGAGTTGTTATGACTTCCCCACAGTGAATTTTCACCCGATCATACACCATCCGCTCAAAAAGTTTTGGAATCGATGAGAGCTTAGCGATAGGCCTATAGTTACTGACATCGTTCCTGCAACCCTTTTTAAAAATAGGACTTATAAATGATTTTTTTCCAAAAAAGTGGAAAATAACTTTCGTTAATAGATCTATTGAATAATAAAGAAAATGGTTGACTCAAAACGGAACCGCATTGTGTTAACACTGCGGCAGGAACACCGTCAGGTCCAGCACCAAACTCCTCATCGATCGATCTAATATACATTAAAATATCCTCTGGAGTGAAAGGTATATGTTCCAAAGATACTCTGGGTTCGGAATTCATATATTCAAAGTACTCTCCATCAGGATTAAAAGAATCTGAACAGAATGATTCTTTAAAAAGATTGGCGAATAGGCCACAAATTTTGACGGGATTGTCAGTAATTCCCTCAGGAGTTCTGAATGAAGAAGGAAATCCATCAGATTTCTTCTTTGTGTTTACGAATCCCCAAAATTTATTTGGATCTGTCAATATTCTATATGATTCAATATGATGCACTAGAAAACGGTGCAAAAAGAAAAAAACGAAACAAGTCACGTGAACAGTTTAAGTTATCTTAATTCTTCAAAAAAATTTTTTTTTGTTTGTTTAATATGTTCTTCATAGTTTCTAGAATATACATACATGTTTTTAAAACGATACCTTACATTGCAGATTAAATAATAGTAAGTTTATCAACCGGTAATTTTACTAGTTTTTTAAAACAGTTCGAAAGATAACTCGAAATCTATTGTTCAATTTCAATGAGTCTTTTTGCATTTTGTTTTTAATTTTTTCCTTTGAGCATCCCCCTAAATTCAACTGCCTACTACTTTTTGTTTTTTTTTTTTTATTGACAAAAACGAGCGCTAAAGTCTACTACCTCTATTTTAATTTTTCACTTTAACTTTCGCCATCATTTTTAAAAAACCCTCCGGGGTTCATGCGTAGAGGGGATGCCAAATTAGTGGTCTGTACTTTAAAATGACATTTGATTTTTTTGTTTCAGATACATGGGAAAGGCGTTATCCATTGCACCGTTTTGGATGTATTTTTTTTAATGTAATTTTCAGCGCCCTCAATATAAAAGCCTGAAAACTATTTAAAAAAAAAACTTATTTTTTAAAGTACTTTTTATGTACAATAAGTTCTATAAATTTGAAAATAAAATAATAACTCCTTGTATCTAAAAAAAAATTTTGAAACCTTAAACCAGTTTTAATAGAAAAAAAACCCCCTATAGAAAATAAAAGTGTGTTGAAAATTTTAAACTAAACGACCTTAAAACTAAAAAATTCTAAATTGTAAATAAATGTAAATACAATAAATAAATGTAAAATAAATAGCAAAAATCATAATTGAAGGAAGTGTGTGTCCATTTTTAATACGATTTTTAATGCGGCGGTTTTGCACATTCTTTAACGGAATTTCAACAAAAAAACAGAAAAAAATCGGGCATTTTTAGCTAATCAAAATATAGAAAAATGCCCGAATTTTTGTTTACCGAAAAGTTAAGAAATTTCAAATAAGTTACGATAAAATGGTTTGCCCTTATACGTAAGGTATGAAAACAATATTCCATAAAAGGGCAACACATTGTATTATTGAAAAAACACCATTTGAACCTTATCCGTACATAATGCCCATGGACCCCTTGTTCATGGAATAACATAAAAAGCAAACAAAATTAAGGAAATCTTCGCAGATATTTTCACAGGGGAACATCAATTTACTATTTAAATCTGTTCTTTCATTCCTTGATAATCTTACTTTGAATATGGATAAAGAAAATTATGGCCGAAAAATTAGGAAATACAGCTCGAAAAACTGCTGCAAATTTCGGGCGAAATTCCCATTTTCTTTCGGGCTTTATTTCCAAACTATTCGGGGTTATTTCGTTCTTTCAGGCTTAATTGTCGTTTCAAATTCAGGCGTTTTTCCAAAATTGAATGCTTCAAAAATTTCGGGCTTTATTGACATTTTTTTCGGGCGTAAGTTCTGGGAGCCTTACAATCATTTCTTAGTCGTCGTCTACACCAGGCACAATATTTTCAATTTAGAAGCAAAACTCTTTGTGACGCATATTAGTTGGTTAATATTATTCTTGTCAAGCACTACGGTGCCGCTGAACTGCATTTTGGGCAATTTTTTCAAAATTGTTTGGACATTTTTTTTAGTTTTTATTAGGTAAAATTTTTTTCGTTTTTATATTTTTTATATTATTCTTTTAAAAAATTTTTATTATTTTTTCAGTTTAATTTTCCAAAAGGGCCTAAAATTAATAGAAAGGGCCACAGGGCTTTTCAAATTGAAAAGGGCCCAAAAAAGCCCTAAAAGCCCCCCAAAATCATCCCTGGTCGGCAGTATGGTCGATTATTGGAACAAAAGTGAAACAAAAATATGGAACAAAGAACTTAAATGGAAAAGTGTGTGTTCATTTTTAATACGACCGTAGTCGGCAGCTTGGTCAAGCAAAAAAGAACCTGTTGCGTTCCACATTTCTATTCGGTTCAGTTCATACCAATCATTAAGGGGGTCCTCTGGTAATCCGAAAAATTTTTTCGATTTTTTTTTATTTAATTTTTTTTTTACGATTTTTCATATTTCTATTGCTCAGATACTCAAAAACATTTTCCCAAAAGGATTTTTCAAAATTCGAAATAGTTTAGGAGATACAGGCATTTTTGTGTAGGTATGTTTTCGTCAAAATAACGCATCAGCAAAGTTGTTTATTTGCCTGCAGTCATTAGTCGAAAATTCTGTGGAATTCTTCCAAAATATGTATTGATATTACAAAATATACACACACAGTATGTATACATGCAGTATGTATACATGCATGTTTTGATTTAGGGGTTGAAATGATTTTGAGCCCAGGTGTTCACATGAAAGAAGCAAACGAACGAGATTCAGTTTATTTTCGAACGCTGAAAGCTACGCGTGCGCGATAACTGCTGTTGTAAAATAAAAGAAAAATCGTTTTGTGTTTTTTTTTTTGCTATGGATAAAAAAAGCCACCCAAACGCGCCGCGTAAGTACGCGTATCGAACAAAAAAGAGGCATTTCCGTGGAAACCAGCACTCCCAAGTAGAGGACACCGACTTTGCCAGCACATCGGCCAAAAAATTGAAGAAAACGCAAGACAATGAAGTCATCATCGAAAACAACCTCCAGTTCTGTTTCTTGGAATTTTTTTCATTTTTCCAAACGCTTGCTGCTCTGGTTATCTGCGCCCAATGTAAACAAAAAATTCGATTTGGAAAAACATGTATGCGTGGAGTCGGCTTCAAAGTGAGTCTGCAGTGCCAATGTAAAGCTACACAGTATATTAATTCTTCGCCGGTGGTCGGTAAATCTTTTGTTGTAAATCGCCGGTTGATATTTGCCATGAGATTGCTTGGAATAGGGAGAGAAGGTATTAATATGTTCTGCGGATTAATGGACATATGCCAAGGATTGTGCCTTGATGCGTACTATGGCACCTTGAAAAACATGCATGTGCCTGCTAAAGCAGTTTACAAGCAGTGCCTGTTGAATACGGTTAAAGAAGAGCAGGAACAGCAGAAAGAAAAAAATCCTGACTGTGACTCCTCATTGCTGACCGTTTCAGGGGATGGCACCTGGAAAAAACGGGGATTCTCGTCTCTTTTTGGTGTCACTACGCTCGTCGGTAAACATACCAAAAAAGTGGTTGACTCCGTTGTCAAATCAAGCCTTTGCCAGGCATGCAAAATGTGGGGGAAAAAAAAATGACTCTGCAGACTTCGAAGAATGGTACGAATCGCACCAGAAAACATGCACAAACAACCACAGTGGGAGTGCGGGCAAGATGGAGGTAGATGCCGTGAAGGAAATGTTTGCCTCATCGATCGAAAAATATGGCATAAAATATGAAAAATATATTGGCGATGGCGACAGCAAAACCTTCAAGGCCATTATAGACCTTGATCCGTATAACGGCGACCCCGTTGTCACAAAAAAGGAGTGCATCGCTCACGTGCAAAAACGCATGGGCACACGGCTGCGCAAGGCCAAAAAAGAAAACAAAGGCATCGGTGGAAAAGGCACTGGCAAACTGACAGACAAAGTCATAAGCGAGCTGACTACTTACTATGGACTTGCTATTCGACGTAATAAGGACTCTGTGGAAAACATGAGAAAAGAAATATGGTCAACATATTATCACAAAAGTTCAAGTGATAGTAATCCACAACATATGTATTGCCCACCTGGTGAGTCCAGCTGGTGCGCCTATCAAAAGTCAGCAGCAGAAGGCTCATTAGCCTCATTTCACCACACGTACGCCCCACTTGATGGAAAGGTTCTGCAAGTAATGAAGCCCATATACGAAGCGTTATCATCCGACGATCTACTCAACCGATGCACTGGAGGTGAAACGCAAAATTGTAACGAATCGTTCAACTCGCTTTTGTGGACCTTTGCGCCGAAACATATCCACTGTGGTGCTACCACAGTCGAAATCGCAAATTTTCTGGCAACCTGCATTTTCAACGAAGGCTTCACAAGTATTTTAAAAATAATGTCAACAATGGGTATTGTCATCGGCCCACAAGCCGAGATGTATGCTGAATCTCGCGACGGAAAACGACTTCAACGCTCAGAGCTAAAAACGTACGCATCATCGAAAGAGGGTCGCACAGCCCGCAGAGCCCAAAAAGCCATGGAAAACTCGTTTTATGAGATGGAGGAAGGCACACTTTATGGGGCTGGAATTGCCGATTAATATTCGTAAGTATTGTATTAAAAAAATATGTGTTAATGTCATTTGTGTGCCTCAAAATTGAAGTCAAAACTTTAAACGCGTTTTTCTCGAAACCATGTTTTTCAAAACTTTGCGCACGATAACTCAAACAGTTTTTGACCGATTTTGATATATGAGGCATGAAACGACGCAGAATTTACGCCGCTATAGCCCCTACCTCAAACTTGCCGAAAAAATAATGTTTACTATTTTTTTTCTACACTAGACTACAAAAAAAAAGGTCGAAATTCGATTTTTCATTTTCAAAGTGGCGGCTCCCCCCCTAAAAAAATTTCGATTTTTGTTTCCGAGGTAGGAGCTATAGGGACATTCATTCTAAGTAACTGAATATTTTTTTTTTTTCAGACGATGTTTACACTTGGAATCGTGCGCAATTTGGACCCACCTTTTTTCCGGAGAACCTCGTTACCAGGCCGAGAACTTTCTGAACGGTCCATAAATTCACTTTTTCAAAATTTTGTATTTTTTTCAATAAATTAAGCTACCCAAATCAAAAAACGGAACTAAAATATCTTTACTCGTTCTCTTTCCACAATATTTTGAAAAAAGGCTAAAATTTGGCATAGATTACCAGAGGACTCCCTTAACACCGAAGCAAAGTTATACAAAATAATCATTCATACATGATACAATAATTACAAGTGTGTTTAACAAAGAAGAAAAAAAAAAGTGTGCGTGTCAGCTCCGACACGCGACTGGAGTTTAGAGGAGTAAACTTGATTGATTACCTTGAAATTTTTGATGTATATAAAATTTAAAAGGGGTGAATAAAGGCATCTCTTATATTACTAAAAGGATTGTATACTTTTTTAATTTTAAAATAAATATTTATTACATATATTACATAAATTCATTATGAGGTAAATTGATGAATTGCATTAAGGCTAGATTCACTGAGCACCTTCAGCAAGTTTTGAAGAGCGTGCAGCAAGTATCTCTCACTGAGCGGAGAGCGCGAGAACTTCGTATAAAAAAAAACGTGAAAAACTTGCTGAAGGTGGTTAGTGAATCTAGCCTAATAGCAGGCCTGGGCAATTTGCACTACTTTTACATTACCATTAAATTAATGAAAATTAAATAAAACAGATTAAGTGCACTTATTTTTACATTACATTAATTTCTCATCAAAGAAGTGCATTAATATTTAACTATCACTAAAGTCACGCATTGTGAATAATGCACTATTATTGCATTATCACTAACAAACTACCCAACCAATTTTGATGCAAGTTATTTTCTCAGATACGTACGAATTTATATCTGCTTCAAAATATAAAATAACCTCTATTAGGCGGACGAGATTCTCTATTAAGTGGACGAATAAATCTTAGTAAACTCCTCAAAAAAGGTTTTCAGCTCTGTAAATATCAATAATTTTTTAAAAATAGAACGCTGTAAAAACTAATTAATTAAAATGTCAAATAATCGATTACAAATTATTGAAACAGGCCTTGATATTATTATTGCAAGGTAGGAGTGACACTTCTTTTGCCGACTAGCATTTGTCAAAAACGCATAGAAAAAGAGAAAACTAATTTTTTTCCTTATTAATTTCATTTCCTTCTGCTCCTATTTAATTTGAGATTCAACAGAAGACATAGAACAAAACGACACCAGACAAGAATTCGATCTGTATTTGGCAGACAACGATTTATCATTCGGATGCTTTCAGAGATTCCCCCTAATTTGGAAAGCTTTTTTAAAATACAATACACCTCTGACTTCTTCTGCTCCAGACGAGCGCTTATTTTCTTTGGCTGGCATGGTAAATACGCCTTGCAGGCGGAGTCTTTCACACGAAAACTTTAAAAGCTTAGTTATAATCAGGGGAAATTACTTAGATTAGAAGTTTCTTCTTAAATTCGAAAAATATTTTAATTTTGCTTGTTACATTGAATTATTTTTGTTATAGGTTAGTTGGAGTTCGCTCAATAAAAAACCTTTGCATAACCCCATAAGGCTTTTTAGTGATATTGCAATAATAGTGCGGTGTTCGTAATACGGTTTAGTGGTAGTGCACTATTAGTGCATTATTTATCATACACTTACATTATAGTTAAATATTAATGCTTTACTTTGATAACAAATTAGAATAGTGTAAAAATTAGTGCACTAAATCTGTAATATTTAATGGTAATTGAATAAATTTGCATTGTCATTGATTTGGTTTAATTACGGAAAAATCATCAAGCATAACCTCATTTAATGCAATACGGCCAGGTCTGCCTAATAGTAACGTCATTATTAAATACTGTAATATTACGTTAAATGTAATCGTGAAAACATCGCATCAATGGTTGTACCATATTTAGTCATTCCCAGTGTTCTACCAGAACCTAAATCTATATTAACGTCTTCTTTAAAAAATTTCATTATGGTCAATCCTTTATCTGTATGATGAAACAATTGAAAATTTGCTTAAATTTTCATATTTTTTCGCTTTAAGATCAATTTGTGGACATACTTTATATTTAATGTCCCGTTATGTCGTGTAAGGACAAGAAATTATGTACCAATTTCTGTCCAACAAATAACATGTAAATAATGTATATAAAACATCAAATTATAAATTAAAATATATATAAATTATATTATAAATGTTTTTAACAAAATACACTTTGTATTATATAGCCAACTGTTGTTAAAATAATATTCAAAAACAAATAAAGATACACATACGCGCATACATGCAAACACATACATGTAAACAAAACAACCGAATAATGAAACAGAAAAACAGCGCAAGCAAATAAAAAGCGACGCGCTAGCATAGTAAAGTCAGTCTTGAACAGAGCACAGTCGCGTGCGCATCTGCAAAGACTTAGGCCAGTTTAGCTCAGGTTCTCATAGTAAAGGCGTTGACACCCTTTAAGCTCAGGTTTTCATAGTAAAGGCGTTTACACCCTTTAAGCTCAGGTTTTCATAGTAAATGCGTTCACACCCTTTAAGCTCAGGTTTTCACAGTAAAGACGTTTGCACCCTTTAAGCTTAGGTTTTCATAGTAAAGACGTTCACACCCTTTAAGCACAGGGTATTCATAGTAAAGGCGTTCACACCCTTTAACCCTCCGATGAGTGAGAAGGTCCCTAGGGACCTTTTTGCCTTTCAGTCGGCCACTACAAGCCCCCCCCAAAGTTACTCTGTATTCCAAGAGTATTTTGTTGCGCATCTTTTGGAAAAAAAATCAAGCCAATCGGATCATTACTTTAGGAGTTATTGAGGTTTTAGTGGGAATAGTACGCGGAAGTGTGAATAGGTCCGTATGGACCTTGTACTGAATTCCACTAATAAATGCATGTTTTTGGGCATCATTATAATTTTTTTATTGTTTCAACACATAATTTACTTGTTCTGAACACAAAGACCTAAACTCAAAGACATTAGGGATGATGGTAAAAACAAAAAATTCTAAGAAAAATTCGAAGACATGAACTTTATTGCTTTCAAGGAAAGGCACAATATTCTAATTTTATACTACTAGCAATAAACCAGTTCTTAGAATTTTTTGTTCTTAGTATTTTGTTCTTAGTATTTTTTGTTCTTAGTATTTTTGTTCTTAGAATTTTTTGTTTTTATCATCATCCCTAATGTCTTTGAGTTTAGGTAGACGTACGAAAGAGTATAAAAGAAGTTGTAGTTTCGTAAACCAAATCAGTCAAAGTTTAGACAGCGAAGAGTAAAATCGTGTGTGATAGAAACAAAAATATAAATATGGCAGATGCAAGTAATTTGGACGTTGCTGAAATTGTTGTATGCCGTAGTACACGTTACCAGCAAATGACTGCGGATGAAAGGCGTGCAGCTGATAGTAGATTTGCTGATTTTATGGACGAAGACATGGATGAAGAAATTGATATTGCTGCAATTGATAATTATGAAGTTGAGGATGATGAAGATCGCACATACCAACCTGCTGAAGAGTCAGATGCCGAAACTGAAGGATACGTCGAGCTAAATGAAGATACTGATGACGACGATGATGAAGAGGAAGAAAATGATGGACAGGAAACGAATGAAAGTTACTATATTGGTAAAGATGGCAACCAATGGAGTAAAAAAGCACCACCAACATCACGCACTCGTAATCATAACGTGGTCGACTTCACAAGAAAGAAACCAGGACCAACAGGAAATATACACAACCCCTATACAATAATGCGTTCAATCATGACAGAGGAAATAATACACTTAGTGCTACGTGGAACAAATCGTAAAGGCAGGGAGGTTACAGCTGCATGGAATTTGGCGAATCCCACGAAGAAAAAGGAGTGGAAGCCAGTGGCAGTGAAAGAGTTTGACGCCTTTGTAGCTATTCTTTTGTATGCTGGACTCACAAGATCAAACCATGAACCAGCTATGGAATTATGGGGCGCGACGCGTTGCTCAATATACAAAGCTGCGTTGTCGTACGATCGCTTCATGTGTATAAAGCAATTTATTCGATTCGACAATGGAAATACTCGACAACAGCGACTCATCAACAGCAAAACTGCGGCTATTGACGATATTTGGCAAATGTTGCAACATAACTTGGCAGCAGCTTACACTCCTCATGAAGCACTAACAGTTGATGAGCAGTTGTTCCCTTACAGAGGCCGCACCCGCTTCACACAATATATTCCGTCAAAGCCAGCTAAGTATGGTTTGAAAGTATGGTAGTTATGCGACTCACAGAGTTATTATCCTGTGAAGGGAATGGTATATTCTGGAAAACTGCCAAACCAACAACGGGAGATAAACCAAGGGCATAACGTAGTGCTGGATCTTGTGGAAAAATATTTAGATGCTGGCCGCACTATATACGCGGATAATTTCTTTACCACTCTTGACTTGGCGCGTATTTTGTTGAGGAGGAAGACCGCATATGTTGGTACAGTGCGCTACAACAAAACATTCATTCCACAGAAGTTCAAGAAGAACCCGAAGCGCACCATCAATAGTACATTATTTGGGTTCAACGAGGGGGATATAGCGTTATGCTCATACGTGCCGAAAAAAAATAAAGTGGTGAACGTGCTCTCCACAATGCACTACACCTGCCTCGTTGACGAGCAAACCGAGAAGCGGAAGCCCAATGCCATATTAGATTACAACGCCTACAAATGCGGCGTTGATACCATGGATCAAATGCTAGGCACTTACAGCTGCAAAAGAGCAACGCAACGATGGCCGTTGGCCATGTTTTATAATATGCTGGACGTCGCTGCATTTGCTGCTTTTACGATTTACAACGAAATGAAGCCTATAAAAAGGAGTGACAGACGGCGGTCGTTCTTGTTACTGCTAACGAAACAATTGGCCACACCAAATATCGAAGAACGTGCCCTGAACAACCATATAACCTCATATCCAAGGATACGCAATGCGATGGAAGCATTCGATGTCAGGGTAAGAAAAACTTGTTCAAATTCAAGAATAGAATATATATTTATTTGTTTTTTATTTTTCTTTTCATTTCAGGTATTACCAAGACCGATGGAAGGCAATGCACCGTCGTTTGCGGCTAGGTCAAGTAGACCGTCATGTCGCCTTTGCCGTCCTGAGTACGGGCGGCAGCGGAAAACGCGGGCACACTGCTTCGGCTGCGGCAACGCTGTTTGCGGAGAACATAGCACACTTTTACATCGCTGCAACACTTGCGCACAGGGCGGGGGACAAGAAGTACATGCTCAACAACAATAATTTTTAAACTTTTTTATAATAGTCTTAAGAAAATTCAAGCAAAAAAAAAAAAAAAAAATTAAAAAAATTGAAAAAATTATTTTTGTATGTAGAATTTAGTTATAAAAAATAAAAACAAAAAAAAATTTTAAAAAAAAATTTTTTTATAAGAAAAAAACATGATTTACAAAAAAGGTCCGTAGGGACCTTTTCACACGGCCGTGAAGTTCAGAACACTCATCGGAGGGTTAAGCTCAGGTTTTCATAGTAAAGGCGCTTACACCCTTTAAGCACAGGGTATTCATAGTAAAGGCGTTCACACTCTT
The DNA here is from genome assembly GCA_914767935.1 of Coremacera marginata. NCBI lineage: Eukaryota > Metazoa > Arthropoda > Insecta > Diptera > Sciomyzidae > Coremacera > Coremacera marginata. The sequence continues at coordinate 105,859,263 of OU612045.1, forward strand.
TAAGCTCAGGTTTTCAAAGTAAAGGCGTTTACACCCTTTAAGCTCAGGTTTTCATAGTAAAGGCGTTTACACCCTTTAAGCACAGGGTATTCATAGTAAAGGCGTTTACACCCTTTAATCTCAGGTTTTCATAGTAAATGCGTTCACACCCTTTAAGCTCAGGTTTTCATAGTAAAGGCGCTTACACCCTTTAAGCACAGGGTATTCATACTAAAGGCGTTCACACTCTTTAAGCTCAGGTTTTCATAGTAAAGGCGTTTACAGCAGTGTCGGGAAAAACAATACATAAACATGCAAGCTTGTGTCTGTGTCCATGAGAGAGCGACAGCGCTGGTTTTATTTACACTGTAAATAAAATGCATTTTTTTTATGTTTTATTTATATAATTGTAATTATTATGATTTATAATTATAATTATTATTATCATTTTTTATTATTTTAATTATTATTATTATCATTATTATAATTATTATTATCATTATTATTATCATTATCATTATTATTGTTATCATTATCATTATTATTATTATTATCATTATTATTATTATTATCATTATTATTATTATTATTATTATTTATCATTATTATTATTATTTATTATTTTATTATCATCACCATCATCATCATCATCAAAGGTTTAACTCTTTCGAAAAAAGCGACTGCTGATGGATAATGCAATGAAAAGCTGGAATTTTTATATTATTTTTCATTAACCAACCTATCAGCCCTTGATTTTTTCCAGTCATCACTCTGGCTCCATCAGTACAAATCGCAGTCAACTTTTTTTTGTTAAAAAGTGAAAAAACATTTTGTTGTAGTATTTTAAAGAGGTTTTCGCCTGTAACATGCCCATGCATTGAAACAACGGAGAGTATTTCCTCTGTTGTTTGTAAGTTTTCATCAACTGACTTAACACATATGATTAATACGCTTAAGTTATTTATGTCCGTGCTCTCGTCAAGACATATAGAAAAAAATTTGCAGTTTAATAACCTTTGCTTAGTGGTAAAATATAAATATTTACAAATAACTTCCGTTCGGCGAGTTATTGTTCGTCTGGATAAACGTATTTGTTCTACAATTTGTTGCATTTCATTTCCTTGCTCCCCAAAAAAACTGAAAACAACCTGACTTAATTCTTTAAAAAACATACCATCTTCATACGGTCGGCATTTTTTTGCCAAGGCCAATGACACAGCATAGGATGCCTTTTTAAATTGTAATGAAGAAATATTATGATGAATATAAGAATTATTTATATTTTGATTAAAATCATCAGCAATAAACCTTAAAAAATATTTAGCTTTTAATTCGAAAAGCTTTAGTTTTCGTTCTTCTCCTAAAATTAAATTGAATTGTGCGTGACAAACCGAGTAATGCCTTTGCACATACATCAATACGGAACGAGAAACAGTGCATTCGCATATAAGACATTGCGCTACAGCGTTTGTATTTTCTATAAAAAAGAAATCTAGCATCCATTTATCATTAAACATTTTTCTCTCTGTAGTTGCGAAGCGAGCAGAAGCGAGTTCTTGCCTTCTTGAATGCTTAACGTCAACTGACATGATTTGAATAGCAAAATTAAGCTCACAGCTTCTCATAAGCACGAACCAAAGTCATAACTCGGCTACTGTTCGTACGCCACACGAAATTTTTATTGTGTACATGTGAAAACATTGACGTCGGCAGCAAATCTAGCTCAATCACATGTGAATAGGTTTTTCAATTTTGCCCGACACTGGTTTACAGCCTTTAAGCTCAGGTTTTCATAGTAAAGGCGTTTACACCCTTTGAGCTCAGGTTTTCATAGTAAAGGCGTTTACACCCTTTAAGCTCAGGTTTTCATAGTAAATGCGTTCACACCCTTTAAGCTCAGGTTTTATAGTAAAGGCGTTCACACCCTTTAAGCTCAGGTTTTCATAGTAAAGGCGTTTACACCCTTTAAGCACAGGGTATTCATAGTAAAGGCGTTCACACCCTTTAAGCTCAGGTTTTCATAGTAAAGGCGTTTACACCCTTTAAGCTCAGGTTGTCATAGTATATGCGTTAGCACATAATTTATAAATTAAAATACATATAAATTATATTATAAATATTATTAACAATATACACTTTGCATTATATAGCCAACTGTTGTTAAAATAAAATTCAAAAACAAATAAATATACACATACGCGCATACATGCATACACATGAAAAAACAACCGAACAATGAAACAGAAAAACAGCGCAAGCAAATAAAAAGCGACGCGCTAGTATAGTAAAGTCAGTCCTGAACAGAGCAGAGTCGCGTGCGCATGTGAGAAGACTTAGACCACCAGTTTAGCTCCGAACTTTAGGCCGCGCAAAAGTTGCGCCAACCAGATGCTTTAAGTATCTCGACTTTGGACACACGGCGAAAACTTGCAACAGCTCAGACCGAAATAAGTGCTGTATGAAATGCGTCAAAGAGGGCCACAAGGCAAAAGAGTGTTCTGCGGAAGCAAGCTGTTTCTTGTGTTTAGAAAGAAACTGCTCGGAAACAAATCATCGTGCTGGAAGCTGGAAATGTCTGTCCTTTACAGGAGTTAGCAAACCGATGAGAAGATGAGGTTCCTACAGTTGAATCTCAGCAACTGTCACGCAGCTCAAGACCTTTTAGCGCAAACCGTTCGAGACCTAAGCACTGATGTACCTATTTTGAGCGAGCCCTATAACGCGAAAGCACCAGGAGTCTGGGCATCAGACATTTCTGGAAGAGCCGTCATATGGTCCTGTGGAAGACATCCCCCCTAATGAGGCAGCATACACGTGCAAACGGTTTTGTGCGTGCAGAAGTTATGGGCACACATATTGTAAGCTGTTACCTGGCACCAAGCCTATCCATAGAAGAGTTTGCTTTCACTGTCCACGCAATAGTTGACGATGTTAAAGGAATCAAACCAGTGGTTATTGCTGGTGATTTCAACGCGTGGGCCGTAGACTGGGGAAGCCAGAGAACGAACCAAAGAGGGCTCATTATTCTGGAGGCTTTTGCTTCGCTAGATGTTGTGCTTTTAAACACTGGAACGCAGTGTACATTCTCCAACGCAAATGGCACCTCGGTAATAGACCTGTTATTTGCCAGTAGTGATCTGTGTATGCAAATGCAGTGGCAAGTAAGTGACGTCTACACGCATAGTGACCACCAAGCAGTCGGGTACACACTAGGAAGGCAAACCAACTGAAGGAGCAGAGACCCCCATAGCGAGGCATCATACAAGGTCGAAACTCTAGATGAAGGAATCTTCACAGCAATGATGGCTGACATACACCTCACTGGTTCAGCGCAAGATATGGCTACGCAAACAGCAGAGCAGCTGAAAACAGCTTGCGACGCAGCGATGATGTTGCGAAGACCAAGCAAGCACCACCACGAGCCTGTGTACTGGTGGTCTGTCGAAATCGCCGAGGCACGCAGCCAATGCCACCAAGCCAGAAGAAGTTACTACCGCGCCAGAGGAACCGACAGGTTTGAAGAACTGCGTGAGGTCTATAGAGAGTGTAGGAAGCTACTTAAACACAAGATCCGTTCGAGAAAGTGCGAGTGCTTCTTGCAGTTATGCGACGAAGCTGACGTTACCCCATAGATGAAGATGAAGTCGTTTGGATGACCACCACCCACGTGCCCTCACATACTTAGTCGCATTGTAAGTGTGCTCTTTCCGCAGCAACCACTGATGCAGCCCGTCACTGATCATGGCGACGTGCAACTCATTTCGATGGTAACCGCACAAGAGGTTATGAAAATCGCCAATGCTGTCCATAACGACAAGGCCCCAGGTCCATATAAAATCCCGAACCGTGCGTTAAAAATTGCCATCGCAGCCCAAACACAAGCCTTCGTACAGCTATACAATGCTTGTCTCACAGAGGGCATATTTCCCGCACAATGGAAGACGCAAAAGCTTGTACTTATACCAAAAGGTAGCGGCTCTCTAGAGGATCCCTCGGCTTACCGACCTATATGCCTGCTCGACACGATAGGCAAGATCTTCGAGCAATTGCTGTACAACCGCCTTGAAGAAGCAATACAATCCAGTAGAGGACTCTCGAACCAACAGTTTGGGTACCGGAAGTGTCACTCTACGTCCGACGCCATAAAACTGGTCACAAGTATAGCAAGTAAAGCTATTGAAGGCAAAAGCTGGAAGAAGGGGACAAAGCAGTATTGCCTCGTGGCAACGCTGGATGTGCGAAATGCCTTTAATTCCGCAAACTGGGATAAGATAATGAAAGCGCTCACCAAATTTGAAATTCCATCTCTCTAAGCTATCAGCGAACTACTTCTATGGAAGAATACTACGCTACGCAACAGACGAGGGGATAATGCTGTATTACGTCTCCGGTGGTGTCCCGCAGAGGTCAGTCCTAAGGCCCCTGCTGTGGAATGTTATGTATGACGACGTCCTTAGACTCGCAGTTCCCACAGGCGTCAAGATCCTTGGCTTTGCGGACGACCTAGCGGTTGTGGCAACTGCAAAACACCTTGGAGAAGTCGAGGCGCTCAGTAGTGCGGCGATTGGCATTGTATATAACTGGCTTAAGTCAATCGGACTTTGTCTGGCCGAACATAAAACCGAAGCGGTGCTCATTAGCAGCCGAAAAAAGAGGGAAGTGGCAAGCATCACTGTTAATGGGACGCTGGTCCAATCAAAGGAGTACATTAAATACCTTGGCGTAATGATTGACTCCCGATTAACATTTAAACAACATCTCCAGTATGCCCACAAAAAAGCATCCAACGCATGCATGTCTTTATCGAGAATGATGCACCTTGGAAGCTTTGTGTTCCTAGTTTTGATCGGGACAAGGTGCTCAGAGAAAACCACGACGATCCAAGCGCTGGCCATATGGGCATCCGCAAGACCATCGCAAGAATTACAAACCGGTACTACTGGCCCGATATGTTCAGAGACTTAAGCCGATACGTGCGGACGTGCATATCGTGCCAACAGTACAAACCAATTCAGCAGCGGGCAGCAGGAAAGATGCTTTCCCAGATTGCCGAAGAGCCATGGAGCATACTGTGCGCTGACTTTATCGGACCATTACCTAGATCAAAACACGGAAACTCAATGATTTTGGTATTCTTCGATCGATTCTCAAAGTGGACCGAGATGATACCGCTTCGAAAAGCCACTTCAGAGAACGAATACTAGCACGTTTTGGAACACCAAAGGTCTTGATCACGAACAACGGAGCGCAATTCACTTCGAAAGTATTCAAAAGGTTGCTAAAAGACATGGGAGTAAGACATCAATTCACGACACCATACACCCCGCAAGAGAACCCCACAGAACGAGTGAACCGAACCATCAAAAGAATGATAGCACAACTGACGGGCAATGATCACCGAACATGGGATGAACTACTGCCCGAAATATCTCTCGCCATCAACACCAGCGTATCTGACTCTACAGGTTACAGTCCCGCCTTTTTGAGAGAAAGAGAGCCTAGGCTTTTCAACGCTGTCTACGATCAATACACTCTTGGCACTGGACAAACCCCTCAGACACCAAACGAAAAGGCATCTCAGTTCAGGAGATCTTCAAAATCGTACGCCGCAATATGGAACGCGCAGCGCAGGATCAAGCAAGGCACTACAACTTACGCCGACGTAAATGGATCCCACAGATTGGAGACCAAGTGCTCGTGAAAGAACACCACCTCTCTAAAGCTGTGGATAACTTCGCATCCAAACTAGCTCCAAAATATCACGAGCCATACACAGTAAGCGGGTTAATTTCGCCCGTCATCGTTCAATTGCGTAGCCCAACAACGACAAAAACGCGCACCAGTCATATAAGCGAACTGAAAAATTATTGTGAAGACTCAACCAATGGACGGGGAAAGGAATGGAAAAGGAAGAACAGCTACACCATCAACATCCGCGTGGCAACACCTGCGTTGATAACCTCGCAGTAGCATCTGCGTCACCAACTGCCATCGCAGCAGCATCTGCTTCACCAACTGCCATCGCAGCAGCACCTGCGTCACCAACTGCCAGCGCGCCGTCATCAGTAGCAACGGCACCGTCGCAGCAGCATCTGCCGCATCAACTGCCAGCGCAGCAGCACCTGCGTCAACAAATGCCAGCGCGCCGTCATCAGTAGCAACGGCACCATTGCAGCAGCATCTGCGGCATCAACTGCCAGCGCAGCAGCACCTGCGTCACCAAATGCCAGCGCACCGTCATCTTAGGTAGCAACACCATCGCAACAGCATCTGAGTCACCAACAGCCGGCACAGCAGAAGCAGCATCTGCGTCATCAAGCGCAGCAGAATCTGTTTCACCAATATCGAAGCAGCGCAGCAAAATCTGTGTCACCAATATCGAAGCAGCACCGCAGCACATGCGTCAGTAACAGCGCAGCAGCATCTGCGCCACCAACTGCCAGTGGAGCGTCATTGGTGGCTGCAACATCATCGCAGCAGCATCTGCAGCATCAACTGACGGATCAAGTACGCAGCAACATATGTTACCAGCAGCAGCATCGGAATTGTCGATTACGTGCTAACCAGCACGTATCAGCAGCATCGTCACGTCACTTTGGCAGAAAATGCAAAATAATACTAATAGGTACACATATGGTGTTTGGGAACCACTTATGCGACCAGTCAACGAGTTCTTTCTGGGTCACATCATTAGTGCTGAAAACAGTAAATAAACACATGCCAAATCAAATGAAACGCTAAAGACGAAGAGTGATAGAAGGAAGAGTCAGATCTCGAAGACAGTTCACGTGAAGGTCATTGCCGACGAGGAAAGAAAAAGGGGAGTGTGAGGACAAGAAATTATGAACCAATTTTTGTCCCACAAATAACATGCTAATAATGTATATAAAATATTGTAAAATTATAAATTAAAATATGTATAAATTATTTTATAAATATTATTAACAATATACACTTTGTATTATATAGCCAACTATTGTTAAAATAACATTCAAAACAAATTAATATACACATACACACATACATTAATACACATGCATGTAAACAAAACAACCGAACAATGAAACAGGAAAACAGCGCAAGCAAAATAAAAAGCGGCGCGCTAGCATAGTAACGGCAGTCTTGACCAGAGCACAGGCGCATGCACATGTGCAAGACTTAGCTCAGGTTTTCATAGTAAAGGCGTTTACACCCTTTAAGCACAGGTTTTCATAGTAAAGGCGTTTACACCCTTTAAGCTCAGGTTTTCATAGTAAAGGCGTTCACACCCTTTAAGCACAGGATTTTCATTGTAAAGGCGTTCACACCCTTTAAGCTCAGGATTTCATAGTAAAGGCGTTCACACCCTTTAAGCTCAGGTTTTCATAGTAAAGGCGTTGACACCCTTTAAGCTCAGGATTTCATAGTAAAGGCGTTTACACCCTTTAAGTTCAGATTTTCATAGTAAATGCGTTCACACCCTTTAAGCTCAGGTTTTCATAGTAGAGGCGTTCACACCCTTTAAGCGCAGGTTATTTTATATAGTGAAGGCGTTCACACCCTTCTAGCTCAGGTTGTTCCACTTCATATAAGTAAATAAGCGAAGTCTAAATAGTAATATAATTAATTTATTTTATGTTAAAGAATATTACTAAACAATAATAATTGCAGAAATTATATTTAATAATATAAAATATATCCTATATAAAATATAATATTAATATTTTGAACAATAACATTTAAAATCTAATCCTATTGAAGTAATAGTATTAAATAGCTAAAAGAAATGCCCAATAACGAATTGTTGTAAATTTAAAAAACTAAAACTACCGAATTAAAAACTTTTTTTACTGAACCCTTTGTTTGCTCGCTGAGCCTATCCCAGCAATTGCAAACGAACTGGAGGGTTCGTAACAGTCGTAGCAATAAAAATATCTAGCTAATTGTAAATCCAGAAAGTTTTATTTAATTGAAATCGGTTGAAAATTCGTCGAGTTATTCTATTTAAAGTATTTCTACTTCACTTCAAAATCACCAAAATAACTATGTTTTATTGGTCTTACTTGCGAAAAACTCAGTTCAGGCAAAACAGCATGAAAAACAACGATTTTCTGCTGTTTTTAACGAATTAATGCTTACAATTTAATATTAAATAACTCGACAAACTTTTCAACTAATTTCGATGAAATTAAACTTTCTGTATTTATAATTAATCAAGCTTTTATATTAGCTATTATCATTTATAATAAAAGCGCACTTTAATACAATCTACTCATATGAGCAACGGCTACGCACAAACCCACACAATTTGTTTGTTGTGCTGTGGCTAGCTGAACGTAAAAAGAGAAGATATAGAGCAACATGTAGTTTATTGAAACTCTCGCAAGCACAAGCTGGTTTAAAGAAAACGACCAAGCAATGCGTGGCATCGGGGATGATTTCATACAAATATTTGTATTTTAATTAAATAAACTTAGTATTGAAATTTAAAAACGAAAATACCCAAATATGATATTTTAAAACTTATTTCATAAAAATCGGCCCAGTCATTTTTGAGTTTTACAAAAATTTGCAATTCAATTTTATCCAATAGCAGATTGCTGCTGTGTGTATTTTGTTGGTATTTCTTCGTTGTTAGTATTTTGCTTTTCGACGCTGACTGCGTTACGCTTCATTTTTTAGATAACGCTTGATTTCACTCGCCATAAAATTTCAGTACCGCAGTATATATGAAATCGATTCTCGATTGGAGTAAACTCAAAAAGATTAACAAAACAATAAGCGCACAAGAAATACCAAAAACTTGTAGCTGCCAACTGAGGCTGCAATATATACAAGAAGAACAAAAATATTATAATAACAACAACAAAAACAACAAGCGCACAAAGTTAAAAAACGACAACAAAAATTAAAGTGCACACAAAAAATATGCATATTTAGCAACAAACTTAGCAACATCAGTAATCCTACTGTAGCTAACAACAATCTGTAACAACCAGTTTTCTACGTCTTCTGAAAACAATATACTAGCAACAATGTTTCACAACCGTTCAACGCCTGTTAGCAACAAGCTGTAGGTTGAAAAAAAAAATTAAAAGCAAATTCACAAGAATATGCTGAATTAGGATAATTTGGAAAAAGAATTGGGCCTTTTTTTATTTTTCTATGAAGCTTATCTTAATGATTTTCAATTCAAATTAAAAACAAATCTATGTTATGAACTTTAAAAAACAAACAAAAATTTCAATTGGTAAGCTTCGGATATAATCTATATAACTGTTAACTAATGTGTAAAGTATTAGTATCAATGGGCAAAACCGTTGATCAGTCAAATACAAACAAAATGCGTTACTCTTTGAGCTTATAAATATGAATCTAATGATGATTGCTTATATGTATGTATATATGTATGTATGCACAATAATGACAAGGTCTTGTCATTTAAGTTGTGACGAACCTTTTTTCTTGCCGAGGTATCACTCGTCGGTGTCCAGGGTTCGTTCACAAAATTTAATACACGGGGTTAAGTTAGTTTATCGATTCTTGCTAGTTTATTACACAATAGTTCATTTGTAAATAAAGAAAATAATATATACTATAAATTTGAGTTCACGAGTTAATGATAAATGATAAATTTATATTTCATTTGCTTAGAGTCAATTTTTCTCTATCTTTGTTCATGTCATTACAATGTTTTCGATCCGAGTTTCTTCGTGGCCTGATGTACCAATGTCACCCATCGTCAGCTGTTGGAATCGTCAACCGTTCTGGAGCAACGCGTGGGTAGGACTTAGAATGGAAACGCCGTCCTCAATGGCACAACGCGTGGGTAGGACTTAGAATGGAAGCGCCGTCCTCAATTACACAACGCGTGGGTAGGACTTAGAATGGAAGCGCCGTCCTCAATGACACAGCGCGTGGGTAGGACTTAGAATGGAAGCGCCGTCCTCAATGACACAACGCGTGGGTAGGTCTTAGAATGGAAACGCCGTCCTCAATGGCACAACGCGTAGGAAAAAGGTTTATTAGGAGGAGGTTTTATCAGGAGTTAATTATTTGAAGATGACTTACCCGTGTGACTGCTGCTGCAAGACTCAATTTTTATTTGCCACTCGTTGTGTAAGTCACCCCAGTTTGACTGCACAGTCATGGTGTGTTGAGTTTATGTTTCAGCTGTTTCATTGTTCTTGACATATCGCTTTTCACCTCGGGCTAGTGTTGCCATCCGGGTGAAATTTAATTAAGGTGTATGTTACATTTTGCTTATTCAACACAGTGCTGCTTCAGTATTCAACTACCCACGATATAGTTGCTTTATTTACTGATGATGTATTAAGAGGTATTCCGATAGTGCGTACACATAAATTAAATAAATGTGATGTGTAAAAATAAAAGATTTAATTCATGTTTTAGTTAATAATCCAAATAAGGCAAAAGAGTATTTTCATAAGTTTTAACAGAAAGGAAAAGAGGTCATAACTGGTACTGGGTCTGCCTTTAGTGTGTGTGGAAACGAGTTCCGACTTCCACCTTCACAAAGTAAAGGTTTACGAAAAATCATTTTAAAAAAAAACAATTTGTTTTTATGAATAAATGTCTCGTTTCGACGCACTGAATTTAAAACATTAAGAGAGCAGTTTACTACGATAACAAAACAAGTTTTACAAAATCGCCAAATTTTAAATAAAGAACAAAAAATTCAGGAATACATTAAATTGCTTATTAAAAATTATAACAACGTTCTCAACTATTTGTCAAGTTTTATACAATAGGATCAATAGGAATAGCGTTATGCTCATACGTGCCGAAAAAAAATAAAGTGGTGAACGTGCTCTCCACAATGCACTACACCTGCCTCGTTGACGAGCAAACCGAGAAGCGGAAGCCCAATGCCATATTAGATTACAACGCCTACAAATGCGGCGTTGATACCATGGATCAAATGCTAGGCACTTACAGCTGCAAAAGAGCAACGCAACGATGGCCGTTGGCCATGTTTTATAATATGCTGGACGTCGCTGCATTTGCTGCTTTTACGATTTACAACGAAATGAAGCCTATAAAAAGGAGTGACAGACGGCGGTCGTTCTTGTTACTGCTAACGAAACAATTGGCCACACCAAATATCGAAGAACGTGCCCTGAACAACCATATAACCTCATATCCAAGGATACGCAATGCGATGGAAGCATTCGATGTCAGGGTAAGAAAAACTTGTTCAAATTCAAGAATAGAATATATATTTATTTGTTTTTTATTTTTCTTTTCATTTCAGGTATTACCAAGACCGATGGAAGGCAATGCACCGTCGTTTGCGGCTAGGTCAAGTAGACCGTCATGTCGCCTTTGCCGTCCTGAGTACGGGCGGCAGCGGAAAACGCGGGCACACTGCTTCGGCTGCGGCAACGCTGTTTGCGGAGAACATAGCACACTTTTACATCGCTGCAACACTTGCGCACAGGGCGGGGGACAAGAAGTACATGCTCAACAACAATAATTTTTAAACTTTTTTATAATAGTCTTAAGAAAATTCAAGCAAAAAAAAAAAAAAAAAATTAAAAAAATTGAAAAAATTATTTTTGTATGTAGAATTTAGTTATAAAAAATAAAAACAAAAAAAAATTTTAAAAAAAAATTTTTTTATAAGAAAAAAACATGATTTACAAAAAAGGTCCGTAGGGACCTTTTCACACGGCCGTGAAGTTCAGAACACTCATCGGAGGGTTAAGCTCAGGTTTTCATAGTAAAGGCGCTTACACCCTTTAAGCACAGGGTATTCATAGTAAAGGCGTTCACACTCTTTAAGCTCAGGTTTTCAAAGTAAAGGCGTTTACACCCTTTAAGCTCAGGTTTTCATAGTAAAGGCGTTTACACCCTTTAAGCACAGGGTATTCATAGTAAAGGCGTTTACACCCTTTAAGCTCAGGTTTTCATAGTAAATGCGTTCACACCCTTTAAGCTCAGGTTTTCATAGTAAAGGCGCTTACACCCTTTAAGCACAGGGTATTCATACTAAAGGCGTTCACACTCTTTAAGCTCAGGTTTTCATAGTAAAGGCGTTTACAGCAGTGTCGGGAAAAACAATACATAAACATGCAAGCTTGTGTCTGTGTCCATGAGAGAGCGACAGCGCTGGTTTTATTTACACTGTAAATAAAATGCATTTTTTTTATGTTTTATTTATATAATTGTAATTATTATGATTTATAATTATAATTATTATTATCATTTTTTATTATTTTAATTATTATTATTATCATTATTATAATTATTATTATCATTATTATTATCATTATCATTATTATTGTTATCATTATCATTATTATTATTATTATCATTATTATTATTATTATCATTATTATTATTATTATTATTATTTATCATTATTATTATTATTTATTATTTTATTATCATCACCATCATCATCATCATCAAAGGTTTAACTCTTTCGAAAAAAGCGACTGCTGATGGATAATGCAATGAAAAGCTGGAATTTTTATATTATTTTTCATTAACCAACCTATCAGCCCTTGATTTTTTCCAGTCATCACTCTGGCTCCATCAGTACAAATCGCAGTCAACTTTTTTTTGTTAAAAAGTGAAAAAACATTTTGTTGTAGTATTTTAAAGAGGTTTTCGCCTGTAACATGCCCATGCATTGAAACAACGGAGAGTATTTCCTCTGTTGTTTGTAAGTTTTCATCAACTGACTTAACACATATGATTAATACGCTTAAGTTATTTATGTCCGTGCTCTCGTCAAGACATATAGAAAAAAATTTGCAGTTTAATAACCTTTGCTTAGTGGTAAAATATAAATATTTACAAATAACTTCCGTTCGGCGAGTTATTGTTCGTCTGGATAAACGTATTTGTTCTACAATTTGTTGCATTTCATTTCCTTGCTCCCCAAAAAAACTGAAAACAACCTGACTTAATTCTTTAAAAAACATACCATCTTCATACGGTCGGCATTTTTTTGCCAAGGCCAATGACACAGCATAGGATGCCTTTTTAAATTGTAATGAAGAAATATTATGATGAATATAAGAATTATTTATATTTTGATTAAAATCATCAGCAATAAACCTTAAAAAATATTTAGCTTTTAATTCGAAAAGCTTTAGTTTTCGTTCTTCTCCTAAAATTAAATTGAATTGTGCGTGACAAACCGAGTAATGCCTTTGCACATACATCAATACGGAACGAGAAACAGTGCATTCGCATATAAGACATTGCGCTACAGCGTTTGTATTTTCTATAAAAAAGAAATCTAGCATCCATTTATCATTAAACATTTTTCTCTCTGTAGTTGCGAAGCGAGCAGAAGCGAGTTCTTGCCTTCTTGAATGCTTAACGTCAACTGACATGATTTGAATAGCAAAATTAAGCTCACAGCTTCTCATAAGCACGAACCAAAGTCATAACTCGGCTACTGTTCGTACGCCACACGAAATTTTTATTGTGTACATGTGAAAACATTGACGTCGGCAGCAAATCTAGCTCAATCACATGTGAATAGGTTTTTCAATTTTGCCCGACACTGGTTTACAGCCTTTAAGCTCAGGTTTTCATAGTAAAGGCGTTTACACCCTTTGAGCTCAGGTTTTCATAGTAAAGGCGTTTACACCCTTTAAGCTCAGGTTTTCATAGTAAATGCGTTCACACCCTTTAAGCTCAGGTTTTATAGTAAAGGCGTTCACACCCTTTAAGCTCAGGTTTTCATAGTAAAGGCGTTTACACCCTTTAAGCACAGGGTATTCATAGTAAAGGCGTTCACACCCTTTAAGCTCAGGTTTTCATAGTAAAGGCGTTTACACCCTTTAAGCTCAGGTTGTCATAGTATATGCGTTAGCACATAATTTATAAATTAAAATACATATAAATTATATTATAAATATTATTAACAATATACACTTTGCATTATATAGCCAACTGTTGTTAAAATAAAATTCAAAAACAAATAAATATACACATACGCGCATACATGCATACACATGAAAAAACAACCGAACAATGAAACAGAAAAACAGCGCAAGCAAATAAAAAGCGACGCGCTAGTATAGTAAAGTCAGTCCTGAACAGAGCAGAGTCGCGTGCGCATGTGAGAAGACTTAGACCACCAGTTTAGCTCCGAACTTTAGGCCGCGCAAAAGTTGCGCCAACCAGATGCTTTAAGTATCTCGACTTTGGACACACGGCGAAAACTTGCAACAGCTCAGACCGAAATAAGTGCTGTATGAAATGCGTCAAAGAGGGCCACAAGGCAAAAGAGTGTTCTGCGGAAGCAAGCTGTTTCTTGTGTTTAGAAAGAAACTGCTCGGAAACAAATCATCGTGCTGGAAGCTGGAAATGTCTGTCCTTTACAGGAGTTAGCAAACCGATGAGAAGATGAGGTTCCTACAGTTGAATCTCAGCAACTGTCACGCAGCTCAAGACCTTTTAGCGCAAACCGTTCGAGACCTAAGCACTGATGTACCTATTTTGAGCGAGCCCTATAACGCGAAAGCACCAGGAGTCTGGGCATCAGACATTTCTGGAAGAGCCGTCATATGGTCCTGTGGAAGACATCCCCCCTAATGAGGCAGCATACACGTGCAAACGGTTTTGTGCGTGCAGAAGTTATGGGCACACATATTGTAAGCTGTTACCTGGCACCAAGCCTATCCATAGAAGAGTTTGCTTTCACTGTCCACGCAATAGTTGACGATGTTAAAGGAATCAAACCAGTGGTTATTGCTGGTGATTTCAACGCGTGGGCCGTAGACTGGGGAAGCCAGAGAACGAACCAAAGAGGGCTCATTATTCTGGAGGCTTTTGCTTCGCTAGATGTTGTGCTTTTAAACACTGGAACGCAGTGTACATTCTCCAACGCAAATGGCACCTCGGTAATAGACCTGTTATTTGCCAGTAGTGATCTGTGTATGCAAATGCAGTGGCAAGTAAGTGACGTCTACACGCATAGTGACCACCAAGCAGTCGGGTACACACTAGGAAGGCAAACCAACTGAAGGAGCAGAGACCCCCATAGCGAGGCATCATACAAGGTCGAAACTCTAGATGAAGGAATCTTCACAGCAATGATGGCTGACATACACCTCACTGGTTCAGCGCAAGATATGGCTACGCAAACAGCAGAGCAGCTGAAAACAGCTTGCGACGCAGCGATGATGTTGCGAAGACCAAGCAAGCACCACCACGAGCCTGTGTACTGGTGGTCTGTCGAAATCGCCGAGGCACGCAGCCAATGCCACCAAGCCAGAAGAAGTTACTACCGCGCCAGAGGAACCGACAGGTTTGAAGAACTGCGTGAGGTCTATAGAGAGTGTAGGAAGCTACTTAAACACAAGATCCGTTCGAGAAAGTGCGAGTGCTTCTTGCAGTTATGCGACGAAGCTGACGTTACCCCATAGATGAAGATGAAGTCGTTTGGATGACCACCACCCACGTGCCCTCACATACTTAGTCGCATTGTAAGTGTGCTCTTTCCGCAGCAACCACTGATGCAGCCCGTCACTGATCATGGCGACGTGCAACTCATTTCGATGGTAACCGCACAAGAGGTTATGAAAATCGCCAATGCTGTCCATAACGACAAGGCCCCAGGTCCATATAAAATCCCGAACCGTGCGTTAAAAATTGCCATCGCAGCCCAAACACAAGCCTTCGTACAGCTATACAATGCTTGTCTCACAGAGGG
This sequence comes from Coremacera marginata, assembly GCA_914767935.1. Classification (NCBI taxonomy): domain Eukaryota; kingdom Metazoa; phylum Arthropoda; class Insecta; order Diptera; family Sciomyzidae; genus Coremacera; species Coremacera marginata. Next base: position 105,874,921 of record OU612045.1, read on the forward strand.
CATATTTCCCGCACAATGGAAGACGCAAAAGCTTGTACTTATACCAAAAGGTAGCGGCTCTCTAGAGGATCCCTCGGCTTACCGACCTATATGCCTGCTCGACACGATAGGCAAGATCTTCGAGCAATTGCTGTACAACCGCCTTGAAGAAGCAATACAATCCAGTAGAGGACTCTCGAACCAACAGTTTGGGTACCGGAAGTGTCACTCTACGTCCGACGCCATAAAACTGGTCACAAGTATAGCAAGTAAAGCTATTGAAGGCAAAAGCTGGAAGAAGGGGACAAAGCAGTATTGCCTCGTGGCAACGCTGGATGTGCGAAATGCCTTTAATTCCGCAAACTGGGATAAGATAATGAAAGCGCTCACCAAATTTGAAATTCCATCTCTCTAAGCTATCAGCGAACTACTTCTATGGAAGAATACTACGCTACGCAACAGACGAGGGGATAATGCTGTATTACGTCTCCGGTGGTGTCCCGCAGAGGTCAGTCCTAAGGCCCCTGCTGTGGAATGTTATGTATGACGACGTCCTTAGACTCGCAGTTCCCACAGGCGTCAAGATCCTTGGCTTTGCGGACGACCTAGCGGTTGTGGCAACTGCAAAACACCTTGGAGAAGTCGAGGCGCTCAGTAGTGCGGCGATTGGCATTGTATATAACTGGCTTAAGTCAATCGGACTTTGTCTGGCCGAACATAAAACCGAAGCGGTGCTCATTAGCAGCCGAAAAAAGAGGGAAGTGGCAAGCATCACTGTTAATGGGACGCTGGTCCAATCAAAGGAGTACATTAAATACCTTGGCGTAATGATTGACTCCCGATTAACATTTAAACAACATCTCCAGTATGCCCACAAAAAAGCATCCAACGCATGCATGTCTTTATCGAGAATGATGCACCTTGGAAGCTTTGTGTTCCTAGTTTTGATCGGGACAAGGTGCTCAGAGAAAACCACGACGATCCAAGCGCTGGCCATATGGGCATCCGCAAGACCATCGCAAGAATTACAAACCGGTACTACTGGCCCGATATGTTCAGAGACTTAAGCCGATACGTGCGGACGTGCATATCGTGCCAACAGTACAAACCAATTCAGCAGCGGGCAGCAGGAAAGATGCTTTCCCAGATTGCCGAAGAGCCATGGAGCATACTGTGCGCTGACTTTATCGGACCATTACCTAGATCAAAACACGGAAACTCAATGATTTTGGTATTCTTCGATCGATTCTCAAAGTGGACCGAGATGATACCGCTTCGAAAAGCCACTTCAGAGAACGAATACTAGCACGTTTTGGAACACCAAAGGTCTTGATCACGAACAACGGAGCGCAATTCACTTCGAAAGTATTCAAAAGGTTGCTAAAAGACATGGGAGTAAGACATCAATTCACGACACCATACACCCCGCAAGAGAACCCCACAGAACGAGTGAACCGAACCATCAAAAGAATGATAGCACAACTGACGGGCAATGATCACCGAACATGGGATGAACTACTGCCCGAAATATCTCTCGCCATCAACACCAGCGTATCTGACTCTACAGGTTACAGTCCCGCCTTTTTGAGAGAAAGAGAGCCTAGGCTTTTCAACGCTGTCTACGATCAATACACTCTTGGCACTGGACAAACCCCTCAGACACCAAACGAAAAGGCATCTCAGTTCAGGAGATCTTCAAAATCGTACGCCGCAATATGGAACGCGCAGCGCAGGATCAAGCAAGGCACTACAACTTACGCCGACGTAAATGGATCCCACAGATTGGAGACCAAGTGCTCGTGAAAGAACACCACCTCTCTAAAGCTGTGGATAACTTCGCATCCAAACTAGCTCCAAAATATCACGAGCCATACACAGTAAGCGGGTTAATTTCGCCCGTCATCGTTCAATTGCGTAGCCCAACAACGACAAAAACGCGCACCAGTCATATAAGCGAACTGAAAAATTATTGTGAAGACTCAACCAATGGACGGGGAAAGGAATGGAAAAGGAAGAACAGCTACACCATCAACATCCGCGTGGCAACACCTGCGTTGATAACCTCGCAGTAGCATCTGCGTCACCAACTGCCATCGCAGCAGCATCTGCTTCACCAACTGCCATCGCAGCAGCACCTGCGTCACCAACTGCCAGCGCGCCGTCATCAGTAGCAACGGCACCGTCGCAGCAGCATCTGCCGCATCAACTGCCAGCGCAGCAGCACCTGCGTCAACAAATGCCAGCGCGCCGTCATCAGTAGCAACGGCACCATTGCAGCAGCATCTGCGGCATCAACTGCCAGCGCAGCAGCACCTGCGTCACCAAATGCCAGCGCACCGTCATCTTAGGTAGCAACACCATCGCAACAGCATCTGAGTCACCAACAGCCGGCACAGCAGAAGCAGCATCTGCGTCATCAAGCGCAGCAGAATCTGTTTCACCAATATCGAAGCAGCGCAGCAAAATCTGTGTCACCAATATCGAAGCAGCACCGCAGCACATGCGTCAGTAACAGCGCAGCAGCATCTGCGCCACCAACTGCCAGTGGAGCGTCATTGGTGGCTGCAACATCATCGCAGCAGCATCTGCAGCATCAACTGACGGATCAAGTACGCAGCAACATATGTTACCAGCAGCAGCATCGGAATTGTCGATTACGTGCTAACCAGCACGTATCAGCAGCATCGTCACGTCACTTTGGCAGAAAATGCAAAATAATACTAATAGGTACACATATGGTGTTTGGGAACCACTTATGCGACCAGTCAACGAGTTCTTTCTGGGTCACATCATTAGTGCTGAAAACAGTAAATAAACACATGCCAAATCAAATGAAACGCTAAAGACGAAGAGTGATAGAAGGAAGAGTCAGATCTCGAAGACAGGTCACGTGAAGGTCATTGCCGACGAGGAAAGAAAAAGGGGAGTGTGAGGACAAGAAATTATGAACCAATTTTTGTCCCACAAATAACATGCTAATAATGTATATAAAATATTGTAAAATTATAAATTAAAATATGTATAAATTATTTTATAAATATTATTAACAATATACACTTTGTATTATATAGCCAACTATTGTTAAAATAACATTCAAAACAAATTAATATACACATACACACATACATTAATACACATGCATGTAAACAAAACAACCGAACAATGAAACAGGAAAACAGCGCAAGCAAAATAAAAAGCGGCGCGCTAGCATAGTAACGGCAGTCTTGACCAGAGCACAGGCGCATGCACATGTGCAAGACTTAGCTCAGGTTTTCATAGTAAAGGCGTTTACACCCTTTAAGCACAGGTTTTCATAGTAAAGGCGTTTACACCCTTTAAGCTCAGGTTTTCATAGTAAAGGCGTTCACACCCTTTAAGCACAGGATTTTCATTGTAAAGGCGTTCACACCCTTTAAGCTCAGGATTTCATAGTAAAGGCGTTCACACCCTTTAAGCTCAGGTTTTCATAGTAAAGGCGTTGACACCCTTTAAGCTCAGGATTTCATAGTAAAGGCGTTTACACCCTTTAAGTTCAGATTTTCATAGTAAATGCGTTCACACCCTTTAAGCTCAGGTTTTCATAGTAGAGGCGTTCACACCCTTTAAGCGCAGGTTATTTTATATAGTGAAGGCGTTCACACCCTTCTAGCTCAGGTTGTTCCACTTCATATAAGTAAATAAGCGAAGTCTAAATAGTAATATAATTAATTTATTTTATGTTAAAGAATATTACTAAACAATAATAATTGCAGAAATTATATTTAATAATATAAAATATATCCTATATAAAATATAATATTAATATTTTGAACAATAACATTTAAAATCTAATCCTATTGAAGTAATAGTATTAAATAGCTAAAAGAAATGCCCAATAACGAATTGTTGTAAATTTAAAAAACTAAAACTACCGAATTAAAAACTTTTTTTACTGAACCCTTTGTTTGCTCGCTGAGCCTATCCCAGCAATTGCAAACGAACTGGAGGGTTCGTAACAGTCGTAGCAATAAAAATATCTAGCTAATTGTAAATCCAGAAAGTTTTATTTAATTGAAATCGGTTGAAAATTCGTCGAGTTATTCTATTTAAAGTATTTCTACTTCACTTCAAAATCACCAAAATAACTATGTTTTATTGGTCTTACTTGCGAAAAACTCAGTTCAGGCAAAACAGCATGAAAAACAACGATTTTCTGCTGTTTTTAACGAATTAATGCTTACAATTTAATATTAAATAACTCGACAAACTTTTCAACTAATTTCGATGAAATTAAACTTTCTGTATTTATAATTAATCAAGCTTTTATATTAGCTATTATCATTTATAATAAAAGCGCACTTTAATACAATCTACTCATATGAGCAACGGCTACGCACAAACCCACACAATTTGTTTGTTGTGCTGTGGCTAGCTGAACGTAAAAAGAGAAGATATAGAGCAACATGTAGTTTATTGAAACTCTCGCAAGCACAAGCTGGTTTAAAGAAAACGACCAAGCAATGCGTGGCATCGGGGATGATTTCATACAAATATTTGTATTTTAATTAAATAAACTTAGTATTGAAATTTAAAAACGAAAATACCCAAATATGATATTTTAAAACTTATTTCATAAAAATCGGCCCAGTCATTTTTGAGTTTTACAAAAATTTGCAATTCAATTTTATCCAATAGCAGATTGCTGCTGTGTGTATTTTGTTGGTATTTCTTCGTTGTTAGTATTTTGCTTTTCGACGCTGACTGCGTTACGCTTCATTTTTTAGATAACGCTTGATTTCACTCGCCATAAAATTTCAGTACCGCAGTATATATGAAATCGATTCTCGATTGGAGTAAACTCAAAAAGATTAACAAAACAATAAGCGCACAAGAAATACCAAAAACTTGTAGCTGCCAACTGAGGCTGCAATATATACAAGAAGAACAAAAATATTATAATAACAACAACAAAAACAACAAGCGCACAAAGTTAAAAAACGACAACAAAAATTAAAGTGCACACAAAAAATATGCATATTTAGCAACAAACTTAGCAACATCAGTAATCCTACTGTAGCTAACAACAATCTGTAACAACCAGTTTTCTACGTCTTCTGAAAACAATATACTAGCAACAATGTTTCACAACCGTTCAACGCCTGTTAGCAACAAGCTGTAGGTTGAAAAAAAAAATTAAAAGCAAATTCACAAGAATATGCTGAATTAGGATAATTTGGAAAAAGAATTGGGCCTTTTTTTATTTTTCTATGAAGCTTATCTTAATGATTTTCAATTCAAATTAAAAACAAATCTATGTTATGAACTTTAAAAAACAAACAAAAATTTCAATTGGTAAGCTTCGGATATAATCTATATAACTGTTAACTAATGTGTAAAGTATTAGTATCAATGGGCAAAACCGTTGATCAGTCAAATACAAACAAAATGCGTTACTCTTTGAGCTTATAAATATGAATCTAATGATGATTGCTTATATGTATGTATATATGTATGTATGCACAATAATGACAAGGTCTTGTCATTTAAGTTGTGACGAACCTTTTTTCTTGCCGAGGTATCACTCGTCGGTGTCCAGGGTTCGTTCACAAAATTTAATACACGGGGTTAAGTTAGTTTATCGATTCTTGCTAGTTTATTACACAATAGTTCATTTGTAAATAAAGAAAATAATATATACTATAAATTTGAGTTCACGAGTTAATGATAAATGATAAATTTATATTTCATTTGCTTAGAGTCAATTTTTCTCTATCTTTGTTCATGTCATTACAATGTTTTCGATCCGAGTTTCTTCGTGGCCTGATGTACCAATGTCACCCATCGTCAGCTGTTGGAATCGTCAACCGTTCTGGAGCAACGCGTGGGTAGGACTTAGAATGGAAACGCCGTCCTCAATGGCACAACGCGTGGGTAGGACTTAGAATGGAAGCGCCGTCCTCAATTACACAACGCGTGGGTAGGACTTAGAATGGAAGCGCCGTCCTCAATGACACAGCGCGTGGGTAGGACTTAGAATGGAAGCGCCGTCCTCAATGACACAACGCGTGGGTAGGTCTTAGAATGGAAACGCCGTCCTCAATGGCACAACGCGTAGGAAAAAGGTTTATTAGGAGGAGGTTTTATCAGGAGTTAATTATTTGAAGATGACTTACCCGTGTGACTGCTGCTGCAAGACTCAATTTTTATTTGCCACTCGTTGTGTAAGTCACCCCAGTTTGACTGCACAGTCATGGTGTGTTGAGTTTATGTTTCAGCTGTTTCATTGTTCTTGACATATCGCTTTTCACCTCGGGCTAGTGTTGCCATCCGGGTGAAATTTAATTAAGGTGTATGTTACATTTTGCTTATTCAACACAGTGCTGCTTCAGTATTCAACTACCCACGATATAGTTGCTTTATTTACTGATGATGTATTAAGAGGTATTCCGATAGTGCGTACACATAAATTAAATAAATGTGATGTGTAAAAATAAAAGATTTAATTCATGTTTTAGTTAATAATCCAAATAAGGCAAAAGAGTATTTTCATAAGTTTTAACAGAAAGGAAAAGAGGTCATAACTGGTACTGGGTCTGCCTTTAGTGTGTGTGGAAACGAGTTCCGACTTCCACCTTCACAAAGTAAAGGTTTACGAAAAATCATTTTAAAAAAAAACAATTTGTTTTTATGAATAAATGTCTCGTTTCGACGCACTGAATTTAAAACATTAAGAGAGCAGTTTACTACGATAACAAAACAAGTTTTACAAAATCGCCAAATTTTAAATAAAGAACAAAAAATTCAGGAATACATTAAATTGCTTATTAAAAATTATAACAACGTTCTCAACTATTTGTCAAGTTTTATACAATAGGATCAATAGGAAAGTAGAAAACTGCGGGGATGTTTTGATCAAGTGTTTTACAAAATTAAATTGTAGAATTTCAATACCGGACGTTTCGAGTCTAATTTTAGTTAAAAAATATAAGCCAGATGTGGTTGGAACACACGAGGAGTTTTTAGAATTTAAGGCAGAATCATCTCTTGCACGTTCCTTTTCCTTGCCTAATTTGAAAGAGGTGAATTAGGTAAGCCCTAGTTCACTTAACTTATTTTAAGTTTCACTTAAGTATTAAGCGGTTACATGACATTGGCAGTTTTTTGAAATCGAATTTTGTATTTTAGTAAATATTCTTAAGATTCTAAGAAAAAATAATTTCATGAAAAAATTCCTACGGGTTGAAAAGTTACAGCCGAATTAGTGAGAGCGTATTTTTAATTTTTGTGCTGACTACGTACGGCAGCTGGTATATACTTGTTTTACTTGCTACCTGACTTTTGGTGTGTGTTATTTCGTACCTAATTGAAGGGTGAAGAGTGAAGCACGAATTGCTAAACGATTGCAAAAAACTATAAGAAACAGCACAACACAAGATAACGGAGGCATACAGTACGAAGCAGGCATGGCAGATTGAAGGTAACCTTTTTTTCTTGGTTCACAAACTTTGAACGCGTTTATCTCGAAGCCATGTTTTTCGTACTGGTTGCGGCACTAGCGGGTTAATTTTTTGACGAAATTTTTTTTTTTTTATATTTTTTTAAACTTGATTCGCTATCAGTGTGGCTTTCGACCTGGTAAGTCCACCATAGACCAGATTTTCACGCTACGACAAATCCTGGAGAAAACCCACGAAAATCAAATTGACACACACCATCTCTTTGTCGATTTTAAAGCTGCGTTCGATAGCCCGAGAAGGGATTGCCTATACGCAACAATGTCTGAGTTCGGTATACCTGCAAAGTTGATTAGACTTTGCAGAATGACGTTGAGCAACACACGCAGCTCCGTCAAGGTAGGAAATTACCTCTCCGAAACCTTCAATACCGAAAGAGGTTTCAGGCAAGGCGATCCACTGTCTTGCGATCTCTTCAACATCATAATGGAGGGGATCGTACGAAAGGCCGATGTGCATGGTAATGGCACCATTTTCTATAAAGGTGTCCAACTTTTTGCGTACGCTGATGATATTGATATTGTTGGCAGAACCAAGAGAGATGTTACTGCTGCTTTCGCCTCTATCGAAAAGGAATCAGCCAAAGTGGGTTTGACGATAAATGAGGGTAAATAACTTTGAAGTAGTCAAGGAGTTTGTATACCTTGGCACCGCCATTAATACTAACAACGAAATCAGCCTGGAGATAAAGCGAAGAACAATAATTGCTAATAGGTGCTACTACGGGCTCAGTAAGCAACTAAGTTCCAGAGCCCTCTCTCGATCGACAAACTAACACTCTACAAGACGCTCGTTCTACCTGTGCTGCTTTATGGCGCTGAGGCATGTGTAGTTTCGCAAACTGACGCAGCCGCTCTGGGGGTGTTCGAGAGAAAAGTTCTTCGCAAAATCTTCGGTCCTGTTCGAGTCGGCGATGGCTATCGCATCCGAATGAACTACTAGCTGTATGAGCTCTACGAAGACATTGACGTAGTTCGGCGTATAACTGTGCAGCGACTACGCTGGCTGGGTCATGTCCATCGTATGGACGACGAAGCTCCAGCGAAAAAGGTGCTCGAGGCGAGGGTCGCTGGTCAACGACGACGAGGGAGACCATGCCTCCGATGGATGGACCAGGCTGAGGAAGCCCTAACCGCACTTGGTATATCCGATTGGAGAAGGCGCGCGCAAAGCAGAGGCGCCTGGCGAGAGCTGATGAGGTCGGTCGAAATCCGGACACGGGTTATTACGGCCACCTAAGTAAGTAAGTAAGTAAGTAAGTGATTCGCTATCGTATAACACGAGCTTTTTTTCGATTTTTTATGAATTTTTAAAGTCAATATTTTTTTCGAAAAAACACACTTTCAAATTTTGAACATCACCAAAAATTGAAAAAAAATATAAATAAAGCTCGTGTCATACGATAACCAATTTTGTTAAGATTTAAAAAAGTCATTTTTTTCCAGATCGGACAAGTTTTGCAACTCCCAGCGCTGCAACCACGAGGCCCTGTTTTTTTCTCTGCCGCCAGTTTGGAGCTCTATAAAACCATGTTGGAGTGAAAAATATATTTTCTTAAATTTTTTTCTTGTAATTTGTTCAATTCTCTACAATAATTTGGAAAAATGTTTGTTTTTGACTGAGTTATGAATTTTTAAAAAAAGGTCTGTTTTCTCTGCCGCGAATGTCTTGTCCCACCTTAATACAGAGAAAAAGATAATTTCTGTCGTCGATTGAAGAGAAAAAACATTTGTAAGCATGTGTGCTTCTATAATTCGAGAAAATTACAGTGGCAATTCACTAGCACTTGAATCTTTCATTGATAAAATTAACTAATTGAAGATCTGGATGAAATCCAAATGGGGGGAAGGGCTTGTGAAGCTTTGCCCGCTAATGTGAATACTGTTCAGGAAATGAAAACCGCGTTACGAATTAAAATCAAACCTGACAATTCAAAAGTTGTAGCTGGGAAACTAGCAACCTTACAGGCAAGAAATGAGTACGGTGAGTTCGCAAAACAAATTGTGGAGTTAGCGGAGGCGTTGGAAAGATCTCTGATAATAGAGGGTATGACTCAAGTCATACCGAGCAAACGGTCAGTACATGTAGGCTTAATGCTAAGTCAGATTTGGTAAAGACAATATTTGCGTCGACGAAGTTTTCAGATGTTAAGGAAGTTGTTACAAAACTACTCTTGGAACAGACCAATGAAGCAAAAGAGAGGCAAGTTTTAGCTTTTCGTACCCAGACGCATGATAACTATGGTTTTACCTATCGTAAGGATAATTATAGCGGCAATCAAAGAAATTACAATAATAGTTATCAGTTTAATAGGAGTTCTAGAAATCATGGCAATAGCAACAACGGAAGCACTGAGGATTATCGAAACCAAAGGTATTCTAACAACCACACTCATGGTAGAAACACTTATACTTTAAATAATAGGAATTACAGGGGGCGCTCTAGAAGAGCAAATATCCGCACTTTAAACGCGGGGAGGCCCCTCAGCAAAGATCGCTAGGGTGGAAAATCACAACGATTCAAGTCAAATATTTCAAATAATTCTATTTACAGTTTAAACCTGACATACTCAGGTTTTATTAAACATAATTTTTCTGACTCAAAACATGTTGGTACTTTTCTTCTAGACACACAGGCCGATGTCCAACATTTTGAATTATGTTAAGATAGGTACAAAAAATACAATTTCTTTATCTGGCATAACCACTAATACAATTTTAACCATGGGCACAATATACATACATTTAATCATTTTAGATTATTTAGTGCCCATTACACTTCATGTCATAAATGATGACTTCAACATGCCTTCAGATGGTATTCTGGTTAAAGATTGTCTTAAAGCATATAAATGTAACATAAGATACGAAACTAATACTATTTAATTTCTTCTAAAAAATATTGAACTTGAACTTCCCATAATTCATGAAACTAAGGAAGAAGAGTTTATCATTCCACCTAGATGTGAAGTTTTTCGATTTCTCAAATTAGACCATGGCACACAACCACTATTCGTGAATTCTCAAGAGGTTTGTAAAGACGTTCTTACCGCAAAAAGTATAGTCGACCCATCAAACGAAACAAAATTCATTAAAAATAGCGACATTAAAACTGACGCTGAAAAATAATAGGCCTTCCCAAACATAATTTGCAGGAAGTATAATATCCCTGTAGGAAAATCAACTAATTTAAAAGTAGTTGATAAAGTAGTTTTTTGTCAACCACAACTAGTTTAAATTCTGACATTTTTCCATAGAACGAACTAATTTATTTTGTATGGTGATGTCCGCTAAATAAGTCAATTGACTTTCGTCTGCATATATTTTCAACTACTTGTTAAATTAGTTACATTTAAATTATTTTTTTAATTGCTTTTAAATAACCAATTGAAAACTATTACTGATGGCCTAAAGTTCATAATATTTGATGAAATAACATGGTTAAATATATATAAACATGTAATCTAATAAAAATTTGCAATATAAACATGTCAACATCAGAGTAGTTGCCGCCTTAATATAATTAAAAGTAGTTCATATACTGGTTTATTTTAAATTAGTTTTTTAATTAGTTGTTTTTAAAAACAAGTTAGTTTGTTCCTATAGGGATGTTTCTGCATGTTTCTTGGAAACAAGTAATCATAATTGGTTCCACATATAATATGATTAATTAATGCAATTTTTCTTTATATATATATTTGCATCTTAACATTATTTAATTGTACCTTAGAACTTGATGTTTGAATTTAAAAACAATATAATTTGTTTTAAAGAAAATATGTTTTCATATTTCATCATATTTCATATATTCAGGTTGACAACTAAGTAATTTCGGATTTTTTTTTAGAAAACAAAAGACAATTTTTTCATGGAACGAAATAACTTTCTTCTGTAATGTATTGCCCATTTTGAGCAATGACCTTTTGCCATCTTTCAGGCAGCATCATAATTCCACGTTCATAAAACTTGGAAACAAGTAATCATAATTGGTTCCACATATAATATGATTAATTAATGCAATTTTTCTTTATATATATATACGTATTTGCATCTTAACATTATTTAATTGTACCTTAGAACTTGATGTTTGAATTTAAAAACAATATAATTTGTTTTAAAGAAAATATGTTTTCATATTTCATCATATTTCATATATTCAGGTTGACAACTAAGTAATTTGGGATTTTTTTTAGAAAACAAAAGACAATTTTTTCATGGAACGAAATAACTTTCTTCTGTAATGTATTGCCCATTTTGAGCAATGACCTTTTGCCATCTTTCAGGCAGCATCATAATTCCACGTTCATAAAACTTCTGGTTTTTATCAGCAAAAAACTGAACTAGGTACGATTCGACATCATTATTATTGAAATTTTTACCATTCAAGGGGTTTTGCAAAGATCGAAATAAAAAGTAATCAGATGGTGCAAGGTCAGGACTATATGGTGGTTGGGGCAAAACATCCCAACCAAACTCCAATAAGTTTTGCCGAGTGACCAAAGAAGTGTGTGGCCTTGCATTGTCATGGTTGAATACAACACCTTTTCGATTTGTCAATTCGGGCCGCTTTTCTTCAACTGCATTGTTCAATTTTGTTAGTTGTTCAATGTAGACATCTGAGTTGATCGTTCGGTTGGGTGGTAAAAGTTCAAAGTAGACAATTCCTTTCTTTTGAACAATAACTTTCTTTTGATAAATATCCGCTTTTGATGTTGTTTGAGCTGGTTCAACTGGCTTTCTCCACGATCTTTTCCAATTGACATTGTTGTAAACAACCCATTTTTCATCATCAGTTATCAATCGTTTTAAAAATGGATCATTTTCATTACGTTTCTTTAACAAATCGCAGATGTTAATGCGTTGTGTTAAATGATTTTCTTTCAGCTCATTAGGAATCCATATATCGAGTTTTCCTACATAGCAAAGTTGTTTTAAGCGATTTTCAATGAATGTATGTGATACATGAAGCTTCACGATCCGAATCGATTATTGCTTTGATTTGGTCGTCATCAACTGGACGACCAGAGAGTTTTTCATCTTTGAGTGAAAAATCACCAGAACCAAATTTGGCAAACCAATCTTGACACTGCCGTTCTTTTAAAGCTTCGTCACCATAAACAGCACATAACTTTTTGTGAGCTTGCGATGCGTTTCTTCCTTTCCGGAAATAAAAAATCAAAATATGACGAAAATGTTCGTTTTGATTTTCCATTTTTCAACAGACGCCAAACAAAAACTACACATCCGATCAAAAAAATTTTTTTACTGATTGACAGTTGAAGTACCAACTATCAAATAACAAAATGTGTTTGGCATTTCGATTACGTCAGCAAACCTTAAAATTCAACTAAAGCCATCTATGAGTGAAATCCGCAATTACTTAGTTGCCAACCCAATAATTATAAATGGACTGAAATCACTTTTAGTCTATTACTATTTGTTTGCTGGGAAATATAATTTAGTCAAGAATAAAATTAAATATTCACGGACAAATATATATTAACTAGAGAATACATGATTTAATTGCAGTCAAGCAATTATTTTCAATAACGATAATAGAACAACATAATATATTTACTGATGATTGTACTATATTTACTTGGAAACATATTTTAGCAAAATAAATGCCAAAAGTTTTTCACTGTGATTACAAAATATTAGCTTAGAAGTAATTGTTGGTTTGAAGCAAACAAAATATGTTTAGAAAACAGTAAATAAGTTTTTCTCGGATTTAATTATCTTGAGAAGTAACCATATTATGTTTATCCGACATTACAATAATTTTTAAAAGCACACATAAGCTGCTTCAAAACTCACCTATTTTTACTGCTGAACCGTCTTATTTTTCTTTTATTTTATTAATTTGAAAACATAAACGCTTTTAATTTAAACAAACATTTTCAGAAACACTTTTCACAAGAGCTAAACTTTTCATCACGTTTGGCGCGGCTTCTTGAAACTTAAAATGACGCCAAGAGTTGGCAACTGTTAAAAGCAAGGGCATAAAGCAACAAGGCTTCCGCTATTTTTCGTTCAAGTGCAAAAGAAACAGATATATGTATGTCTAGGCGATACACATAAAAGAAAGGAGTTCTGTTTGTTTTAAATTTGCAGAGTTCTGTTCTTTTTGAGTTTAACAGTGATGCAAATATATGTTTATTGGGTAGAAACACACAATTCTATTTTGTCACAAGCATATTTATGTAGACGTTAGTTTTTTAGCTAAGGCAAACAACTAATATGTTCTTATATCGAAAAATAATGCTATTGAAGGAAAGTTCTTAATAACTAGGTGGTTCCCTCTGATTAGTTGCAGACAAGTTTCCATTAGCCCGCGTAGATGATATTCTAGATAATCTAAGCCGAGCAAAATATTTTTCCACTTTGGATTTTTTTTCAGGATTTCACTAAATTCCGCTGCAAGCTGAGTCTCGAGACATAACTTCATTTAGCACCGATCGGGAATGTTTCTGTTGGAAAGTCTTACCACTTGGGCTCAATGTAGCCCCAACCTCTTCTTCAAGAATGATGATAATTGCGTTCTCTGTTCTTTCCCCAAATCAAGCTTTCCTCTACGTTGATGATGTAATTGTGGTTGGATGTATCGAAGAACATCACATGAAAAATCTTCCTTGAGTATTTGAAATAGGTAGAACATTTAATTTTAAGCTCAACCCAAAGAAATGTAACTTTCTACTGGCGGAAGTAATATTTCTGGGACACAAGTGAACCCCAAATGGTCTGTTACTTGACTATTCAAAAATAATTGCTTTCAGTAGTTACAAGGAACCAACCAAAAAACATGCGGTTAGGCGATTTGTGGCTTTCGCGAACTATTACCGAAGATTTATACCTCATTTTGCCACATTGGCTGCACCATTTAATTTCTTCAGCCGGAAAAATGTACAATTTGTATGGGATCAAAGGTGTCAACAAGCGTTTGAAGCATTAAAATCAGCATTGGTATCACCTTAATTGTTGCAATATCTAAACTTTGACAAAAAGTTCGTCATCACAGATGATGCGTCTAAAGGTTGGTGGGGCTGTCTTGAGCCTAGATTATAGTGGCAGCGATCTATTAATCTGTTTTGCTTCAAAATCCTTCAATATTGGGGAACAGAAAAAAGCAGTAATAGAGCTTGAATTATTGGGTATATATTTTGCTATCAAACAATTTAGACCTTATGTGTACGGTACAGAGTTTACTGTTAGGTCAGATCATAGACCACTGGTATACTTATTTAATATTAAAGACCCATCTTCTAAACTATCTAGAATCAGGTTGGAGCTTGCAGAATATAATTTTAGAATTAGAATATATTGAAGTCAAAAGCAATGTATTTGCAGACGAACTGAAAAGCACAAACAGCATATTCGCTGTGACAACTCGCGCGACGTCTAAGCGAATTTCAGAACGAAAGTCTGTAGAAGTTTCAAAAACTAACAGTATCTGTAAGGATGTATTAAGGGGATGTGACATCATGAACTGAAAACAAAAAAATTATAGTCAACAAATAACAAAATGGCGAGGTTTTTTCGAAAATGGCCTATTTTTGGGGGCCAAAATCGGCCAAATACTCAAAAACTATATTACCGATCTTTCTGTCATTAATGTCACGGTTCATTCCATGCATTAGCAAGTGTAAAACAACATATGAAAAGTTCAGTACGATCGGCCAAGTAGTTTTTATTATATCACGCCCGCAATGATTTTTTTTAAAGTTTTTTTAAAAACGTTTTCATCAGAACATTACCATATTTTGAGTCATTTTGAGTTTATTTGGAGTTCAACGGCAAATCTCAATTTTCTACTGAAAACTCAAACTAAACTCTCTGTGTAGACATAGCATTATGGTGCTTTCGTTTCTACCAAAAAATGTTGCCTTTTCATTGTTCTCTGCTTTTTTCGTGTTCGATTGTAAAATAAGTGCAAACGAAACTTTGTCAGGAGAGAATGTTGCCCAGAAAATCAACTGATTGCTTTAAACAAAAATATTATTGAATGCGTGTGTTAGACAAGGATAAATATATGCGTACATAACTTGGCACTTTTGACATTTTATTTTGTTAAAAATATTTTTGTTTTTGTTTTTTAGAACAATAGCATATTATAATAATTAAATTTTTTGGCCCAAAATTCTTTAAATGAATTGTTGGAGTCTTCAACATCATTATCGGAAGATAAGGAATATTCTGTTCTTTTCACAAAAAGAGAAAACTAAACGCTTATAAAGGATTTTGTGATGGATGTTGTCCATGCAAATCGGACAAAAACCGAAATTTTTTCAGGGTTGACTGCAACATTTTTTAAATGTTTAAACATCATTAGTTAAAAATTTGCATCACCATTCAATTATACTGATTGTTCAAGATTATAGAAGAAAATATCCATAATCTCAACACACTATCCCAGAATTCCGACTAAAGGTTGATTTTTAATGTATTTCAAATATTTGTGATTTTGAAGTTTTTTAAAAATGCTCACATTTGGAATGAATCAAAAATTAAAAATAGAAAAAACATAACATTAATTGCATTTGTAAGTTCCTAAAAAAGTTGATTTTCCAGAGGGCAATATTTAAAAAAATTGGGCCATAATTGTTACATTGCAAAGATAAATTTTTTCATCCATAAGTAATTGTTATTTTCAACAGAAACTTATTTTTCTCTATGATAACAATTATAAATAACGAATTTTTTTATTTTTTACGTTGCCTTGTAACAGTTATGGATGAAAAAATGTACGTTGCTCGTAACTCTTATTTAAAAAAAAAAAGTGGTGTTTTTTTTTAACTACGTATATCAGTTGCAAGTTTTCTTCTTGCTCTCAGTAAAAGAAGTGCGTGAAGATAAATTCGTAAATCCGACGCTAAGTAAGCAAAGACACAAACCTATATTTCCTAAAAGAACGAATTTTAAAATTTAAATTCGTACTATTAAAAAGGACGAATTTAACTTTACTTGCGGATTTAAATAACAGTACGAATTTATATAAAAAAACTACGAATATAAGTTCGTTTGATAAGAAATCTCTTTAATATCAACCAGGTAACTTAAAATTCAAAACATTTATAAAATATAATAAAATTAAGGGAAAAATACGAAATTAATTCAGAACTGAAAATTTGATGCAGAATTGATTAAACTTCCGATTCAGGTCATTAGAAATTTTATAAAAAGTCACGAATCATATGCTTATGATACTAAATTTTAAATAAAAGATTGTAATATCTACATTGAACAGGTAATTAGAGCACCTTTTCAAGGGTATATGACTTATTGTGCCGCGCTGAGGACTTTGGACAAATTAAATTTTTTAAAAAGTAGAGATCGATCCATTCATATTACTTACTTTGAATAAAAAAATCTAAGTTCCAAAATGTACGATTTTTAAATTTTGTATTTTAATAGACATGCAATTAAAGCCCATTTTTTAGGATACATAACTCATTGTGGCGCGCTAAGGATTTTGGACACAGAAAATTTTTTATAATGTAGTGAAAAGTTCGATCCATAGCAGAGGACAGAATGAGTGCATTCAAATGGCGTTTCGAATGTTTCGTTAATATACGAGCTACGAATATGCCTTCTGTATTAAAATTAATGTGCGAATACATGTACCAATCGCTGTGGTCACAAATGCCATAGAGTTCGAGCGCCTGCGATTACGAATGACTACGAGACACGAATGGCCAACAAAGCATGACATGAGCAACATTCGCCAAAAGCAACGAAACTACATGCTTTTATGTCCATTCGCTCCAAGAAAAAAATGTTAACTGCAGTCTGCAGTGTTGAATTTTTTGTATACTAAAAATTGAAATAGTATAAAAGAAGATTTTAATTTGATTGATTATTTATTTTGGTTGTAAAAGTCTGTTTTCAAATTCAGAAAAAATTCTGTTGTTTTGGGTGAAGTTTTTAACGAACCCTCCAGTTCGTTTGCAATTGCTGGGGTAGGCTCAGCGAGTAAACCAAGGGTTCAATACAAAAAATTTATAACTCGGTAGTTTTAGCTTTAGTTTTAATTTACAAGTAATCTTTATTGGGCATTTCTTTTATCTATTTAATGCTATTACTTTAATAGGATTAAATTTGAAATGTAATTATTCAAAATAGTAATATTATATTTTATTATTTTTATATATAAAATTAATTAAATCATTATTCAAAATATTAATAATTTCTGTGATTATTACTGTTTAGTAATATTCTATAACATACAATTAATTAATTATATTATTATGTAGACTTCGTGTATTTACTTATATGAAGTGAAACCTGAGCTAGAAGGGTGTAAACGCCTTCACTACGAAATAACCTGTGCTTAAAGGGTGTAAACGCCTTTACTATGAATACCCTGAGCTTAAAGGGTGTAAACGCCTTTACTATAAAAAACCTGAGCTGAAAGGGTGTGAACGCCTTTACTATGAAAACTGAGCTTAAAGGGTGTCAACACCTTTACTATGAATACCCTGTGCGTAAATTACTATGAAAACCTGAGCTTAAAGGGTGTGAACGCCTTTACTATGAATACCCTGTGCTTAAAGGGTGTAAACGCCTTTACTATGAAAAATCTGATCATAAAGGGTGTGAACGCCTTTACTATGAATGCTTAAAGGGTGTAAGCGCCTTTACTATGAAAAATCTGAGCTTAAAGGGTGTGAACGCCTTTACTATGAAAACCTGAGCTTAAATGGTGTAAACTCCTTTACTATGAAGACCTGAGCTTAAAGGGTGTAAACGCCTTTACTATGAAAACCTGAGCTTAAAGGGTGTAAACGCCTTTACTATGAAAACCTGACCTTAAAGAGTGTGAACGCCTTTACTATGAATACCCTGTGCTTAAAGGGTGTAAACGCCTTTACTATGAAAACCTGAGCTTAAAGGGGGTAAACGCCTCTACTATGAATACCCTGTGCTTAAAGGGTGTAAACGCCTTTACTATGAAAACCTGAGCTTAAATGGTGTGAACGCCTTTACTATGAAAACCTGAGCTTAAAGGGTGTGAACGCCTTTACTATGAAAACCTGAGCTTAAAGGGTGTGAACGCCTTTACTATGAAAACTTGAGCTTAAAGGGTGTGAACGCCTTTACTATGAATACTGTGATAAGTGAAAACAACTGTTCATTGATGTGCCGAAACTAAAACTGACTTTATTATTTCAACTGAACTTAAAAGTACTTAAGACTATGCTTGTGTTAGTTTACATATATGTTTAGCTGAGCTCTAGCAGAGAGTTGTTGTATATATTTGTGTTTGTGTTTCAGCTGCGGGATTATGCTGATCAGACATATCCCACGTCGCTGTGCAAAAAGGGGTATTATGTTACGAAGCGATTGGAATAGTGCTGTTGAAGCACATCCCACATCGCTGTGTTCTACTCAAAGTGAAAGAATAATAATGGAAATGTATATTCATACACAATACATACAACACCTCCCTTTTTTTTAATGAATTTATTTTTATAAATTCATGTTTAAATCTTACTAAATATGTGTTAACAAAAACTTAATGTTATATTTAAATTTATAGCATATAGTAGTTCAAAGTTACATTGCTTTCCGTATTAATATATTTAGTATAATATTTTATTTTTATTTCATTTATTTTTGTTTTTATTTTAAAAACTAAATGGTAACTAATAAATGCTTAGATGAAACTAAAGAAAATCAATCTGTATATGTTTGAATAAAATATATTTTTTTTTTTTTTTTTTTTAATTAAAGTAGCAAATATATTAAATTTGAAATTAAATATTGTTTTGCTATTTAAATTTTTTTTTTTTTTTTTATCCATTCTACTTAAATCTTAACCTAAACAAGTCTCAATCTATCTTTATAAATTTTCACTTCTTTATTTGGTCCAATTTTTACAGTACAATTATTTTTACTATCAATTTCTACAATTTTGTAAGGACCCTTAAACAAGTTTTCCAACTTGTGCCCTGCCGGGTTGTCTATGTAAACGGTATCGTTTATTTTAAAATCCCGTTTTAAACAATTTTTATCATACCGTTGCTTTTGTGTGGTTTTGTTAGAAACCAGCATTTCATATGCACGTTTGTTTGCTACTTGAAGTCTATATTTGACTTCCTTTGCATATGCTTCTATGTTATAAAGGGGATCAATTTGACAATTGATTAAACATTGTGGGTTTAAGGGTATTTTGCCATAAACCAGTCGTATGGGCAATATCCATGAACTGTACTAGGTGTAGTGTTGTAGCAATATGCATAATACTTAATCCATACATCCCAATCTGTTTTGTCTGAGCTAATGTAGGATCTTAGATATTCATTACAAGTCCTATGTGATCTTTCAACGGAGCCTAGAGACTGATGGTGGTATGGTGTTGAGGTTTCAAAATTTATGTCCATTAGGTTGCATAATTCTTTAAGGGTTTATCTGGAGGTTATGAATGGAAAGTTCACTGGCCTCTTTTTCTAGCCTTAGGAAGAATCGTTTAAGATCAATTTTCCCATTAGTGAGATATTTATTCAAATCAATCGATTTTAAAATTTTCCTTCCGTTTTTAAAAATAAACCTTGGTTTACTTTGGAATGGGTAAAATTTTAAAAATATACTTTTTGCTACTTCTTCAGGATTTAATGTTTCAAAACAAGTTAATTCAATTTCATCTTGAATCTTTGCATTTTCATCACATGGTGTGGTTTTCTTTGTACTGGATCTAGTTGTCATTTTGAAAACAGTTTTGTTATGTATTTTTTTTATTTCACTAAAATCAATACGTGATAACGCGTCTGCTCCACAATTTTTTGAGCCTTTTATATATTCGACTGTAAAATTATATTCTTCTAAATCCAATCTTAGACGTGTTAATCTCGATGATGGGGTTTTCAGTGAATATAAATATGTTAAAGGCTTATGGTCACTTTTAACAATGAATTTGCTACCGTATACACATGGTCGGAAAAAATTAATAGCCCAGTGAATGGCTATTAATTCTTGTTCGATTGAAGCTTTATTAGACTCTCCTTTAGTCATTGCTCTGGAAGCAAATGAAATAGGCAATTGGAGACCATTGTGCTCCTGACTGAGGATGGCACCGCAAGCAATTTTGGATGCATCAGTTGTGATGAAAAATTGCTTGGATAAGTCTGGATATTGAAGGATTTTGGGATTTAAAAGTGAGTTTTTTAAATACTGAAAAGCTGTTTCACACTCTGTTGACCATTTAAAAGAAGTGTTTTTGCGTGTTCAACGCGAAAGGTGTACCGAATGGTGAGTGAATTTAGGGATGAACTTTCTGTAATAGTTACAGAAGGCAACAAACCTTCTTGTTTCGTCTGGGTTAGTCGGTTTTGGGTATTTTTCTATTATTTCAAATTTGGAGGGATCAGGTAGTATGCCATCTGCTGTGCATTTATGTCCTAAATAGGTAACTTCTGGTTTGAAAAAGGTGCACTTATCAGGGTGAAGTTTAAGATTTGTTTCTCTGCATGTATTAAAGACTTTAGTTAAATTGTTGAACATATGTTGTTCAGAACATCCTATAACAATCAAATCATCCATATATATAAAAGCTTGTGAGGGTTCAAGGCCTGAGAAAGCTAAATTCATCATTCGCTGGAAACTATTAGGTGCAATTTTCAAACCATAAGGAAGTCTAGTGAATCGAAATGATCCTTTTTCTGTCGAGAAGGAAGTAATGTCCCTCGAATTTTCTTCCAGCTCTATCTGATGGAAGCCTGACATTAGATCTAAACAGCAAAAGTATTTTGCTCGACCTAACTGGTCTAAAATATCTTCGATACGCGGCAGAGGAAATTTATCTGCCACAAGTTGTCGACCACAAGACGCCATCGTTTTTCGCTACTGTTTGGTAGTGATTTTTTCGGTACTAATAAAATTGGGCTGTTGTAACTAGAGCATGATTTTTCAATAATATTATCATCTTCTAATTTTCGACTTGTCTATTGATTTCATTTTTCTGAGAGTGAGGCGTTCTGTAATTTTTTACATATACGGGGTTTTTATCCGTTAGAGAAAGTTTTTGTTTATAGAAGTTGTTTGCTGATATTGTTTCAGTATCAAGTGCGAAAATGTCTAAGTAATCTTCACATAATTGCATTAATTTGGTGTTAACAAAGGATGGAAAGTTTTTAGATAATCTATTTAAAATGTCTGTATCACGTTTTATAGGTTGGGTGCTAGTTTGCACTATATTGTAGTCGGATAATTTTTCTGTTTTAATTTCAACATTTGACAAAAATTTGTTGTTTAATGTAGTATTTATCACTCGAATAAAAGGGCTATTGTACGACACGATCGTGTTAGCAACAAATATTCCGTCTGTTATAAGTTGATTTGGAACAAAAAGATCTTCTCTATTTTTTATTATAATTCGTCTTATTACCTCGGAACGCGCGGGTATAGAAAATATATTTGTAGAAGCGTTATCTAATAAATTTATTGAGATTTCATGGGCAAAGTTATTGGGCCTGATAGTGAGTAAATCTTCGTTGCCCACTTGGTAACTGTTTTGGTAACTGAGGATGCAATTGTATTTCTTTATAAAGTCAAGACCAATAATACCGTCACAGCTTATTGGGAAATCTTCGTTTACTATATGAAAGTCAATTGGTACAAAATAATTTTGAACTAAAAGGTCAGATTCTACCACTCCTAAAGATTGTATCACTCCGGTTCCTATTCCAGTTAAATTTGTTCTTATTGTTTTGTTTACAGGCAAATGAGCCTTTATGCTATTTTCCTTAATAAGTGAAACTTCCGCACCAGTATCTACAAGAAAAACACACACACCGTTACTAATTGATGTTTTAAGTTTTACGTAACTATTTAAATTGAGATTGAAATTAAAAATTGTATTATAAAGTTGATTCACACCGGTATTTTGTTCAGTCTGATTTTGACTAATCGATACATTATTAATATTTTTAGGACCACTATTATTGTTTTGGCTCCCAGTAGCCTCTTTTACTGGGAGTTTGTACCGTTTTCCTGATAATTTTCTACAATTCTAACGTTTCTGTTAGAAATGTTGTTATTATTTCCCCGATATGTACGATAGCCTCGACCTCTATTATTATTATAATTTCCGTTGTAAAAATTCTGTCTTGCCCCTCTGGATGGGCCACGGCCACGACCGCGTCCATTGAAATTGTTTTCATATCTATGGAAATTATTCCGGTTCCTATTATAATATAGTACCGAATGTTCATTTGCAGTTGCTTCAGTGCAACTGTTGATGAATTTGGAAATGGCCTCGTTCATATCGGTGAACTGGCCCGATTCCATTATAAGTTTAACTTTTGGGCTTGTGGAGTTTTTGGTCATCGCTTTAACCGCAGCATTTGTTGCGTATTTAGCCGCTAGGGGATTTTGTAGACCATCTGCAATGTATGCGGATTGAAGAGTTTAAGTTAATTCTTCTATTTCTTTTACATATGTTGTGGCTGTTTTACCATTTTGTTTTGTATTATTTAATTTTGCCGTTATGAGCTCTACTGATTCCCCCTTTACTGATGTATATAGTTTATTAATAACTGCTTGAATATTTTCCTCAGTTCCGGCTATTAAATTCCTGGCGTTGCCTTTCAGCTTAGTTTTGACCAAGTTCACTGCAACAAGGTCATGGTCTTCTTGAATGCTATTAACGAGGTTAAGAGCATCGATAAAAGTTTGTAGATTTTCAGATCTACCATCAAACTCTGGTAGAATTTGTGACGCTATACGCAGAAATTCTACTGCTGTTTGAGTCATTATTGTTGAATTTATTGTAGTGGTTCGTTGAGAATAGTCTGAAGAGTTTGAAGTCATTAGTCCTGTATGTTCGTTTTGCTCTTCATCTGTGTCAGAGCTATTTATTACAGTATAATCTGATTTAACCTCCTTATCTAGCGTAGTTGGTATTTTGAATTCTATTTGTCGTTTTGTGCTTATTTTTATTAGATTGTCCCTAAATTTAAAAAATATTTTAATAGCTGTTGCCTTATGGTTTGGTTTAAGTTTATTGTAGTTAACATTGAGAATGCTCCTAATTCCGTTGAAATTATCTATTAAAATTTGTATATGTCTATCTAATGTTTCTTTTTGAATTTGCCTATTGTTATTTAGACATGTAAAAGACTTATCGAATTCTGTTTTATATGCGCTGATTTTATCTAGTATATCTTCCCACTTCATATTTCCTAATTATTATCGCCATTATATTGTTTTTTTTTTGTTTTAGTTTTGCTTTTGTTTTTAAATTTTATCCATAATTGCTTGGGAGTATGTTCGAATAGTTTTTTCTTTAGGCACTTGTTGTGCATCATGTATAGCTTAATAATTACTTCAATAGAAATGTATGAATATCAATATATTTGAATAAGGTGAATAATTTTGAAATACATAATTGAATATGAGAGTAAACAAAATATATTTTTATAACTAACTTATATACAATGTTATGCTTTCATTAATAATATTAATTCACTTGCGACAAGTAGTTAGGATATGTGCGTTCTGGGGCAGGAGGCGCGGAGGCGCAAGCCGATGACGTCACGCCCGGCGCTCAAGTATGAACGGATTTCTGCTTGTGCTGGTGGACGGACAGACAAAAAAACCGCAAGTTGTTTTTGCTTTAAGCGTTGATCATGTTCTTATCAGTGTTTGTATGTTTTATGATTTTTTTCATAACCCTAGCATTAGTTATAGCAATGACTCAAATTCTGCTGGCTGGCTTTAGCTGAAATGATATGATTTGCTATATGAAAATATATGCATTAATATGGGTTGAAGCAATTTAGATACGGCGATGGTTGAAGGGGGAAATAAATGTTTATAAATTTAATAAAGTTGGTAAGTATTAGGTGGGAGTCTTTGTTTTGAGCTTTTAAAAATTGACAAGTTTGATGTATGTCTTTGCTTTAAACTTTTAAATTGACAAGTTTGGGGTATTTCTTTGCTTTAAGCGTTGGTCATAATTTTATACACTACATTATCGGTAGTGGTAGTCAAGCGAGTTCTTATCAGTGTTTGCATGTTTTGTTTTTTCTTAACCCTCGCATTAGTTATAGCAATGACTCAAAAAATAAATATATATTTATAAGACTTCTAACGTAGACTGCGTGGTGGCATACTTATCAGAGTTCGCATGAGTAAACGAAATACATAGCAACCAGGAAGAATCAAGAAGTTTCTAGAAGCTTCGAGATGCAGAAACTTCGAGAACATTTTAGAAGCTAACAACAACATCACCAAAAAAATTTTTTTTTAAGTCAAAGGTGATAAGAGCCAAGCTTCATGGTGTGAGAGAGAGAAAGAGAGAGAGAGAGAGAAAGGGAGAGAGAGAGAGAAAGGGAGAGAGAGAATTTGATAGTAAGAGAGAGAAAGGGAGATAGCAAATAGCGCGATCCTATACAAATAATACTTCAGAATCAACCTAACCTAAGCCAATGCCAAAAAGAGTCAGGAAGTTTCTAGAAGCTTCGAGATGCAGAAACGTCGAGAACATTTTAGAAGTCGACTTATGTTATTGTATGCCGATGACGTCACCCATACCCATCCTGGTACGGATTTTAATTTTATTTAATTTCAATTTCAATACTAATTTCAAGGTTAAAGTGATAAGAGCCAAGCTTCATAGTAAGCGCACTCATAACCCGCAAGTTCAAGATAAGGCAGCAATGGACAAGTTCAAACATGTTTTTTGTGTTACTTCTAAAATAAATAAACAATTTTTTGCGGTCAAGTGCAAGGGCAAAAAAAGAAGATAAGAATTTAAAGTTGATATGTCAAAAACTAAGCTAAGCTAACCTAAGCTAATATAAGCTAAGGCTGCGTTTATAGTGAACGCCCATAATCGGCTGCTTTTTTATAATGATTCTTGTTGTTGTTGTTCTTACTGTTGCTATTGTTGTTCTTACTGATGTTGTTGTTGTTGTTGTTGTTGTTGTTCTTGTTCTTGTTGTTCTTACTGTTGTTGTTGTTGTTGTTCTTACTCTTGTTGTTGTTGTGGTTGTTGTTGTTGATGAGGCTGTTTTACTAATAAAAATAGGCAATCTAAAGTTACTAAATAAATAGCTAAACTTCTTTAATTTTGAGCCCAATTTGGTCACATCTGTCGATAACCAAGATAAGCTATGGAAGCTACGTCCAATTACGGACCATCTCAAGTCAAATATGTTGAAGAACTATCACCCAACACAACATTTATCTTACGATGACAATGGACGACACGGTTGCAAGCAGTTTTTTAAAGGTAAACCAATCGGCCAAACGGTTACATGTTAAATTTTGACATATATCAAGGCAAGAACCCACGTTGTACCAATCCATATGATGAACGATTCGGAAAATGTGCAGCGCCACTTATAACTATGATCGATGACTTTCAGATGATTTGAAAGGCCTTATTGAATATTTCATTCATATTGAATTATTGTTTGATTGATTATCGATATTGTGATTGGTTGATTGATTGATTATCGATCAGTTTTAGCAGTTAGCTGTAGAACAGTACAGATCAGTTTAAGCCGGTAGCTGTAGAACAGTACAGATCAGTTTAAGCCGGTAGCTGTTGAACAGTACAGACCATTTTAGCCGGTAGCTGTAGAACAGTACAGACCAGTTTTAGCAGTTGCTGTTGATCAGTACAGACCAGTTTAGCAGATAACTGCTAGCAGTTATAGCAGATAACTGCTAAAACTGGTCTGTACTGTTCTACCAGACCAGTTTAGCAGATAACTGCTAGCAGTTATAGCAGATAACTGCTAAAACTGGTCTGTACTGTTCTACAGCAACTGCTAAAACTGGTCTGTACTGTTCTACAGCTACCGGCTAAAATGGTCTGTACTGTTCTACAGCTAACTGCTAAAACTGATCTGTGCTGTTCTTCAGCTACCTGCTTAAACTGATCTGTGCTGTTCTACAGCTACCTGCTTAAACTGATCGATAATCAATCAATCAACCAATCACAATATCGATAATCAATCAAACAATAATTCAATATGAATGAAATATTCAATAAGGCCTTTCAAATCATCTGAAAGTCATCGATCATAGTTATAAGTGGCGCTGCACATTTTCCGAATCGTTCATCATATGGAGTGGTACAACGTGGGTTCTTGCCTTGATATATGTCAAAATTTAACATGTAACCGTTTGGCCGATTGGTTTACCTTTAAAAAACTGCTTGCAACCGTGTCGTCCATTGTCATCGTAAGATAAATGTTGTGTTGGGTGATAGTTCTTCAACATATTTGACTTGAGATGGTCCGTAATTGGACGTAGCTTCCATAGCTTATCTTGGTTATCGACAGATGTGACCAAATTGGGCTCAAAATGTAGTGTAATTAAAGAAGTTTAGCTATTTATTTAGTAACTTTAGATTGCCTATTTTTATTAGTAAAACAGCCTCATCAACAACAACAACCACAACAACAACAAGAGTAAGAACAACAACAACAACAACAGTAAGAACAACAAGAACAAGAACAACAACAACAACAACAACAACAACATCAGTAAGAACAACAATAGCAACAGTAAGAACAACAACAACAAGAATCATTATAAAAAAGCAGCCGATTATGGGCGTTCACTATAAACGCAGCCTTAGCTTATATTAGCTTAGGTTAGCTTAGCTTAGTTTTTGACATATCAACTTTAAATTCTTATCTTCTTTTTTTGCCCTTGCACTTGACCGCAAAAAATTGTTTATTTATTTTAGAAGTAACACAAAAAACATGTTTGAACTTGTCCATTGCTGCCTTATCTTGAACTTGCGGGTTATGAGTGCGCTTACTATGAAGCTTGGCTCTTATCACTTTAACCTTGAAATTAGTATTGAAATTGAAATTAAATAAAATTAAAATCCGTACCAGGATGGGTATGGGTGACGTCATCGGCATACAATAACATAAGTCGACTTCTAAAATGTTCTCGACGTTTCTGCATCTCGAAGCTTCTAGAAACTTCCTGACTCTTTTTGGCATTGGCTTAGGTTAGGTTGATTCTGAAGTATTATTTGTATAGGATCGCGCTATTTGCTATCTCCCTTTCTCTCTCTTACTATCAAATTCTCTCTCTCCCTTTCTCTCTCTCTCTCCCTTTCTCTCTCTCTCTCTCTTTCTCTCTCTCACACCATGAAGCTTGGCTCTTATCACCTTTGACTTAAAAAAAAATTTTTTTGGTGATGTTGTTGTTAGCTTCTAAAATGTTCTCGAAGTTTCTGCATCTCGAAGCTTCTAGAAACTTCTTGATTCTTCCTGGTTGCTATGTATTTCGTTTACTCATGCGAACTCTGATAAGTATGCCACCACGCAGTCTACGTTAGAAGTCTTATAAATATATATTTATTTTTTGAGTCATTGCTATAACTAATGCGAGGGTTAAGAAAAAACAAAACATGCAAACACTGATAAGAACTCGCTTGACTACCACTACCGATAATGTAGTGTATAAAATTATGACCAACGCTTAAAGCAAAGAAATACCCCAAACTTGTCGATTTAAAAGTTTAAAGCAAAGACATACATCAAACTTGTCAATTTTTAAAAGCTCAAAACAAAGACTCCCACCTAATACTTACCAACTTTATTAAATTTATAAACATTTATTTCCCCCTTCAACCATCGCCGTATCTAAATTGCTTCAACACATATTAATGCATATATTTTCATATAGCAAATCATATCATTTCAGCTAAAGCCAGCCAGCAGAATTTGAGTCATTGCTATAACTAATGCTAGGGTTATGAAAAAAATCATAAAACATACAAACACTGATAAGAACATGATCAACGCTTAAAGCAAAAACAACTTGCGGTTTTTTTGTCTGTCCGTCCACCAGCACAAGCAGAAATCCGTTCATACTTGAGCGCCGGGCGTGACGTCATCGGCTTGCGCCTCCGCGCCTCCTGCCCCAGAACGCACATATCCTAACTACTGCGACATTTTAAACTTCTTTGGTTGTAGTTGCAGCTAGAAGACAGCATTCCTGGTTGTAGTTGACACAACACTGGACAATGACGATGTAGGCGGTTGATGAATACTTTTCGGTTGATGAGGAAGTTGATGATGTACTTAATTCTTTTCACATTGAATTAATTAATTAAATTCAAATTGTTCACATTGCCACTGTTTTGTTTTTTTTTTTTTTTAAATCATTTTAAATGTAAGTCGTTTAGTCAGTTTGCCTTTAGCATTTTTTTTTTATGTATTCATGTTCTTTGTTGGATAAATTAACATTGAAAAAAAGTTTCTTTTATTGTATTTTTCTTATAAATTGGAGCATTGTAATATTTGCTTTGTTTTATTGCTCGATCGCGCACACTTGGCTATTTTTCGTAACCATTAGTTTTTATTACATTATAACCATTCGTTTTTCGTCACGGTCGCCATGTGATAAGTGAAAACAACTGTTCATTGATGTGCCGAAACTAAAACTGACTTTATTATTTCAACTGAACTTAAAAGTACTTAAGACTATGCTTGTGTTAGTTTACATATATGTTTAGCTGAGCTCTAGCAGAGAGTTGTTGTATATATTTGTGTTTGTGTTTCAGCTGCGGGATTATGCTGATCAGACATATCCCACGTCGCTGTGCAAAAAGGGGTATTATGTTACGAAGCGATTGGAATAGTGCTGTTGAAGCACATTCCACATCGCTGTGTTCTACTCAAAGTGAAAGAATAATAATGGAAATGTATATACATACAACAATACCCTGTGCTTAAAGGGTGTAAACGCCTTTACTATGAAAACCTGAGCTTAAAGGGTGTGAACGCCTTTACTATGAAAACCTGAGCTTAATGGGTGTGAACGCCTTTACTATGAAAACCTGAGCTAAGTCTTGCACATGTGCACGCGCCTGTGCTCTGGTCAAGACTGATTTTCCTATGCTAGCGCGCCGCTTTTTATTTGCTTGCGCTGTTTTTCTGTTTCATTGTTCGGTTGTTTTGTTTACATGCATGTGTATGCATGTATGCGTGTATGTGTATATTTATTGGTAGGTAAATGTTATTTGTACAACAGTTGAATATATAATACAAAGTTAATAATATTTACAAGATAATTTATATTATATATTATATTTTAATTTATAATTTAATAATATTTAATATACATTATTTACATGTTATTTGTGGGACAGAAATTTGTACATAATTTCTTGTCCTCACAAGTTTATTTATATAAATTGGAGATATTATGCAATAAATAAATAAATATTACTACAGCTGTTAATACAATATCACTGTGGAACAAATTCAGGTTAGAAAAAGTTAGGTCGATTCTGAGAGTGAGGGGTGAAAATAGAGGCTAAATTAGAAGACCCGTTTCGCGGCGTTTGTTTATGTTAGTTCGCATTTTTTTTTTTAATCGACCTTCGAACTTTGCAGTCAAATGCCGATTTTTAGCATATTGTTGTTGTATAGCATAGGGCTATAGCTCGTCGACTAATTGATGTTTTTCCAAACTGTAAAAGCCAAATTATTGCTAGAGACCTGTGCAACAATTCAAATTTTTTAAAAAAATTGATTTAGAAAATTTTTGTGGTGCTTATGAAGCAAAATGTGGGAAAAATTATTTTTTTTCATGCTTTTTGAAAATATTTTCCACAAAACTAAGTCTTTTTTGCTTTCTGTTTGATCTATAATATGCTTCTCAGTTTCTTCAATAAATTTCATTTGAAAAGAAAACAATCATAATACAAAACTTGCGTTTTCCAGCTTAATATTAATTTACTTCTCATTTTTTATGTACCAATTTTGTTCAGTGTTGGTTTTGAAGAAACATTGAAAAAGAATTATAAAAATATGGAAAAAAATATAATTTTGAAATGTTAGTTATGAAAAGTTTTAAGTAAAAAAATTAAATAAATTAAATTAATGATTTAGCCAGTTGCCGTTTAGCGGGCGGCTGTGGATCAACATCACTGCTCTCTCTAATATCTTGGTCACCGTCATCATCACCAGAAAGGTGGATAATTTCGTCCAACAGATATTCTGGAATTTCATCTTTGTCTTCCCCTTCTTCCTCTTTCTCCTCGTCTTCCTCTTCTTCAAAGGTGTTTTTATTCCACCAACAAATTTCAGCGAGTATTGCATCTGGAGATTTCTTTCCTCTGTACCTGAAACGAAAATAGTTTTCATCGTTAACATGTTTAAATTGTGCACTTGTGCAAAGATATTAGAAAAATCTAGGAATTCATAATATGCACACTCTTTAGTTACCTTCTTTCAAATGGAAGCGCAGTTTAGTGATAACGTTCGCCTTGCTCATCAGATTCAGATTTTACAGATCAAAAATTTTTCTTCAAAATCATAGGAAAAATTTTTACTGAAGAAAAATTTTTGAACCAGCTAAAAAATTATGTATCAAAAAAATTGTTCTTGACAGTCAAATGAAAAATGTTTGAACAAATTAATTAAATGTAAAATTCAATAAACTTATCCAAACCAAAACAAAACACTGAGTTCAGCTAAAAACAAACACACATACCTACATGCAAATAATGAAAGCGAAAAAAACACATGCAAATAATAATTGTGGCAAATAGATTTTTTTTGAGAAAATAGAAAATTAAAAACTCCAATCCTTGGATATTTTTTAATTGTCAGCCACCAAGTAGGCCGGTTAAAAATTTTCTGCAAAAGGGGAAAAATGTCAAAAGGGGATTTCATAGTAAATGAAATCTCTTTACTATTTACCCTCTTTGCATTAAGTGTGCTTAATTTCCCCTAGCTTGAGTTGCATCACTGAGGTGGAGACCCATGGGTCTGCGCAGTGCCACTCTCACCATCGCTCTCGCCGAGTGCTACTCACCTTCGTGACTATTTCCCCTTCCTTGGGATTGCCACTGGGGTGGAGAGTCATCGGTCTGCTCAGTGCCATTCTCACCCCGGTTCTTATCGTGTGCTACCATTTTTCCCCTCCCTTGAGCTGTGCCACTGGGGTGGAGACCATATAAATCTCAACTTTTTAAAATTAAAGTGAACTTTTTAAATAATATAAAATGTATTATATATCTTTACAATATAATACTCGTTATTTGTTTTGTCTTTTTTAATGCACATGCAATCAACTATCTTCTACAGCTTTTTTGCACTTTTTCTGTTATCGTTCAAATAAAAACGGTAAACAGAAAAAAAGTGGTAATAGTTTGCATGAGAGCACCCAACATTTTACAATTAGTAAAAAAATTTTAAGAAATTTAAATAATAGTTTTAATATTAAATTCGATTACTTAACATAAAATTAAAATAAAATATATTAATATATAAAAAAATTGGTAAAGACTTATGTATCACTAATAATATGCAATTTTATTTTTCCCAGTAAAAGTTTCCCAACAGCTTCCCAACTGTAAGATGTATAGCAGGCCCGTAGACAAGGGGGAGTTTTAGGTGTTCAAACCCCCGCCCCCCCCTCCCTTTAGGGTCCAGAAAGTATAAAGAATTAACACAAATGAGACTATTTAATTCAAAATGTATTTTTTTTTAGATAAACTGTGATAATGATGTTAATTTTCTTCAAAACATCACTTAATTATTGAAAAAATTGTATGGCCAAGTGAAAGATTAATTTTGCTTATAAGAGTCACAATCATTATATTGGAATTTATCTCCAAGGAGTTGGTATTTTAAAAATTAGTTTCAATGCTCAAAAAGTCTCTGATGTCCAGTAAAATATATATATGAAAGTTATACCTAGAACGAATATAATTTTGTAAATTGAAGAAAATTAGCTTGACATTTTTTATGCCATATCTACCCAGCAAACCATAGTTGACGACTATGTCTAAATTCCGACTAATTCGTCACTATTTTGAGCTGTCTTAAAGAAATCATTACAATTTCGTTACGCAAATATCGGAACAGTATCACTTTTTATAAGAATTTATATAAAACTAGCTGTACCCGGTGTGCTTCGCTACCCCTATAGTGATAAAATAGAAAGTATTTAGATATTAAAAAAATTTATTTATTTGATTATGAATTAATTATTGCAATGCTTTAGGATATACAATGTTTTTATTCGGTGTAGAGGTGTAGCTTCTAGAGCAAAGAACGGGGCGTGGCCCGCCTACTATTTACATGGCATATAATCCTTTTTAAGATAACATGATATGTAGCAAATATCATCATTCTATGCGAATTGGCTGAGATATGAGGATTTTATGTTTTCGGTTGTGTAGGCGTGGCATCACCCCTTCGTCTGATCAAAATATTATGTAACCAAGGACTTATTATTTCGTAACAATGTCCTATTGTGAAAATTTCATGTCGACCGGTCCAGTAGTTTAGAAGATATTACAGTTTTTAATTTTTCCAAAAATTGGCGTGGTTCCGCCCACTTTTTTTGTGGAACGTATTTCTATTCATGCCAATACTATATGTACTAAATATCATTTCCGTGGGTCCAAAAATGCCGAAGATATGACGATTTTAAGTTTTGGGTTATATGGGCGGGGACACGCCCCTTTGTCCAAGCAAAACTGTATATAGCCTAATATTCCTTCCAGAGTCATATTAAGACGCTGAGAAAATTTCAGGAAAATCGGTCCAGTGGTTTGGCCTCCTATAAAGCACAAACAGACATACAGACATACATTCATTTCTTTTTTCGATTTTTTTTTCTTTTTTTTTTTTAAAAACCCGAACTGAAAAAATACCTTTCCAACAAAGTATAAATCATCAAAATCGGTTCGGCCGATCTCGAGTTATGGGATTACATCGCATTCGGACACTTTCTTTTATATATATAGATTTTGTTATGCGACAGCTTGTACGACATATTAAAATGCTAACAGAGTAAAATTTCCTTTCTTTCGAACTGTCTGAAGAAACTCGTAACTTTTTGGTTAGGACTCGTTACGAAACCATTACGATACTTCGTTACGAAGTCGGAAAGATTTCGAAATATTCTTAACGAAATCGTAACAAACACTTCACAATCTTTCCGATTTCGGAATCCGATTTTGTTACGAAATCGTAAAGAATATCGCATGAAGCGGTTGACACGACTTCGTAACGAAGTATCGTAATGGTTTCGTAACGAGTCCTAACGAAAATGTTACGAAAAAGTTACGATTTCGTTCAGCCAGTTCGAAAGAAAGGAAAGTTTACTCTGTTTGCATTTCAATATGTTTTACAAACAGTCGCATAACGAAACTCTTTATAAATTCGTATAAAAAGTGAAACTGTTCCGATATTTGCGTAGCGAAAATGTAACTATTTCTTTAAGACAGCTCGAAACAGTTATGAATTCGTCGGAATTTCGACAAAGTCGTCAACTATGGTTTGCTGGGTAAGCTTATTAGACCCAAAACTTTTGAAAAAGCATTCATTTGAGCGGGTTTTTTTTTTTTTCATTTTTACAAGTGGAAAAAATATATGAATCACGAAATTTAACACATTATGGGGAATTCCACGTAAAGCGAATGACTAAAAATTTTCACATCTAAAATTTCCAACTTGGCACAAAAATTTAGCCCTGTGCGAAGCCTTTTCCAAATAACAGGTTTCAGAAAATCACCTTAAATCTAAATATGAAAAAATTTTTGTAAAACATTTTATACAGTCCAATTTTATAGTGATTTGATGATTTTTCAATCATGTTACCAAATTTTCATAAAAAAAATTAACAATAACAGTTTTTAAGCTTTAGCATTTTAAAAATGTTTATTTTATTAAAAAATTAAAAAACAATTTAGAAGTTCAAAAAATGTTGTTTTTAGTGTTTTTAATATGCAAATAATTTAAATATAAATCCACAACAATATAGCAAATGGGGGGCCTATTTTTACCTATTGTTCCCTCCAGCACCGAATTCGTAAAAATAAAAAAGTTTTAGGTGGCAACACTATTCAAATTTTAAAATTCTGACATCAGATTCGAAGTCAGCGACCCCTTAGCACTGTTAAATGATGTTTAAAACTCTAAAAAATACATTTTGGTAGGTGGCACACTTTTCAAAAAAAAAAAATTACACAATTTTTAAAATCTGGCAACGTATTCGGACTCAGCGAGCCATTTTTACCTAGTGTTTGCTCCAGCACCGAATTCCTGAAAATAAAAAAATTTTAGGTGGCACCACGAATAACCATCTTGAACTTTAAAATTCTGACATCAGATTCGAAGTCAGCGACCCCTTAACACTGTTAAATGGTGTTTAAAACTCTTAAAAATTAATTTTACTAGGTGGCAACACTATGGTGAAAATTTAGGTTGCAAGCCTATCCTCCATCTTAACTTTTAAAACTGTGATATTAGATTCGAAATCAAATCCGGGGCCAGAAATTCAAAATAACAAGAATTCGCATAAATAAAAAAAAAATCAAGGTGGCGACTCTATTCGCCATCTTGAATTTAAAATTTTTACATCAATTTCAAAATCAGCTACCCCCTAAAACTGCCAACCACGGAGTTCACAGAACTCTTAGAAGTCCAAATACGCTTAAGCTTTTCCTATACAAGCTCATTGAATTTTTTGGATACTTGGTTTTATATTGGATACTTGCCTTCAATTTCAAGCTTTTCAAGCTTTTTGCCGAAGGCATCAATTTTTAATTTACTTGGGACATCGTGCCGTTCGCTTGTAAGCTAGCATACTTGCAAGTGGTAAGCTGTCGTGGGCTTATTTATTTTCAATCACAAGTCAGCCTTGATTGAAAATTATCAAGCTCAAGCTAGCTTGAACTTGTATTTTAAGCAAGTACTTGAAATCGATTTCAAGTAGGCTTGTGCAGTTCTCTGATAGATACACACATCGAGTGATGATGTAAATAATTCTTTGAATTATAGTGGAAAGCGTCAGTGGGGATCATCTGGGTTTTTAGCCACCCTACTAAATCATACTAGCTCAAGTTAATAAAACCACATTAAATCCCCGCCGCTGGATTAACTTTTATAAATTTATGTATGCATATGTATGTGAACTTGTTTAGCAACTACTATATACATACACAAAATATGTCCGTCCCCTTGCATAAACATATATACATACACATAATTTATGTATGTATACTTGTTTAAACAATAACAACACACACACACACAAAATATGTACGTCCACTTGCATAAACAACGACAACACAAGGTAAACGAAGTCATCCGAATGAGTCCCGAACACTTACGAACAAACACTAACCCGCTCCTCTTTGCTTCTGACCCAGAGCCCCAATATCGTACCTACTGCAAAAACATTTTAAGATTTTAACATGCATACGGAATTGCTCCACCTCCATTTCGACAATTGTCAGTATGTTTTGATTTTAAGCTTTAGGAAATGTTCTAAAAAGTAAGCATTTAGTTTTACTAATATAAAAGTTTTAAAATGATTTTCTCTACGTGCAGTTCGTCTATTGTTTAAAATTATTTTAAGTGCCGAGAAAGCTCGCTCTACAGTCACTTGAGTTGCAGTAACGCCATAAGTTCCAATACTTCAGCACATTTAAATTTAAATTGGACGTAGTTTTATTATAACATTTTACTTCATTGTAGTAAATTCTGATTAAAGGTTCTTTTTTAGTCTCATTATTTGGAATGCTCTCAAATTCACAAACTCTTCTAATTTTGATTTTGGTGCCTATAAAATTAGCGCTAGGCCACAGGAGATGCTGTTTGTATTAATTTTTTAATATTGACTTTTATTAAGACATTTATAATATCTGTGTGAATAAGCAATAACAACTTAAGTCTGATTTCTGTGCTTGAAGAAATCTTGCTTCAAAGTTTTTAATAACCATGAGTTGTATGAAAGCTTTTTTGGTTTTTATATCATAACTTTGGCTAGAATCATGCTAGAAGCTTCAAATTTTGTGCGTATATATATACACTCAGAAAAAAGTTTCTCGGAATTTGAGAAAAAAAAGCATCATATTTAGAGAAAAATGGTAATGACTTTGCTCCAGAGAATGCTTTCTCTAAATGTGATCCCAAATATTCCCTAAAAATATTTTCTCATCAATAAAGATTCCTTCTCTTAACAGAAGAATATTTCTTTATAACAGGTCAATCGTTTTCTTTATTGTGTGAATTTTTCCCAAAACAGATTATATTTATTTAATTTTAATAAATCTTTTCTTTAAATTGTGTTTATAGTTTTTCACAAAAAGAGAACACTTTCTTCAAAAGAGAGATAATTTTCTTAATTTAGTACAACATATTTCTTTATTGTGTACATTTTTTCTCTAAACCAGAGAAGTATATCTGGAACTACGTTTAAAAATTTATTTTATCTGTATTGAGACCATATAGAGTATGCATTTTGTAATAAAAAGCAAACAATATTGGTTAGAATCTTTTGACTTTAAAATTTTTAAATTTTTTGTTTTTATTTATTATAGGCAAAATTTTTGTTTTTTATAGACAGTTTTTTTACGATGTTATTTTGGTTTAAAAATTAAAAAAGAACTATTATTTACAATCTCTGATTTAATGAAGTTACACTCCTTTTTTTCTTTTTGTGAAACATTTGCTTTAACTCACAAGGAAAGGTCCCCAGGTGCACACATCGATTTGAATAATTTTTGGATATTTGATACGAGTAGAGAACAAAAATCTAAGGTCAACGTATTTTTTAAACGTGCTCAATCGATAGTTTACGGTTTCAAAATGACGTTTTAAAATCAGCGAAAATTTCGTTTTTTTTTAAATTCTAAAAGAAACAAATATTTTTTATACTTTTTAGTTATTATCCCTTGGCTGCCACACCTCGCTCCAGTAATATAGCTTCCATACTATGGTAACTCATTACCCCAACTAACCAAGGGTTAATATAACTGAAAAGTATAAAAAATATTTGTTTCTTTTAAAATTTTCAAAATGAGCATGATTATTCTAAAAATGAGCATGGGAAGGATATAGAAAACTTAATAATTAACAGAAAAGGAGTTTTGTTAATACAGATCCACATGGTATGAAAATAGGTTATTAGTAATAACTTTTGATTGGAAAAGAATATTGGGATATTTTTGAAGCTATACTCTTTTATAAAAATTATAAAAAGAACATTTTTAAAAAAATTAATATCATCAAAAAAATCGAAAGGGTATACCCTTGTTTTTTTATGATAGAAATAGTTAATAGATTTTTGTTTAAAACTGAATCCATTTTTGCTAATAAATGTCATGCCATGTGAAAGAGAGTTTAAAGTGCAATTTTTAGTTTAAATTATTTTTACAACAAAAACAAATTTTACGTAATTTTTTGAGGAAACATTGAATATTTTGGGCTTTTTTTGAAAAAAATATTAAAAATACAAATTTACAAATTTATTAAAATATTTTTTGGCAAGTACTTTTATTAAACTTTATAACAAAAAAAAAATTTTGTGAAATGTGTTGAAAACTAACGGAGATATTTACATAGAAAGTCATATTTTTAAATTTCCGTTGATTTTTTCTCATTCCTTGGGGCAAACAAGTTAAAAGCACAAAAATGTATAGAAGCCCTGTTATATATAAACTTTTTCAATCAAATATTTACACATACGGAAATTTGGAGAAAAAACAAAATTTTTAATACCCATATTGTGGTCTTCATCTCTAAAAAAAAAATTTTTCAAGGAAATAAATGCATATTTAAATAAAGAAAATTAATAATTAATATAAAAACTTAAAAATTGAAAAACCAAAAAAAAGGTTACTTTTAGAATTATCTTAAATAAAATATAAATGAAAATGAAACAATTTCGAAAATGCTCTCTTTATGATGCTCTCTTTAGAATGATATCGACTAAATACTGTTAAAAATTACAACATCAAAATTACAATAAAATTTATTTCTCCAAAATTGATGCAATCATGTGTGGCTTTAAAATACCTTTCGTTTGATATCAAATTTGTATATATTTCTATGGAAAATAGTGAAATTGAGGCAAAAAAACGAAATTTTCGCTGATTTTAAAACGTCATTTTGAAACCGTAAACTATCGATTGAGCACGTATAAAAAAATACGTCGACCTTAGATTTTTGTCCTCTATTACATATCCAAAAATTATTCAAATCGGTGAGTGACACCTGGGGACCTTACCTTGTTCGTAACGATTCCAATCGGAGATAAAAGTGCAAAAACGGTTGCAACGGGAATCTTTGAACAATTCATTCTTACCTATGGTCCAATGAAAAAGATCATAACAGATATGGGTACAGAATACAAAAATCAAATTCAAAACGAATTATGCTCCTTATTAAAAATAGAATCAATTACTTCCACACCATACCACCACCAAACACTTGGTGCTGTCGAAAGAAGCCATAGGACATTTAATGAATATGTCCGATCGTACATATCTGCCGACAAAAGCGATTTATTTATTTATTAGTTTCATTTCATCAAGCAGAGTACAAGCTCTTATAGACTACTATAATATTTACAATATAAAAATAAAGTCTTATTTTCAATCACAAGTTAAATTCAAATCAATTAATGTTAATGTTGCGGATATAATACAAAGCAGAATATTTTACATGAGTATGAGTTATACAGTAGTTAGATTACGTGACTTGGCACCTAAGAACATTATATAATGAAATCTTAAATATATCTTTAGAATTATCTACGAATATATCAATTAAGTTTATGATCTTGTTAACTTCTCTGATACAACGAGACAGAGTACGAAGAAATCTAGAGGGTATGTGGAGGTTGAGCTTATCCAATAGTTCCGTGCAATCTAAGTTATGGTGAAAAATGTCTCTGAGAAAAATTATTGAAGATGCCCTTCGTCTACAGCTAAGAGTGCTTAATCCAATTAAGGCACATCTTGTACTGTACTGAGGGGAGGTGGGCAGATTCCATCTTAATTGATTGAACATAAATCGGGTGAATTTACGTTAAACTTTTTCGATACGTTCAGAATGTAAGGTTGTTGAAGGGTTCCAGATAATGCAGCAATATTCCATGTGCCGCCTTACAAGCGATGAAAAAAACGATTTTAGAGTGTACGGGTCGTTAAGCTCCTTGCTATTTCTAATATAAAAACCGAGCATGGCATTTGCCTTATTTACAATATAATCTATATGATCACCAAAGTTAAGATGCGGGTCTAAAATAATTCCCAAGTCTTTTTTAGTGAAAATTCTTTCTAGCAGTATAGAGTTAATGTGGTAGCTGCCCACAAAATTGCCCACAAAGCTGTCAAAATTTTCGCAAAAACTAAATAATTACATTTTGAGATGTTAAGAGGCAATTGGTTTGTTTTACACCAAGCAAATATTGCGTTTAGATCGTCTTGAAGGAGGGAACGGTCGAGCTCTGAGCTAATTTTGCGAAATAATTTAAGATCGTCTGCAAAGAATAGACAACGGGAGTATTTAATAACTTGCGGGAGATCATTAAAAAACAACAGGAATAGTAACGGGCCAAGGTGACTACCCTGCGGCACACCAGACGTTACATTAATTAGGTTAGATGTAATATCGTTGATTTGAACGCGTTGACGACGATTAAGTAAGTAAGATTTTATCCAGTTTAGCATGTTGGAATGAATTCCGATAGCCGAAAGTTTAGATAATAAGATGTTATGGTTTACTTTATCAAAGGCTTTAGCAAAACCTGTAAAGATTACATCTGTTTGTAAGTGATTCTCCATATCATGAATAATATTATTTAAGAAGAGAACCATGTTGGTGGTTGTGGATCTTCCGCACATGAAGCCATGTTGAAAGGGGGACATAATATTTTTAACAAGGAAAGCTAATTTACGATTAACTATTTTTTCAAACAGTTTTGGAATAGCGGCTAATTTGCAGATAGGTCTATAATTTACGATATCGTGTTTGGGGCCAGATTTATGGATAGGTACTATATGGGATAATTTCCAAGTGTCGAGAAAAACTCCTGATGATAAAGATTAAGCAAAGATAAGCGAAAGTGGAAAGGCGATCGATGACGCACATTTTCTTAGTGTTATAGGTGCGATGCCATCAGACTGAGGGACTAGAAGTATATACCGATTTAAAAAAATCAACGAATAAGTTACAGATCGCTTGTCTGTCATCAGTTTCATCATTGAGGTAGGGCATCATAATAGGAAGACCCTTGGACTTTCGCTTATTATTGATGAAAGTCCAAAAATATTTACTGTTTTGTTTAAGACAAGTCTCAGTAGAAATTTAGTAATTGCGATTAAGGAACTGGTTTAGTATATCAAAATTATGTTTAATAGAGAGATACTGGGATCTCAAAATCTGGTTAGAAGTGTTATCTCTCGCTCGTTTGAACGCTTTAGCCTTTTTATTCTTTAAGTTGGATAGTCTCCTGTTAAACCATGGCGGATTACCATTACACTGGGTTTGTTTAACGGGAACGAAACTATCCGAGGCCTCCATAAAAACATTGGAAAATAAATTATACATAGACAGGAGATCGCCTTCTAGTAATAGGGCATGCCAGGGAAACGTGGATAGGTAACTATTCATACCATCAAAATTAGCATGTCTATAGTCTTCGAAAATCTTTGTATTATTATTAAGCTTTTGAAAATGATACATAGAGAAGTCAATCTGGAGAGGTACATGATGATGAGACTCATTAAAAATGGGGCTCGATGGTAAGTCGAGAAATACCTGGAAATCCTTATCGATATAAACCAGATCTAAAATACGGTTTAGATCATTAGATATGTTGTTGATTTGAATAAGATCGTATTGACCAAAAAATTCAATTAAATTGGCTTCCACCTCATACTGTATATTGAGAGGCACCAGGTAAAACTCATCACAAACCGGTTTCCATTCAATATCACCCAAGTTGAAATCACCCACGAATATTACATGTTGGTTATAGTTGAGATTATCAAGAAGAATTCTACTATTTGCAAAGTGTTGATTATAAAGATCTATCGGGCTATTCGGTGGAATATAACTAACCAACAATAGGACCTCGAGATTGTGTTCTATAGAGACTTTTATAATAAGCTATGATATTGATCAGCTTGAAGCTATGATATTGAACAGTGGAGAAGTCCTTACGGAAAACATTATAAAACGAACTATTAAAGAGTTCAGATGTAAAGTGGCAATCCGTCAGCCAGGTTTCAGTAAAAATACTAAAGTCATATACAAATGATGAAGAAGAGATAAATAATTGATTAATTTTGGTTCTTACCCCACCTACATTGTGGTAATATAAGGAATACTTATTTAATTGTGCCGATCTCTCCACGATCCTATTGCTGCCTGGTCGTTTTTTGACAAGGATGACTGTAAAGAGGCTACTCCTTGAGAAGTGTTGGCTGGTAATGATACGACCCGTGGACGTGAGATGAAGTAATGAACTATTAAACTTTTCGGCCAGAAGTCTTCAGAACTACTACACACATCAGATTGGGATGTATGGTTAAGATATTTCACGTATTGTTATAATACAACACCTTCAACGGTACATGGATATTGTCCCTTTGAATAAGTGTTTGGAATAACCCCAAATACATTCCATTAAATCACAAAGGATAATTTAATAGATCCGGTATATAATATCGGGGCATACGACAAGGAAGTTAGATTTAAGATTCAAACAGCAAGTAAAAGGGCTAAAGATATGGTCGATTTATCCAAAATAAAACAAAAAACTATATACGACCAAGCTGTAAACAGTCTACACGTACATTTAGGAGATTTAGTATATATCAAAAATGAATCCGGCCATAAACTGGAAAATAAATAAAAGGGACCCTTTAAGGTCATTTCAGTAGATAATAGGAACAATTGCACCACAACAGACAACAAAAACAGGATACTTACTGTGCACAAGGACAGACTGAAACATGCAAAATGAAAACAATAGCTATATTAAGAAAAAATAATAAAATAATCATAATCATAATATTTTATATATTTTTATATTAAAAATATAAAAAATAAATAATAAATAATTTTAACAACATAAGTAGTTTCAATATATTTTTACAACTTTAAATCGAAAAAAAAATGTATATCAAGTTTATAATAATTTCAACAGTTATTGCAATTAATAAGAATGACTTCCTACTAAGATCATTCTAAATAAAATGGGAGGTGTAGCGTACATAGCATACAATGTATAAGTTAGACGAGACGACGAGGAATCTGCATGGCCAGCAACTTTCCGTCACTCGTTTGACTAACAGTGAGCTACGTTGTGGAGTCTGTCTAGTCAGCATATTCACAAGTAGCTTGGATATTTGCATGTACGCTGCACACTCAAGTTTTTATGTATGTAATAATTATTTACGTATGTGTAGTTTAATTTTAAAATAGACAAAAAAACCCCAAGTGACGTGATTCATTTTACAAAATACGGCCATTAATGTTTTGCATTAATAAAAAATTTAAGAGTTCAAATTGAAATTTGTGTGCAAAGAAACTATTTGCATTTAAAATATATTTTGCGAATCTTATTTTAAAGATACTTAAAAAAGACCACTAATTAGAAGCTTTGGCTATATATCTATAAATGCACATACATTTATTTCAAGAAAAAAGATTGTCATTATTTTATCCATACTACCCCGTACTACTCAAAGACCCGAAATAGTACTACTCAAAAAAAGTTCAAATCATTCTGTTTTAAGTCAATATAAAAAATAAACAAAATTAATATCTCGTACTTTTATGACCTTCATGGTCGAAAAAATTTA
Source organism: Coremacera marginata (assembly GCA_914767935.1). Taxonomy (NCBI): domain Eukaryota; kingdom Metazoa; phylum Arthropoda; class Insecta; order Diptera; family Sciomyzidae; genus Coremacera; species Coremacera marginata. The sequence continues at coordinate 105,917,988 of OU612045.1, forward strand.
AAAATATGGAATTTTTGCACCATATCTATGATATTAAACAAAGTGCAAAGACCATAAATTTGGTAATAATTCAACAATGTCGCCACCTGGCGGCACAATTTTTTCCCAAATCGGACTATAAATTAGATTTTTGATAATAATTTAACACTGGCCCTACCTAGCGGAGCAATTTTTTACAAACATAGCTCACTTACCCTTGCCAATATATATTTCAAATATGAATCATATCGGTCTATAAATATGATTTTTCGTAATAGTTTGACTCCAGCTCCATCTAGCGGGTAAACTTTTGCGTATAAACCCTTGTCCTGGTAACTACAAAATGCAACAAAAAAAAAAATTAAATAAATCTTATGTATATTGATAAATAGATATAGATAGATAAATGGGCAGTCAAAGTAGGCGTTTATCTAGGCATTTATATACATAATGACTGCTTTTTTTGTCCCATAGACCCACATATCAAGTTTCACTATGAAAACATGTACAATTAAGAAATTATAATGATTTCGTAAAAGTGGGCTTACATATAGTCTGACCACGCACATTTTTAGTACAGTTCAAACAAAAAAGTGCAAACAAAATTACCAAATTTTAGTATAATACGACCGAAACCGTCTGAAATACATAATTTTTATTGATTTATGAGCGGTTAAAGTAGTCGTGGCAAATCTAACATACTCTATCACGATTTCGCCGAAATAACAAATCGGTTGGCATCTATACCGTGTAAATCGGTTCAGTGGTCCTTGCGTGATTGTAGATCCCCCGTTTAGTGTCACAACGCTTTTATATAATAGTATAGTAAAAATTCCGGGCATAAAAGTGGAATATTAGTGGGAATTATGATATGCAACCAGAAGTAGACCCCTTGTAAAGGATATTTCGTCTTTTAAATATTGCTCTTGCTCTGTACTGAAGCAGAAAGAAGTTTTCCGATATAGAAGACATGTTCTACCGACAATAGATGGTTGTTTTATTTTGATAATTCAAAAATGTACACTTTAATTAAAAACAATTAAAAATATTTTTATTAATTTAAGTCTTAAAGCATTTTTGTGGGTTTTTTTGCGGCATTTATAATGCTTTTATAGGGCATTAGGAACATAAGATATGTAATTTTTGGATTTTTTTAAGGGCATCAAAATCCGAGCCGCGGTTATCTCTAATTAAACTGCATACTTAACTTTTATTAAGATTCTTAAGTTTTGCGTAAATAAACAAATTTTTTGCTATCAATTTCATTAATAAACTTTAAAAAAATTTGTAAACTCAAAAGTGTGCGCATGTTTAATCCTTCAATCAATACTATATTTCATATTCTAATGCTAAGAAGCTAACGCTTCTGTCGGCAGTCCTGGCGGCTTCACCCGTTGCTTTTTTTAATAAAAAGCTTCTTTAAAAACATACAAAATTTTTAAATCAATATTTTTTACTGCTATTTCGTAATCCTTCCATTAAACACACCTAAACTTTTCTGAAAAAAGAATATAGTAATATTCTATAGTTATTATATAGAATATAGAATATAGTATAGTTCCTATACTTACTTTTAAGAAAAATGGATATAGTTAAAATTTCTTATAGTGATAAGATTTAAATGTTATACATATTTATATGCGCTTTGAACTGTGCTCATTTGCTCGGAACTGTTCTGTACTAATTCTTTGACTCTCATTTCTTGCAGAGGGAATCTCAGTGTCACCGGAACTACCACATAAAGGCGTTACATCTGATGCACCCTTCATTATATGTAAATTTGGAGGTAACATTCAGCAATCAATTCAAAGTCAACAAACACAACAGCAAATTATGTTATCTCGCTTAGAGAAGCGTGCTTTTAATTCTCTTAAGCTTGTCGAAAAAGTTGAAAGTATTGGTTTGCAAAACATAATATCAACCCCATCAAATACTGTGAATCAATTATCGTTTGGTATTGCTTATTGTACTATGAATCGCACCTCCAATGCAACAATTGACGAACTTTCCTCAGATCACGATCAAATAGAAGATGTATTGAACAGGGGGTTGACAATCAGTGGAAGTAAATATAAATGTGATACTACAAATTGTGTTAAGAACAAAGCAAATGATTTAAAACAATTACATTGCACACAACATACATCGCCATCATATTTATCGTTACAAAAACATATAAGCCATCAGAAAGTTCGCAGAGAAATAAAAAATTGCACTTCAATGCAGCGACCTGATTTGGGTACAATTGTAAGCTTGATTAAAAAAGATATTGGAGGGAGTTCCCAAATTAAAAATCAGTTGTGCGTTCAAACTGAATCAAAAGTTGAGTTAAAGCAACAGGAAGATGAAAGTACTACTCAATCATTTGTAGGTTCAGTTAGTTCTCTATTATTTGGCCGAAAGGGTGGTTGGTTTTAAGCATTAAATACGTTTTGAATGATATGTCTCGCATAACAGTTTTTTTTTTATTGAAATTACCTTTTAAATGTATTATTATTATCATAAATACTATGCAGTACAATAAATTATAATCATTCATACACTTTTGCGGATATAAATTAGTAATTCAACATTAAAGGCTTATTATCTATCTATATATATAAAAATGAATGTATGTCTGTATGTCTGTTTGTGCTTTATAGGAGGCCAAACCACTGGACCGATTTTCCTGAAATTTTCACAGCGTCTTAATATGACTCTGGAAGGACTATTAGGCTATATAAACTTGTGCTTGGACAAAGGGGCGTGGCCCCGCCCATATAACCCAAAACTTAAAAACGTCATATCTTCGGCATTTTTGGACCCACGGAAATGATATTTGGTAAAAAGGGGGCGGGACCACGCCCATTTTTGGAAAAATTAAAAACTGTAATATCTTCTAAACTACTGGACCGGTCGACATGAAATTTTCACAATAGGACATTGTTACGAAATAATAAGTCCTTGGCTACTACATAACATTTTGATCAGACGAAGGGGTGGTGCCACGCCTAAACAACCGAAAACTTATAATCCTCATATCTCAGTCAATAGTTGGCATAGAATGATATTTGCTACATATCATGTTTTCTTAAAAAGGATTATATGCCATGTAAATAGTGGGCGGGCCACGGCCTTTTCTTTGCTCTAGAAGCTACACCTCTACACGCACTAAAAACATTGTATATCCTAAAGCATTGCAATAATTAATTCATAATCAAATAAATAAATTTTTATTAATATCTAAATATTTTTTATTTTATTACTATAGAGGTAGCGAAGCACACCGGGTTCAGCTATTAAATATAAAACGGAATTCAATTTCAATTTTTTTTCATAATATAAACAGAATTCTAGTTTGGAAATATTTCATTTTGGAAATGTACTCAATTATTTCCGAGACCAAATTGAAGTATGGTAAGTAAAATCTTATTTTAATTAATATTTGTAAAGGGTGATTAAATTTTAAGGGCCGATGTTGATTTTGAATAAAACACAAATTATTTAGGAAATTATTGTCATTTCTTTTTATTATGATAATATTGGTATGGTTCAATTATGTATGGAACAAAATATCGGCCAAATGGCGCCGCGACCTCGGCGGAACACCTCCATCCGATGGACCAAATTTTCGATGACGCTGAGGCATAAGTGAGGTTCGATGCCGTTAATGTGACGAATTACCTCATCCTTTAGCTCTTGAATTGTTGCTGGCTTATCGACGTAAACCTTTTCTTTCAAATAACCCCAAAGAAAGAAGTCCAACGGTGTCAAATCACATGATCTTGGCGGCCAATTGACATCGCCACCACGTGAGGTAACACGGCCATTGAATTTGTCGCGCAAAAGAGCCATTGTTTCGTTAGCTGTGTGGCAAGAGGCACCGTCCTGTTGAAACCATATATCGTCCACATTCATATCTTCCAATTCGGGCCATCAACGACGAGCGTTGGTCATGACAACGAGTTGAGGTGGACGCCTCTTCAGCCATACTATCGCTAACAGCAGCAATATTTTCTGCAGTACGAGCTGTAGGAGCATGCACTGGTGTTTTCACATCTCCTACAGACCCGGTTTGCTCAAATTTTTGCACGATTTTTCCAATTGTACGAACATTTGGACGATTAAATTGAACGAAAAAATCACGAAGTGCACGATATGCATTTTGATTTGAACGTCCATTTTCATAATAAGCCAGAATAACTTTAACGCATTGCTCGATTGTGTATCTTTCCATGGTTCAAATTGAGTTAGCCTGAAATTGAGAAATGTCAAATGAAATGCAGAAAAAACTTGACGTTTAGGTGTGGTTCACATTTAACATCGGCCCTTAAAATTTAACCAATATTAATTAATTAACTCTTTAACGCCCAAACGTTCTGGTTTTTACGTTGTCTTTCAACCTCGTGTAATATCAATTGTGTTTAAACTGTTTCAAACGTGTAAACTTGGAACAAATGACGCATATCCGTAGTCAGAAACAAAAGTCGACTTTGGAAAAAACATACTTTTTATTATTAATCCGATTTGTTTTTTGGTGTTTTTTTTCTTTAAAGCAACAGTTTAACAGTTTTTTTGACGCTGACGATGGGGCAAATTAATTTTGTTGAGAGAGAAATTAAGAGAGAGCACTAACAACAATAATAATGCACAGCACTTTTGAAGTGTCTGCGACTCTCGCATTCTACTCTTGCTCGTGTATGCTACAGCGACGATGTTTAATAAAGCTGTGCCGGTATATATTTTGTTGCTGTTTTCTCCTTGTCCCACTGGAAAAAAAGGGTTTTTACATTTGCTTAGTTTTACCTATCTTAATTACAATATATTCGAATAAAAATTATATTGTGCACATCTACTCGAAAATACCTTTCAATCGATATAAGTTTTATGTGAATATGTTAAAGTTAACACCGGAAAACAGGGATCACAATCTTTTTTGTTTGCGTATTATTATATAGATTTATTCGAACCGGAGTATAAACTATTATAAAAAATTTAATCGACTCAAAATCCATTACAATCGCGACACACTACGTGTTTATTCTTTCAATTAATTCTATATTTAATCTTACATCTAATGCTAAAAAGCTAACGCTTCCGTCGCACAGTGTGTTTTTTCGAATCTGTCGTAACAAAATTCATATTTGTAATGTTTCGGCTAAAAATTTGACATGCAGCATTATATTGTCTTAAGAATACATTAAAGATAGGTGGCCATAAGCTCTGGAGCCCCGGGGCCTATGCGCTCCTCCACACTTCGTAATTTGATTTGACTTGCAATAAAATGTTTTACGTATGTGTATTAACTAAAAAAACGCACTAAAACCCCCTAGTCTCTTCACTACACATCCTTCGAAAAAATGTTCAACAATTCTGGACCTGCCACCTAGATATGCAATGAATTGTTGAGGCCAAAAAAATAGAACTTGAAATATTCTTTAAATTGTTATAAAATTGCATTATATGTAAAAATTGTTATAACAACGTTTTATAAATTGATGTACTATTATTTATATATATATATGTATATGGTATAGTGGCGGTAGTGGCGCAGTGGGTAGAGTGTGTGGCCCATACGCCAGAGAACCCTGGTTCGAATCCCACCTGACACAGAAAATTTTTTCAATTGAATTAATTTTTCTGCTCGGCCGTCACCTCTCTGCAGACAGTGGCAAACCTCAGAGAGTAAAAACTGCCATGAAAAGCTTCGTTCGGAGTCGGCATAAAACATGTAGGTCCAGTTTTCGATCATTTGTGTTCAAACATTTCACAACATACACAAAGTCGTTTCAAGGGCTGAAGTGGCCATTTTGTTTTTTTTTTTATATAGGGTATAGTATAAAAATTAGTCTGGATCACTGCTATCGGTAGCATCTGAGTCGGTTCTGAGGTGGTTTCAGTAATTGAAGGACTGATCAATTGATGCTGGTTTAATTGATTGTTGAGCATTCAGAGAAGTAATGAGTGGATCGAAGCTAATCAACATTTTATTAAACCCTATGCTAATCTGTAAAAATTTTGACAAAATGGGAATGATTTTTTATTCTTTTATATGAGAGTTAAAAAACCTTTATTGTATTATTTATATCATTGCATAACTTGAACGATACATACACTGAGAAAAAAAATCCTATTATAACAATATGTTATAATAATATAACCAATAGTTTTTTACTTTTAAAATTCGTCAGTGCGATTCTTCCCATTACTTATATAGTTAGAAAACTATTAATTTTATGGTGAATTTAAAAAATGTTTTTTAATAGTTTTTACTTTTAAAAACTAACGTGATATCCTATTATTTTTTATAATGCTTTAAACTACTATTCAAACAATAGTTTTTACCATAACTTTAATATGAATAATCCTATAATATTTGTGCAAAAAACATTACTATAATAATATTGTTTATTATTAAATAATATTGTTACCGGATGAAAGTATTTAACCTCATATAAAATAAATAGGATAACAATATTGTTTTTGTATTGAGTTCCCATAAAAACAATATTCCTTGTAGTGAAATGTATTCCCCTGCAAATTTAAAAAAGCCTTTAAAAAATTAAATAAATTCACATTTTTAATCGTATTTATTTATTTTTATATATAGTTCAATACCTACAATTGTGTTTTTACATTATATAAAATAACATTACATGCTAGATCTGAGCCTCCGCACAGAAATTATGTGGGGCTCCGCGCAACAAAAATCACACCTTACCTAGCCGTTAGCTTTCTTTCTGCTTGCTGCTTTTAGTTTTTGAGCTGTAATATTAATAACGAATTAAGTCAATAAAATGATTAATGATTCTTTTCACAAATTGTACCACTTACCAGGAAGCAGGAAATTTGTGCTGCACTGACTTATGCTGGTGCTGACGGCATTTGAAGGACATTGTCCAGCAAAAAAAGGCAATTGAACTGTGCTGCACTTGCTGATGCACCGAGATAAAGTTAGCTAGCGAAAAAAAATGAAAGTGCGCAAAAATATACTTTTTAATTTCACAACTTTCACAACCAAACACCGCGTTTCTATTTTTCAAGTTCTTTAACATTTCTCAAACATTTTTTCAAAGGAAATTTCAAAAATTGTCAGCATAGGTCAAATCGTTGGCAGCTCAATTGTCTGCCTGACAATTGAGACAATTAAGCTACTGACTGAAAAAATGAGTGTGTTAGCGAAAAATGTGTGAGTGTATTGGAATTGTTATGAGAAATTGTCTGGTGTAGACCATGGGTTATTGAGACTCAATGCAATGACCAGAAGCCATCAAAATGGATCCACATAGGCAGCACCTAAAGAGAATGCAGACGCCACCCCAGCGCATTTAAGCCACATAGACAACTCAGATATTTTTAATAGGTTTCTCATATAACTTTTGTATGAACTTACCTATTACTAATCAATAGTTTTGTTCTGTTTAAGATAATTATTCCAATTAAAAACATAGTTGTTCTAATTGGTTTTATAGGGTTACTTTATTGGAAAAATAATAGTATGAAATCATATTAAAACTTAAAGAAATTGGAAAATCTCATTGTTTCGTGTACTATAAAATCAATACACTGCCTATTGTTTTTTTTTTTTTTTTCTAAGTGTATACATAAAAGTTCCTTAAACACCCCAATTTTTCTTGCTGATAGGATCCATTTTACCGATTCCCAAAACCGATAAGCCCAAACAGTTTTGTTAAACTAGGAAGTATTTTTGGTGAAGAACCAGTGAAGATATTAGAGTAGTTCTGGCTTATGATCTAAAATACGCAAAATAACCAAGCTAATATGTAATCCACAACTTGCATCGGCCTTCATTCGTATCAAGAGTTTGGAAACATAAACGGGATTAGCAAATATCCCCCATGAAAGCTAACTTCACTTTTCTTCGGTTCAGAAAATGATTAACTGTGAAGAATAATTCTCCTGTGAAGCCACTACTATAAAATACGGAATCATGCAGCACGAGTTAATGCAAAAATTGCATAAGCGTATCAAATTTTGAAGCCATAAACTATTTTTATACTTTCACATGTAAAAATACACGAATAAAAACAATACGCATAAAAGCAAAATACTCATAATTGCCAAAGTTTTTTTAGTTCAACTTTGTATGAATAAATGCACAAATGAAGTAATAATATTTGCATACCTCCTTTTGTGCGAAATAGTGCAACAAACAAAAAAGGAAAAAAGCTTATGGCCTAATTAGCAAACATAGATCAACGCAACACAGCCGCTTCTTTTGTCACATATAAATCTACCGAAAGCGTTTTTTTGTGTAGCGTTTTAGCCGAAACGTAACGCGACGTACAAGTCTGTTGAATTTTGATTTCTATGTTACGTTGACTGACATTTCAGTATACGATGTGCTTTTTGTAAGGTTGGTAGCATCACACTTTGATTTTTGAGTAATAATTTGTTGTTTGCGTTTATTTATTGAAGCAAAATGTAAGTATGTTAATTTAAATAAATTTTTTATTATTAAATATGTTTCCGAATCAGTCCTGCCATATTTACAGTTAAATCTGTAAAATACAGTTTTTTGGACAAACGCACAGTTTTTAAAATAACCTCCTAAAGCAAATTACAGTTTTTTAAAAATCTTAGATTAAGAAGAATACATTAATTAAAAAAAAAATAAATTAAAATAACTGCTAAAAAAATGATTCGGATTTCATTAAATTTAAAGTATCGAATGAAATGTTCAAAAAGAATTGTAAAATCAATTTACGAAAAATAATGAAATTTAATTTTATTAAAACTTATATAATGCCATGTTCAAACCGATCCCTTAGTTGTGTTAAATCGAGTTACTTACTTACTTACTTAGGTGGCCGTAACAACCCGTGTCCGGGTTTCGGCCGACATCATCAGTTCTCGCCAGGCGTCTCTGCTTTGCGCTCGCCTTCTCCAATCGGATACACCAAGTGCGGTTAGAGCTTCCTCAGCCTGGTCCATCCATCGGAGGCATGGTCTCCCACGTCGTCGTAGACCTCGAGCACTTTTTTCGCTGGAGCTTCGTCGTCCATACGATGGACATGACCCAGCCAGCGTAGTCGCTGCACAGTTATACGCCGAACTACGTCAATGTCTTCGTAGAGCTCATACAGCTCGTGGTTCATTCGGATGTGAAAGTCATCGCCGACTCGAACAGGACCGAAGATTTTGCGAAGAACTTTTCTCTCGAACACCCCCAAATTGGCTGCGTCAGTTTGCGAAACTACCCATGCCTCAGCGCCATAAAGCAGCACAGGAAGAACGAGTGTCTTGTAGAGTGTTAGTTTTGTCGATCGAGACAGGGCTCTGGAACTTAGTTGCTTACTGAGCCCGTAGTAGCACCTATTAGCAATTATTGTTCTTCGCTTTATCTCCAGGCAGATCTCGCTGTTGGTATTAATGGCGGTGCCAAGGCAAACGTACTCCTTGACTACTTCAAAGTTATAGCTGCCGGATGAAACCTGGGAGTCTAAACGCCGCGCTCCCTTGTTTGTAGACAGCATATACTTTGTTTTACCCTCATTTATCGTCAAACTCACTTTGGCTGATTCGGTAATCATCGGTAACATCTCTCTTGGTTCTGCAAACAATATCAATATCATCAGCGTACGCAAGGAGCTGGGCACCTTTATAGAAAATGGTGCCATTACGATGCACAACGGCCTTTCGTACGATCCCCTCCATGATGATGTTGAAGAGATCACAAGACAGTGGATCGCCTTGCCTAAACCTCTTTCGGTATTGAAGGTTCCGGAGAGGTCATTTCCTACCTTGACGGAGCTCCGTGTGTTGCTCAACGTCATTCTGCAAAGTCTAATCAACTTTGCAGGTATACCGAACTCAGACATTGTTGCGTATAGGCAATCCCTTCTCGGGCTATCGAACGCAGCTTTAAAATCGACAAAGAGATGGTGTGTGTCAATTTGATTTTCGTGGGTTTTCTCCAAGAATTGTCGTAGCGTGAAAATCTGGTCTATGGTGGACGTACCAGGTCGAAAGCCACAGTGATAAGGTCCAATCAGTGTTTTTGTAATCGGCTTTAATCTTTCACACAGTACGCTTGAGAGAACCTTATATGCGATGGAAATAAGACTGATACCTCTATAACTGGCGCAGATTGTAGGGTCTCCTTTCTTAAGTATAGGGCACAGTACGCTGTGGTTCCAATCGTCGGGCATGCTTTCTGCTAGCCATATTTTGCTGATGAGCTGATGCATGCGCCTTATCAATTCATCGCCGCCGGTTTTAAACAATTCAGCTGACAGGCCGTCAGCACCCTCTGCTTTATTGTTTTTGAGTCGTTGGATAGCAACTCGAACCTCTTCATGGTTAGGTGGTGGTACTTCCACTCCGTCATCGTTGATTGGTGGCACTGAACTGCGCTCTCTCGTGGCGGCATTGGTGGAATCATCGCCAGTAAGTAAATTGGAGAAGTGCCGTCTCCACAATCTCAGCACACTGTGTATCTGTATTCAGATCTCCATTTTCGTCTCTACAAGTGGATGCTCCGGGTTTGAAACCTTGGGTTAGACGCTTAACCTGTTGATAGAATTTTCGTGCATCCTTCTTGCCCTGGTATACCTCTAGTTCCTCACGCTCACTCTTTTCCTGCTCTGTTTTCTTGCGTCTGAAAAAGGCGCCTCTCTTCCTTCTTTTTTTCACGGTAGCTATCTCGCACGGCTCGCGTTGCAGCTGACTGCAGAGTTTTTCTGTATGCGGCGTTTTTTACTGCTGTCGCGATGCGACACTCCTGATCGTACCATTGGTTCCGAGGTTGCGGGCGCCGGAAACCAATGACTTCTTCAGCGGCAGTGCGCATGGAGTGGGATATATGCGTCCAAAGTCCGCCGGCGTCGTCGGGTCCAGAGGTTGGTTGGTTGAGCTTAACCGAGAGTTGAGCGGAGTAGGCTTCGGCAGTCCGTTGTAATTGCAGCTTAGCTACATCTAGCTTTCTTTGCATTTCTGTGCGTACGTTCTTCGCATTGCATAATCGCATGCGGATCTTGGCTGCAACAAGATAATGGTCGGAGTCAATGTTGACCCCCCGAAATGTACGCATATCTAGAACACTAGAGGCATTCCTTCCGTCGATTACAACATGATCAATTTGGTTTCGCATTTTTTGATTCGGGGACAGCCAGGTGGCCTTGTGGATGTCGAGGGGCTTAAATCTGGTGCTACTAACTACCATGTTTCGTGCCGCGGCGAAGTCGATCAGTCTTAGACCGTTGTTCGTGGAGGTCTCATGAAGACTGAATTGACGGACAGTGGGGCCAAAGATGCCTTCCCTTCCGACTTACGCATTAAAATCGCATAGGACTATTTTCACTTCGTGGACCGGAAGGTGGTCATATACGTCCTCAAGACTAGCGTAGAAAGTGTAGTGCTCTCCACTATTATTTCTACAACACGCACTTAAAATATTAATTACTTATATATTTTACATTATTAAATTTACTTTATTATTTGTTTTGCACAAAACAACAATTGCTGTAACACACACTTAAACTAAGTTAACACTTGCTAATATGAACTTATGTCATATTATTATTTTTTGTTACACTCACGCACTATATATAGATGCTTGCATTTTTATTGCACACACTTAATTACATATTTCTACGCACTGTTTTTTTTTGTTGCTAAAATATTTTAAGAACATTGAACTTCACCCACACACTATATATGTATATGCTTGCATTTTTTTTGCACACATTTTTGTCTACGCACTTTTTTTTGTTACATTTTTTAACATATGATAATGTTTACTTTAAGTTTTATATAAATTAAATTTATATTAGTTTTTTTAGAATATTTAAAATGTTATATTATTAAATAAGGAAAAAAACGATTTGCTGGACTATAAAAGGACGCACAATTTAAAAATAAAATTAATCTTAAGTTCAGCTTCAAAAAGTTTATTGAGTTTTATTTTGCTCACGCTTTATCTTGGCTACTTGAACTTAGAGCCTGTGGCGCAGAAGCGCTGGCAATATTTATGCAGGTCCTAAATTTAAAAAAGGAATAAAGGAAGTGCCAAAGTTTTTTAACCTCAAAAACGCGACGAAAGTTTAAAATCGCGAAAACATCAAACTCCTTACTCCTTGACGGCTTCGTCCTTTTCCTCCGTTGGGGCGTGCGCGCAAGTAATCTTCGTTCACAGATGTGAACTGGGAAACAAGGTGGCGTAGTTTCCGGCTAACAACGAATTCACATCCGGATTCGCGCTTCTCCGCATGGCAGCTGTAGTAGATATCGCAGTGTGCTTGTTAAGAGCAGCCTTGCCCTTTCCATTGCATTTCCTGGATGGCGGGGATGTCAGATTTTATTTTTTTGAGGGCTTCCGCCAGTTGGATAATGGCACCTTCCCTATAAAGGGTCCGGACATCCCAGGTACATATCCGTAAATCATTGTCCGTTTTTCGTTTGCGGTGGTCGTCAACGTAATTGGGGTTCTTATCCGAGGCTGGTTTAGTTTTCATTGGACAGTAGTAATGTGGCGGGACCCAAACCTTGCGCACATTCCATGTTTAAGGTCTGTGGAGCGACCCGCCGCTCAACTTAGCCGTCAAACTGACGGATGCCAGTTTGCTGTTGCCCAGGGAACACCACGTGGAGGTTTGAGTCGACTTGAGACGATTTTGACATGGATAATGCTGGCCTCGCCAGGTTGAGGCGATCAGGCACGTTTCCATGTGAAGGTTCGCCCCCTGTTCCCCCTGTTAAATCGAGTTAATGCAGTTTAATCGAAAAACAAGTTATCAAATAGAGTGCAATTGTTTTTGGAAACGAAACGAGTTTAATTATTAAACGCGTTCGAAACACGTTCTACACTTGGTTTAAGTTCTTGCTAACGCTGGAAAATGTCAGAAAAGCTTTTTCTTTGCTTATTAAATACACCTTCTTAATCTGATAAAGTTTATAAATTTGACATAAATTTGAAATTAATTATTTGAAATTTTCAAACAGAGAATATTTATGTATAATAAAATGGCAATCAAGAAGTTGAGGTTGGCTCTAACAAATGAACATGCAATTGTGAAAATATGGGGAGAATTTTTTGATGACGTTTCTGCAAAATTGCATTGCAAATGAAGTAACAACTTAAATTATTCGAAATATTCTTTTCGGCAATAAATCTTTAAAAAGTATTTTTTTTTCAAAAAATGTAAACAAACGACTCAGTCAATTGAAAACTAGTTCAGCTGATGTGAACAATGTGTTAAATGAAAAGCTCTTTTTTATTTAACATGTTTAATTATGTCGGGCTGAACATTTTTTCTGTTTAGTAGAAGATTATATAAACTCTGTTATTTTATTTTAAATAAATTGTTTTTATTTTATACTTCTGAGTAATAAAACTAGAAAACCTTTATATAAAAAGTTTTTGAAGTTACAGGTTTTTTGTTGAAAATGCAGTGTTTTTAATAAAGCTTACAGTTTTTTGAAAAATAATCTGGCAATACTATTCAAAATGGTATACGACGAAAAACTAATTGCTGTGGTTGCTATGTTGGTAGCATAATCAACGGAAAGTCATAGTACGTTGCGTTATTTTAGCCTATGCTACGTCAAGTTTGCAAAATCAGAGCAAGACTCTTAAAATAAAATTTTTCAAATTTAAAACAATTATAATATATAAAGCTGATATATTGCGTCTTTCAAACGGAATGTAACTCCCCTTAAACGAGCAAAATTTTCGATAAAGAATAGCAATGGAAGTAAAAGTCACAGAACATGTAAACTGAGAATGAAGTAACCACTTGGTGATGCCCTTCTACTAGAAAACTGAGATGGGCATTAGACAAGGGGATGCACAGTGTAACGAGTGCGGCCAAAAATAGTTTAAGAAAAAAAAGTCATAAATTTTTAGTTATAAATATGTAGAATCATAGTTTGGAGTATTAATATTCTGAAACAAGATGAGAACATTTCATTCGCTCATAAATCCAACACCAACCTCACAAAATTATTCACTAACATAGAAACACCTACAGAGAAGCAAGAGCTGAAGAACGTCGTATACGAGATTAAATACAATGGAAATGCAGCAGAGCAATGCAAAGACGTATACATGGAAACCACTAAGAGACCACTCAGAACAAGAGTTCTTGAGCATCAAGCAGACATCAGGCACAAACGCATGACGACAGCGTTAGCAGATAACATGATCATGAGCGCACACACAGCTGTCTTGAACGGAGTGAAAACACGACATCGAACAGAAGACAAACAAACGTTTCACTCTAGAGAGCCTACGCATACAGCAAAAGATATGGACGACGATGAACTCACGGGAAAACAAAAATAATAGAATAACGCAAACTACGCTCTTGTTCTAAACAAGTGTTGACAAGTGGTGCAGCAGAAAAAAACAAATTACGCGTAGAATTTTAATTTCTAAAATAAAATAATTATTTTATTGTTTCATGTTCGAGGTTAAATTTTTAAAGTTTTAATTTTACATACACCATGTAAGTTAATTTATTATAGCATAATTCAGTCTGGTTTAGCTTTTATTTATTTATTCGTCCATTTCATGAATTTCATGAATAATGCATGAAAATGCATGTTTTGCTTAAGGTATTACATTGTTGTTTCTCGCTTTTAATAAAAAGATCCCCTGAAGATGTTGACAAACAATCAACGAAAAGTTTGAAAAAATTATGGATTAATTTTGAATTTAATTGCATTTAAAAGAATTGATCAGTAAAGCCTACTCAAGTAATTAAAAATAACAAACTTGTGCATATTTTATATGCTTAAGTGAAAAATATTTTATTAAAATCAAACAAAAAAAAAATTGTGTGTAACAAAAAATAAGCCTTAGAATCTAAAAAAAATTAAAACTTTGATATAGAATAAAAAAAAAATGTATTTTTGTTTTGTTTTAAATTTTAATATGCCTAATATCAATACTTCCTCAACACGTTCCCAAGTGAAAACACGACATCGAACAGAAGACAAACAAACGTTTCACTCTAGAGAGCCTACGCATACAGCAAAAGATATGGACGACGATGAACTTTACGCCACTTTTTTGCAGCATGTTTTGCCGAAAATGAGCAATTTTCCCTACTCATTAAATAACAACTTTTCCACAAAGATCAAAACGAAAAATACTAAAACAAGTGTTTTTGTTTTTTTTTAAAATTTGCCTTTAAAATAAACGTTTAATTAAATAATAAAACATTTCCTCAACACGTTTCCAAAATTTGATTTGCCTAAACTCAATAATAATGACTTTACGCCCACTTTTCTGGAGTATGTTTTGGCGAAAATGAGCATTTTTGTATGAAAAAATAAAAAATAATTTTACAAACTTTAAAACAAAACGAAATTGTTTTTTAAAATATAAAGTTAAAATTTAGTTAGTTATGAATTAAAACGTAATGACACTTTTTTTTTTTTGTTTTTTCCGCCTACCACCTTAAGTGGGCATTTGCGACTACCCTCACCCATACAAGTTTTTTCTAGTCTCAGCACGAGAAATCACCACCCGCTTTATTGTCCTCTAAGTTCAAAAATGTGTAAAAAAATAGACAAGAAAAATCAATTAAAACATGGCATGGCAGCGAAATAGAAAAATATATATTATAGAGAAATAGAGGAGCCTTATAATATAATTCTCCCAGATATAGAATTTTCTAGTGATGAAAGTTCATTCAGTGATCAGTTTTTTTTAATGAACTATCTCGAATAATAGGAATATTTAAATTTTATTTTAATTTGAATTCTGATTTAAATTGTATTTAGTAGGTATGCGTTAAAAATATTGTAAAATTAATTTGTTTAAACAGCCTTACAGATCGATTCTGTGCGTTACCGGTAATAGTAATCTTGTTACCGAAATTCGTTACCGGTCTTAGTTATCGGTATTCTGTGCACTCGGTAACGCTGTTAGACGTCATAAACTCACCTTATTGAAATAAAGCACTTTTCTTGCATCTGGCAATTCTGTGTAATACTGTGGTGAGTTGTAAACAATGGAAAAAGAAAAGTAAGTACAAATAATTTATTGTATTTTATCAATATTTACAACAATATTTGTTTTTTTTTAGCAAGAAATATGCACGCACTACGCCGGCCCAGCTAAGGTTTTACATAAACTTTATTCGGACCCACCCAGAATTGCTGCAAGGGAAAAATTTGATTGCGATGTTGGGGCCAACTAGAACCCCAGATTCTTGGAAAGAGGTAGGATAATTAAATTGTATATATCTTTAATATAATAAGCGTTTAAACATGGTACTATTTCAGGCATTAAGAAACTGGCGCAAGCAGCTGCAAGCTCGTGCGCGTAAAATTATAATTGAGCGCAATCGCACAGGTGGTGGGCAGAATTTGATGCTGGAGCTCAGCGAGTTCGAACAGCAGGCTTTAGAAGCGTTTGGTATCGCTACTATAGAAGGACATTCTGGTGTCACGCTTGGTTTCACGGTAAATATGATGCACAATATAAAAAAACTACTTTTTAAATGCATCGTCTTATTTTCAAGGTTTTGACGAACACTGAAAATGGTCAGCAGCCCACAGCTGAATCTTCGCTTCCTCCCGCTCCAATTTGCCGCACTTCCTCCACCATTTCGCCTAACCCCTATGAGGTCCCGAATCCAGCTATTCCATCCACTAGTCCCCTCAACACTGAAGTGCTCGAAACCCGGCGTAGCACAAAAACCTGTCGAGAGGCTCTATTAGAACTTGTGCAGCAGGACATCAAGGAGCGGAAAGAGGAACAGGCTCGATTAACTGAATCTCTGGCCAGTATCGCAAATGGTGTTTCTTCTATTGCAGAAGCAATTAAGGAACTTTTGTTTCTGCAGCGCCAGCATTCCTCTTCCTGATATGTGTTTTTTTTAATTGTGATTTTATTTGTGTGATATTTTTTTCTTTTTTTGAAGTTAATTTTAAAATTAATTGTTTTGTTGTATTACTATTTTGTTGTGTTACTGTTTTGTTTTGTTTTATCCACATTATTAAAATAACTTGTTTTTAGAACCATTCTTTATTTTTTGTTAAAATGAAAGTCAATAAAGGCTCGTGAAAATGAAAATATAATTAAAATTTTTTAAATATATATTATTGATTAAATATTGTTAATTATATATTGACGAATCCGTTCGCCTTCGCGGTGTAAGTCTCTGCGTGTTGCAGTTGCTGGTATGTCAACACCTTCATCAATTTCATCTTCATCCATTTGCAGTTTATCTTGTGGAGCATGTTTTATAACAATATTGTGTAAGATGAGGCAAGCGTTTACAATATTTGACGCAGTTTCGGGGCTATAGTGCAATGTTCGGAATTTTGAGATGCAGCGAAAGCGTGATTTAGCTACGCCGAAGCTTCTTTCGATTACATTCCGAGCTTTGCAATGCATTTTATTGTATTTTTCTTCGTTTGAAGATCCTGGTTGAGCTAAAGGAGTAAGCAGCCTGGTTCCAGTGGATATCCCTGGTCACCTAACAACCAACTTCCTGTTTGAGTTGCCATGAACTTGCGCACTGGTAATGTTTTTTTTTTTTTTTTTTTTTTAAACATGCAATAACAATAGAGTTCAGCTACTACAGCTTTATCGTACTTCCTCAGCATTAACCCATCTAAAGCCACTACCCAGTAATCATTGAAAAAAAATATCAATGTTATGGATACCCGTGACCACAAACAAGTTAATGTGGGAAAAATTTATCCACCAATAAATGGGTTGGGCTCAGGGACAACACAAGACGTAACAACTAACCATGCGTATACATAGATCTAATTACACAACTAATTTTAATCTACTTTTGAGTTGATCTTTTGACAAATTAACATCAAAAACGCTACAATTGTTAACAAAGGAACTCATGCGATTTAAAGGAGCAGTAGCCATATAATTTGTTCTACTAAATGGCAAATAAATTAAGTTGTTAGCGTTTCTACTGAAGAAGTTCTGGAGAATCGAATACACCTGTTATGAGCTGGTGTAAATATACGATATCTGCCGATTTCCTTCGATCACCTAAAGACTGCATTTTTAATAGTTTTAAACGATCCTCATAAGGAGGAAGGTCTAATATGTCAGTTCCACTTAAGCCCCTTAGAGCAAACTGAACAAAACGTTTTTGGATTCTTTCTATTCGATCAACATGCACATTGTAACTTGGGGACCAAACTTGACTTGCATACTCTAAGTGAGGACGCACGATTGCATAATACAACGTTGTAGTTGTAATCATGCTATTAAATTCTTTGGCCCAGCGTTTTATAAAACCAAGCATTGAAGACGCTTTTTTACAAATATTATCAATATGAATGTTAAACGACAGCTTAGAATCCATGCATATACCTAGGCCTTTGACGGTGTCTACACGACTCAAGACAGTATCTTTAATCTTATAATCAAAAATTATTCCTTTTTCGCGAAAAGGAAAGGTTTGGCATTTATCTGGATTTAAAAACATATTATTTTTAGAGCACCAAACTTCAAAGGATTTTAGATCAGACTGGAGTAGATCTGAATTATCTCTAGAATTAATCGTTCTGTATATTTTCATATCATCGGCATAAATAAGCAGATGAGAGTGTTCAATGACGTGAGTTACATCATTTATAGCTAAAATAAACAGAAGAGGACCAAGGTGACTACCCTGAGGAACACCTGATCCAGCAATAAATTCAGAAGACAATGCGCCTCGGAAACGTATTTGATAAGATCGCTCCACCAAATACGATTTAATCCAGTTCACAAAATATTGTGGAAATCCCATTAACTCAAGTTGAAATAAGATTAGATTGTGTGGTAGCTTATCAAATGCCTTACTAAAGTCAGTGTAAACACAATCGACCTGGTTACCAGAACCCTATAGGAACAAACTAACTTGTTTTTAAAATTAACTAATTAAAAAACTAATTTAATATAAACTAGTATATGAACTACTTTGAATTATATTAAGGCGGCATCCACTTCAATTCTAAATAGTTTAGATTGCATTATATATGAAGTAATTGAAATACTACTTAAAAACAAGTGGTTGATAAACTACTTTGAATTACATGACATGTTTTAATTGCAAATTTTTATTAGATAACAAGTTTATACATATTTAACCATGTTATTTCATCAACTATTATTAACTTTAGGCCATCAGTAATAGTTTTCAATTGGTTATTTTAAAGTAATTAAAAAAATAATTTAAATATAACTAATTTAACAAGCAGTTGAAAATATATGCAGACGAAAGTCAATTGACTTATTTAGCGGACATCGCCATACAAAATAAGTTAGTTTGTTCTATGGAAAAAAGTCAGAATTTCAACTAGTTGTGGTTGACAAAAAACTACTTTATCAACTACTTTTAAATTAGTTGATTTTCCTGCAAGGAATCAATAGAATTTAAGCAGAATGTTGTAAAATCGAGAAGATTAGACACAGTGGATCTGCCATTCACAAAACCATGCTGACGAGTTGTTATGACTTCTCCACAGTGAATTTTCACCCGATCATACACCATCCGCTCAAAAAGTTTTGGAATCGATGAGAGCTTAGCGATAGGCCTATAGTTACTGACATCGTTCCTGCAACCCTTTTTAAAAATAGGACTTATAAATGATTTTTCCCAAAAAAGTGGAAAATAACTTTCGTTAATAGATTTATTGAATAATAAAGAAAGTGGTTGACTCAAAACGGAACCGCATTGTGTTAACACTGCGGCAGGAACACCGTCAGGTCCAGCACCAAACTCCTCATCGATCGATCTAATATACATTAAAATATCCTCTGGAGTGAAGGATATATGTTCCAAAGATACTCTGGGTTCGGAATACATATATTCAAAGTACTCTCCATCAGGATTAAAAGAATCTGAACAGAATGATTCTTGAAAAAGATTGGCAAATAGGCCACAAATTTTGACGGGATTGTCAGTAAATCCCTCAGGAGTTCTAAATGAAGAAGGAAATCCATCAGATTTCTTCTTTGTGTTTACGAATCCCCAAAATTTCTTTGGATCTGTCAATATTCTCAGCTTAACATTATCTATATATTCGTGATATAATGTAGCTGAGCGATTTTCAAATTCCAGAAACAAACGTTTGTAAGTTTCTAGGTCGTTTGAGCCTAAGCTACAGACGTATTTCTTCCATGCCCTATTCCTGTTGTTGCGAAGAGTCTGGTCTGTTTATTGATCTAGGATAATTTTTTGGGTATATATACAAGATTACCGATTTCGGTTATATGGAAAGTGGGCGTGCTGGTCGGCCGATTTGGTTAATTTTCAAGTTAGCTTTTTATAGTTACAAAAGAATTATATGTACCAAATTTTATAAATCTAGGATAATTTTATTTTTACGGAACTATTCCAAATTACGGATTTTAGTTGTATGCGAGGTGGGCGCGTTAGTCGGCCGATTTGGTTAATTTTCAAGTCAACTTTTTGTAGTTACAATAGAACTATGTGCACCAAATTTTATTAACCTAGGATAATTTTAAGACGAACTATTCCAGATTACCGATTTCAGTTATATGGGAGGTGGGCGTGTTAGTCGGCCGATTTGGTTCATTTTCACACTACTTATTTATAGATATAAAAGAACTAGTGTACCAAATTATATTGATATAGGGTAATTTTTTGGGAACTAATCCAAATTACCGATTTCAGTTATATAGGAGGTAGGCGTGCCATTCATTAAATTTGACGTTTTTTGATAATATTTCCCTTATCGTAAAACTCATTCTCACAAAATTTCATGATTCTAGGACAACTCCTTCTATTTTTGGCCACTCGCTATATGGGCTCGTTACACTGTGCACATGTGCTTCGCCCATACAAGAAAAACTTTTTATATCGAATAGCTTTGGATGTAAAAGGTCACATAATATTGAAACTCAGAATAAAGCTACTATTTGGTGGTGTCCTGTTACTGGGAAACTTAAAAGAGCATTGGGCAATGAGCGTGGTGTCAAACAAAGAGTCTTAAAAAATGTTTTGAATACAGGGTGTCCCGCAATTGAGTGCAACTATTTAAGGAACTGAAAGGTTATGTCGAGCTGAGCAAAAGATCGTATGGGAGGGGGGGGGGGGGTCTATTTTCACATTCTTAGGAGCTACAGGGTCAATTAATATTTCATGACTTTGGTTCACGTTATTGTTTCTGGCAGAAAAACTAATTCACACAAATCTTATTTTTATAGCTTCCCTATAGGAACAAACTAACTTGTTTTTAAAATCAACTAATTAAAAAACTAATGTAATATAAACTAGTATATGAACTACTTTGAATTATATTAAGGCGGCATCCACTTCAATTCTAAATAGTTTAGATTGCATTATATATGAAGTAATTGAAATACTACTTAAAAACAAGTGGTTGATAAACTACTTTGAGTTACATGACATGTTTTAATTGCAAATTTTTATTAGATTACAAGTTTATACATATTTAACCATGTTATTTCATCAACTATTATTAACTTTAGGCCATCAGTAATAGTTTTCAATTGGTTATTTTAAAGTAATTAAAAAAATAATTTAAATATAACTAATTTAACAAGTAGTTGAAAATATATGCAGACGAAAGTCAATTGACTTATTTAGCGGACATCGCCATACAAAATAAGTTAGTTTGTTCTATGGAAAAAAGTCAAAATTTCAACTAGTTGTGGTTGACAAAAAACTACTTTATCAACTACTTTTAAATTAGTTGATTTTCCTGCAGGGTTATTTTAAAGGCAATAAAATCACCTTTCCAACGGTATATCAACACCAACTTAACCGTTACCGAGCTGTGATCGTGCGAAGATGAAATCAATCGGTTTAAACAACCAAATTTCAACTTTAAGTGCAAATTTCTCAGAATTTTGCGTAATGAAATTTTTTTTTAGATCAATTTTGTAATCTATTCAGTTTTCTATTCAATGACACCAAAAACAAAAACATATCTTTGAAAATAAAAAAATTGGCTGCTCTCAAATAATTATACTTTCTTCTCGTAAAGAAGCTAACAATTCAATACAATATCGAAATCAAAGCAAAGAGAACGCTTTTATATCATGTCCTCACAATCGTTATTTACGGCTTATACTTGGTTTATTCAACAACCATGTTAAAATTAAGTAATTTCGCCTTGGGAAATTTGTCGATGAAATTACTTTGAAATTAAGTGATATATCATTAATTACGTACCAAATTAAGATTTAATCGGTGTCAGCACTAATTTTGTCAATAAATAATCGAAGAAATGGCATCACAAGGCGTCATTTCTGTAAACAAAAATATTTGATAAGGAAAAAAATATCGGAGTGCAGTCGTCAGAACTGCCGACGGAAGCGATAGCTTCTTAGCATTAAATGTTAAATCAACAATATTATTTGTTGTGTGCATGTTTAACACACTATTAAGTTTGTACATTTTTTAATGAAATTTATCAATTTCAAAATAAATTTTTGATTTAAGCAAAACTTGCGAATTTTAATTAAAAGCTAAGTATGCAGTTTAATTCGTGATGACCAGGGCTCAGATTTTGTACTTTAGGACTTCTTATGGATTTTTCGGGCATTTTTAATGCTTTAGTAGGGCATTAAGTCATTTTTGGATGTTTTAAGGGTATCAAGATCCGAGCCCTGGTCATCTCTAATTATACTGGATGCTTAACTTTTTTAATATTATTATTATTTAATCAAATACTTTTTGCTATTAATTTCATTAATAAACATGAAATTAAAATTCATAAACATGAAAGTGTCGGCATGTTAATTCCTTCAATCAATTTAATTTTACTATATATTTAATACTATATTTAATTTTACATCTAATGCTAAAAAGTAAACGCAAATGCAAATTCATGGAATAATTAGGTTGCGAACATAGTAAACGCTTATTGTCAAACCGAGCCGAAAAACACATCGGAGCATAAAGAAACCTAGTCATGCATCTCTTTTGCTCCAATGTGTTCTTCGGCTCGACTCAGCAAAAAGCGTTCTCTATGGTCGCAACCTCAGGTAAGATGCTGAGAGCCGACTATCATATAAGTAATTAAGTTTTATTTCTTATTATTTTTTAAACAACTCATTAAATTCTAGTGACAACTAAACAACTCGGGCTTACTCCGAAAAATATTCTTAAGCAATCCAAGCTAGCTCGTACGAATATCCGAATTGCTGACCAAGCGCTTCGCGTCCAATTGCATTTATTTATTGATGATAAATAAATGCCACTTTCTGATAAAGCGCTGCCATCACGTTGTCTTTGCGTGATGTTTATTCAGCAATTTGTTGGTTGCTGAGTGATTGTGTTAACTCCTCCCTCACTTAAGCGAAGGACGTCCTCGGGCTTCTTGAAACCTTCAATAATGGCTTTACTGGCAATTTAAAAAAGATAAAACAAATTATCGGAATTATAAGTACATCGGAGCAAGTTAGCAGTGGTTTGATCATTAAACCTTTCCCAATTTGGTTAATGTACCGCAAGTTCTCGATATTCAACCTCTTAAGATACGGTAGGCTCAATATCTCTTGATGGTCTGTAATGTTGAGTAACGAAGATGTTGCTGAGCCTGGAGACTTTCTTATGATGTTTCTCTGGTTTTTGTATAACGATCCATTAATTCTGACTTCATCTTCGAAGGTGAGTAGAAACGTTCCAGTGACTATCTGCTGAGTGTCGTTACCTATTTCCACTGTGGCCGTTTGATCGTTGATGATGATGACGCCTTCATCGATTATTATGAGTGGAGCTAGGTGACTGGGTCGAGTACTGCAATGAGCAATGCCTGCAGAATGGAGTTGTTGTGCGCACGTTGGATCAGGTTGTTCTTTACAAAATGTTGATGTTAATGCTACACTGCAATTTTAGATCGCCAATACTCGGTTTCCACAGTCTGCAACATTGTTGTTTCTAGCGAAATGAAGAACTGTATAATTATGTTGGACGGGGTACAAGGTAACCTTTTTGCATGCTAAGCTTGGCTTGGGATACTTAATTAAAAAATGTACAAAATTATTATCTACTAGAACTTTGACATTAGCAACATCCATTAGGTCAGTAATAGTTGCATTTGTGAAGCTCTCATTGATAAGGCTTTTTACATCGTTTGAATCCAAAATTTGAGGATTTATTATTCCAACTTTTGTGAGGGTGACCGACAACATCAAACTCTTTAGTTCCGATATTAAGATTCTATTTCTTGCAAGCAAGGTTTCATACAAATATTCTGTGTCAATTTGTTTATTTTTTGTGCTTTTGATGATAAGGTTAACAGTGTCTGTTAGTTTATTAATTTGTTCTTGTGTTTTTGTATTTATGAGGATCTGCCTATTTTCTGAATCAATGAGTTCCTGCTGTCCAAATTTCAATTTCTCAAAATCATTAAAATCTAGAGAACCTGCAACAACCTTCACAGCAGTACCCAAAAAGTTAATGCTCCTAGCGTGCCTATGATGAACGTGTATTACACTTAATAGCGTCTTTATATGTCCTATGTCAACGTCCAATATTTTTTCATATGAGACTGGGGAAAATGGTTCCTGAGTTCTTCTCTTTCTTTGACGAATTCCGAGTACATTGTGAGATTCGTAGTGTGCCTTAAGTATTCAAAATCTTGCCAAATCAACACTTCTCCTTCAGTAACCGGGATATAATCCGAATTTTAATAGTCCGTTAATTTAGCCGTCGATGTCGTAACAAGAAGGAGCACAATAAAAATCCTACGAAAAGAAAAATATAATTAAAAACTATACTACTTCACATTGTCCTTATGGACTACCCTCCCTTTTATAAGAACCGTTGTCCCAAGGTCGGCCTCTACGGTTTGCTCCATATACAAAGGTGTGAGTTTATTTCCTAACCTTCTGTTCGTTTTTACGAGTACCTTTTCCCCCACCTGGAAGGTTCTGTCTTGTCTTGCTTCGTTAAGCCTTTGCATTTGTGTTTCCTGTGCTTCATGAACTTTCTTTCATATTTCCACTTCCAACTCCGGAGAAGATGAGTGGATCACGTCTATTGGACGCTTGTTTGTGACCGAGTGAATGGTTTTGTTGTACGCTATTGCTGCCTGAAGTTTCAACGTTGCCATGTCGTTGATACATTTATCAAGTTTTAAGCACCGAGCAATTTCCAGAAGACTGCTGTGGAATCTCTCCACTTGCCCATCCGAAGTACTATGAAGTGGTGGTGTATTTGCAATTTTAATATTGGAATGATTGGACAAAAGCGATCTTATTGTCTCGGAGTTAAGAGAGGGCTCATTATCGCAGAATATTGTTTTGATGCGATGATAAAAATTTAAAAGTTGTAGAATTGTTGGTTCTATATCTAATATAGTTCTCGAGGCTATGGGCTGAACAATTTTAAATTTAGAAAATTTGTCAATACATGTGAGAAAATATTTATTGTCTGTAGAAAATATGTGAATATGCAACATCTCGCCTACACACGAAGGGATGGGTGTTTTGACAATTATGTGTTTTTGTGGGTGACGGTCATGCTTTGCTCTTTGGCATATTTTACGGTTTGTGACAACCTCATTTGCTAGTTGAGTCATCTTCGAAAAAAAAAATCCTGTAGGATTTGCTTCGTATTTTATTGAGCGGCCCTGTGGGCCCTGTTGTGCTCTGCAACCACAATCTCCATTTGTTCGTTCTTATTAAGAAGATCAATCACCATTTTCTTTGCATGACAGAATGATGTTGATGGGAATTCCTGTACTAATTCATGCTGAACAAATGCCAAAATTGGGAGTGCAATGAATTGCGCTCACAACATCTTTTTTAACTACGTCGCGTATTTTCTCTATTATCATTTCTCTACAAGAGAAATGTATGAGATGTCTAGTCTTTTTCCCGAATAGAACAAAGGTGCGTGTTGATGAAACTGTGCTATCCTCTATTACTATCTGATTCTGAAAGCAGTTGACTGGCTTATCAGTCGATTCGATAGTGTCGGTCAAGGATATTTTGCTATGTATTGTAGCGATATCGGATTGTGTATCCTCTTCCTGAGCGTGAATGTTCTGTCGTTATAGTGCATCAGCGATGTTATTCTCCTTCCCTGGCTTGTAAAAAATTTGAGCCTTATGCTCGTCAATAAAAGCTTTCCACCGCTTTATTTTGGCGTTTATATTTTGGTCTGAAACCGCAAACGTCAATGGATGGTGGTCTGTGAAAATATTTAAATTTTTTGCGCCATAAAGATGATTTCTACGGCATTTTAACGCCCAGACTATGGCGAGCAACTCACGCTCATTGGTTGCAAAATTCAATTCCCTATTTTTCAAGGTTCTTAAAATCATAGTTATTTGTCTCCCTTCTTAGGAAAATACCGCCACTAGACCACATGAAAAAACGTGTCGTTAAGTTGAATGGCCTTATGTAATTTGGGCAAAGTAGCATCACGTCCTCTGACGCCAAAATTTCCCTAAGTTTATCGAAAGCTTGGCATTGCTTTTCATCAAAATTCACTGGTATTTTCTTTGATTGTCCAGTGCTAGCCTTGCCATTTTCGCCCTTTAGTATGTCCGTTAACGGCCTTGCTATCGATGCGAAATCTTTGATAAAGCATCTATAGTAGCTTGCTAGACCCAAAAACGATCGGACATTGAAAAGCGTCTTTGGTTGTTCATATTTTCGAACTGCTTCTACCTTGCTAGGGCTTGTCGTTTTCCAAGCCCTAATTCCATTCCTAGACACCACAAAGCCCAAATATTCAACTTTATCCCTGAAGAAATTAGATTTCTCACGAGAGACCCTCATGTTGGCCTCAAACAATTTATCTAAAACCCAAGCGATGTGTTTGACGTGGTTTCTCATAGTTTCAGAGAAAATGATTACGTCATCCACGTAACCGTAGCATGATTTTCCTATTTATTCCCTAAGAACATCATCAATTGCCCTTTGGAAAATGCTTGGCGCATTTTTTAAACCAAAAGGCAACCTACAGAACTCATATTTTCCATTTCCCACTAAAACAATCTTTTCTCTGTCGCGTTCTGCAAGCAGGATCTGATGGAAACCTGATCTAAGGTCCAATGTTGTAAAGTACCTTGCCTTCCCTATATTCGACAATATAACATTCCATTCGGAATGGGATACTTGCCAGCAATTGTTTTTGCGTTTAATATTTTAAAATCTATGACAAGTCGTTTCTTAGTATTTCCGTATTCATCGATGCCTTTTTTATCTACAACCCAGACGGGGTTGTTGTATGGTGACCTAGATGGCCTTATTATGCCATTCTTCAACAAGTTACGAGTTTCTGTATTCACATATTCACAAACTGTAATCAGCTACTCCCATTGGGTATGGGTATAGCTTTGAATAAATAGGTTCCTCATTCTATGTGCGAATACTAGCAACGATATTATAATGAAAAGGGAGTCCTTCTTCGGGCTTCGCAAAGACACCCATTCTATTCTCAAGCATTTTTTAGAAATGCACCTGATATTGCCGGAGGCACTTCTATGTTTTCTATGTTTGTCAAATTTACATTTTCGCAATTCAAGAATTTTATGGTTTCTCTCTATTTTTAAAATTCAGTGTTGCACATACTTGTGTTAATAAGTCTAGCCCAATTATTCTATCAAACGTGGAGAGATTGGGTAGTAAGAAGTCTGTGTTAGTATTAAATAGATTCATAAAACATTTTTGTTTAATAGCATTAAAGCCATGAAGTGACTTAACTAAAAATGGTTTGTTTTCCGGTCCCACATGTCTCAATTCCTGTAACGGTTTAACATAATTTTTTGAAGCTCTCGTATCTATTAATAATTTGATTACCCTCTCTGCAATCGTTCTCTCTATGTACGGAAGCAGGGAGTTATGCCTAAAAAATTAACCTGGTCATATTCTATAAGTTCATCGTCGATATCCGCATATTCCGCGATATTCCGCCTTAGCCTGCTAAGCCTCTTGGTTAAGTGGAACCTCCTCCTGGGCTAAATGATTGATTCTTTGCTATTTTGGTGCTGTGAATCTTGCGGTACCACTGTTTGGTCTTTTCACTGCTTGTTCTTGTCCCCTATTCTGCTGGTGTGTTCGCCACTGATTATTGTGAATCTGCCCCTGATTGGGTTGAAATTGTGTGGTTTGCCTCAGACGTGATGACTGATCAACGTCCATTGGCTCCTATTCCTGATTTCGTTTATATGCATTAAAGTGCCCTTGTTTTTTATAAAAATATGGGGTTTACCTTGAGCGACACAATTGTTATTCCCAGTCACGCTTCTGTCTCTAGCCGGTTGCCTTTGTTCATTTTTTTGAGCTTTGTCCTCTATGCTCCTAGCATAATTGCTAGCGATATGGTAACGTTTGGGATTAGATTCAACCTCCTGAGACAAAGCCAAAGCGGAGGGAAGATCTTTCGGTCTGGCCGAAAGAAGGACATCGCTTAGCGATTTTTTTAGGCCAGATACGCGTAATGAATCCATTCTGTAGTTTTCGTTAAGAGATGCCGCCAGATTATTGTCGTATGACATGATTGTCTTATTAGTAAGGAGTGTAAGTTTTCTTTCTATTTCGTCGTAATATTGTAAAAGTGTTAATTGTCCCTGACGTAGTGTTGATAACTCCTGCTCTATTAGATATATTGGCCGCTTATCGGTGTACGTGAAATCGAGTCGATTGATTATAGCCCTAAAATTCAAAGAAGTATAAGAAGTAGATACCGAGAGCTTGGTAATGAACGGAACTTCCTTCATACTTTTCATAAATTTTATACGTAGTGTGCTCAGCTTTTCTCAAAGAAACATATGTCTCATACCTGCCCTCGAAATCCGGTAAAGATTTTACTGTATCTAAAGTTTCTTTACATAACACTCCCTTAGTAATCTCTGTTTCTCTGTATTGCTCTACTTCCGGTGTACTAACCGTTATATCCCTAAGGTTTTTACTAATATTATCCAATTTCTGTTCAAAACACCTTTCCTGTATTGCAAGTGCGCTATTAACAGCACTCCCTATCAATATCTTTAGCTGCTCTGGCGTTAATGCCATCTCTAAATTCTGTTTTGTTTCGTGATTTGTGCTACTACCCTTACCAACTGGGGAATTTTGAAGATCCCTCAAAATATTTTCTAGTTCGCTATCACTTATCAAAGGTCACTGTGACCCTTCCAAAATTAAAATTTCCAAATATAATTTTATTGACAGTAAGATTTCACCAACTAGATTTTCCGGTGGCCCACACAAAAATTGGAATTATTTGAGTATTCAATTTTATTTTATTTATTGCAAAAATTTTACTTTAATAGGTTTAAATATTGAAATTATTTACTTTAAAATTTTTGAAATATCAAGAGCATTCCACTTACATGATATTATTATATTAGTTGTTATCTTATTTTTGTTGCTGCAGTGTCCATCAGTGTTGACGTAGCTGTTAATGAATCTCAGTGCTTGATGATATTTCTGCACAAAAATTTGAGTTAATTTCAGTTTCTTATTGTTGTTGCCTTTTTTCTTGTTGCTGCAGTGTCAGTCGGTGTTCACGTAGCTGTTTATGAATCTCTGTGTTGTTTGATGAAAGTAGTAGTTGGTTCCATATACCCGTTGGGCGCCAGTAATTAAGTTTTATTTCTTATTATTTTTTAAACAACTTTTTAAATTTTAGTGACAACTCAACCACTCGGGTTTATCATACAAAATTAACTGACTTAAAATATTCTTAAGCAAGCTAGCTCGTACGAATATCCACATTGCTGACCAAGCGTCTCGTGTCCAATTGCATTTATTTATTGATGTCAGATAGCAACGACTTCAATAAATAAATGCCACTTGCTGATGAAGCGCTGTCATCACGTTGTCTCTGCGTGATGTTTATTCAGCAATTTGTTGGTTGCTGAGTGATTGTGTGAACTTATATAAATAACTTCGCTAAGGTTCTAATCCACCAACAAAATACACATGCAAAAACAATTCTTAGCGACCGCACACAGAAGCGATGCTATCAGCATCGTCGTGTGAGTGTTGTTTTTTATCGCCTTTGCATGCATTTGTTGTTGTTTAAGCGAACTGACGCTTTTGTAAAGTTTTAAATTCACTCCCGTTAATACCTTCGCTAAAGAAGTTAACGCCTCAAAAAAATTTAATAAACGAAATTTGTGTGGAAATGGGAAAAAACTATAATATTGTTTATTATAATAAACAAATACGCAGACATAATAAAGAATTGTAAACAAATATAGTAAAAATTTGTGGGCGTATGGGACATAAAGAAACATAATTAAAATAAAAAAAAATACAAACAAATATGCGAACAGATAGTATGATAGTATTACGAACAGATAGTATGAACGCAGATGATTTAATTTAAGTAATTTATGACAAATTAAATAATTGCCATAAGATTATCATAGTATTACCTCAACGCAAAGGCACGAACAAAGTTATTATACAGAAAGCATAATAAAAGCAAACCATCTAAGAACTTTAAATTTTTAAAGCATCCAGAAATAAATTCAATTTAGTTAGTGATGAAATAAAACAGAAAAACTTGGAGCTAATTAAATACTAAACCGAGCTGTGCATTAGACCGTATCACAAAAACTAATCTATATTTGATCCCGCCTCAATGGTAAGACATTCAAAAGACATTTTCAAAAAAAAAATTTTTTTTTAAAATGGTCCCTATGGTGCTTTTTTCGTTTTTTTGTTATATCTTCTGTATTTCTTGTCCGATTCGTAAAATTTTTTATGTGTGTACTTGTTGATTTTTAATCAATTTTTTCTGATTTTTTTCTAGAATCTTTTTTTTTTTGCGAATATTCACTCACCTTATCTCAGTTCCTACTATATTATGAAGTACAAAAATGTCAAATAATTAAAGCTAACAAAAAACTATTAAAACTATGGAAACAAATGATATCGATAAAATTTGTTTTTGGCGCAGTTCCTACCCATTTTATCCCAAAAATAACACTTTGAAAATGTTCTTCATCTCATACTCGACTTTTATAAATTTTTTAAATCTTTACTGGATTCAAGCTGGCTGTAGAGCTCGTAACTGTCAAGCTTCAAGAAAATGTGCCCCAAACGGTTTTCGTAACGCTCGGTGTTTTGCGAGTGTCAAGAATAATCTGTGAAAACATATAACATGATAAATACAATTTGATATATGACGTCAATATTATGTCATTTATTTCATAAAATTAATGTCTAATAAAATGCTCACCTGGAATTTTAATAATGTCATCTGAGTACTGCAGATCACTCAACTGCTCTTGAGTAAGAAACTGAAGACATGGTGGCTCAATGATCTGAAATTTGGTCCAATCGATTATTTCAGTGTATGTTGTGCTGTTATATTGGATAAAGGGCTGGTGGTTGGGTCCACGAAATGTCTGAATACGACCTACCTGCACGTACCGATGCATCCGGATCAGTAATCATCGACAGTAGTATATTTTCATGGTGAAAAAATGTGGGTTGTTGTCAATGGTCGGTTTAATGGCTACCTGAACGTAGTTCGGCTAATCGCGAATCCATGAAATGGCTAGTGGTTGACTTTTAACTAAAAACCAAAATGGCGCATACACTCTGACGACGAACGTAGCGAGATCTTTCAATATATTGGATGGCTGCGCTTGCGTTACGTACCAATGTGAAATGCGAGATGCTGTTTTTAGCCAACGGGCTGTACTTGTAGCACCGAGCTGTTGGCAGGCTAAGTCTTCATCGCAGTGACCACTTTAAACGGCAAGAACCATGCGGTACAAGTAACGCTGATCGCTTCGTATTAACTATCCATCAGTGTTTGTAGGCATTTCGCTAATTGCAATTGGCTCGAAATTTAGAATAGGCTGAGGAAAAACATAAGCAAACATTGAAGTAGCTAAATATCTTTTAAATTCAATGCATACGTACAGAAAAATCCATGCAGCGATTAATTCGTACACCAATTTCTTCTGGCCACAGCCCAGGGCCCTTCTGTCTTCCAAGCCATGTTCTCAGTAGCGCAGTTAATGGCAGCTCGTTAAAGTGAAGCAGACAGATAAGCCATTGAAGTGGTCTGCGCAAATAAGACTCGAAGAACTTTATGACGCCCCCTTTGTACCCGGTGTTTGTGACAGTGCCGTCGCAACTGATCGCTACTAAGTTGTCCAAATTGTAACCGTCTTTCAACAAAAAGTCAACTATTGCAGTTTGTATTTGCTTTGCGGATGCTTCCGAAGGCGGGGCGTAGCCAATAAATTTTGACTTTGGTTCTTCTAAAATGGTGATGTGCTATTCGATCACTTCGACATTGCACGTTTTTAAAGTTCGCTCTTTCTTTCCATCGAAAGAGATGCACGTTAAGAAATCATGGCTCTGTGCGGCCGTTTTCGCTTCTTTGCGGAACTTTTGCCGTTCACGGAAAACTTTGCTCTTGTCAATTACGATGTCATCAAGCATCATTGCCATTAAATCGCGTACGTCAGCAGCTATAGATTCCTTTGCGGCAATGGCATCTTGTAAGTCCTTTATTAGCATGGAGGCGTGCAATGCACCATGGTGGCTTGATGTATCGCTCCGGTCTAATGCGTAACAAAAATACCGTAAGCGGATGTCGGCTATTTTGAATTGGACGTTTTCCATTGGAATGTCTGCATCTTCCATCTGACTTCTTTCGAATTCATATTCGTCTTCTCTGTCGGAAGCCGGTGTATATACAGTCGCACTGCAGGCAGCTGTAGCACTTGCAGAAACTCCAGCGGACTTACTCGTGAGGTCATCATCATCATCTTCATTTGGTAATGAACACAAACGAGCAGTGCACTGATCAATGAAAAAAGCTTTTGAATTTTCTGGTATTTTGAACTCGTCGACGCACACGCACGGAGCACCATTTTCAATGCAGCAATTGCAACGTGAAATTTGAAAGAGAACATCTCATTCGTTAGAACGGAATAGACGCGGGTTTTTCACTTGAAGAGACGACTTCTTGAGCAAATTATAATTCAGTCTACGAATATGAGTTCTCGACACAATATGTATTTCTGCACAATTCCACAATTTCGAGACATCTTCATACACTTTTTCTGTAAATTTACAACGTTTTATATTTGTATGATGCTGTAAAAACAACGCACCACATTTCGTTTTGTTGGCAACTTTGTGTTGTCCAAGTCGTGCATTTGGAACTGCATTTTGTTTAAATTATTTTTTTTTTGTTTTGTACTACGTATGCGAATGAAAACTCGATATAATTAACTGTCTTAAAGGGGCTGTTGGGGAACCAAAGCTTTTTTGGATCCTTTTTGGTGCAAAAAATGAAAAGACGACGATTTAAAATGGTTAAATTCAAATTAAATTTATTTGCTCTTTATATATGAATAAGACACTTAAGATGCCACGCACAACTAAACTAGTCGAAATTCTATTTGTTAATAATATTTCTGCTAAAAATAATCAGCTCAGTCAAGGCCCAAAAACAAGTCGCGCCGAAAATTGCATTTTTTATGGAAAAATATGGAAAAAACAAAAATAGGGCTGTAACAATAGGGCAAGTGAAGCTAAGCGAGGCGATGACAAGTTGTATGTTGTTATTGTTGAAACGGTGATTTAATTTGTTTGTCCATGCATGGAATCGATGACGAAGTGCTGAAGGGTGGTGGTGGTGGTGCTAGTGTCGAGAGTAGAAAAATTTTACCGAAAAGTGGTGTGATTTAATTGTTGGTACAATTATGAGCAGCTGAATGCGAAAACAAAAATATGATGTGATGACAACAACAACGGCCGCTTGGAAAAACAAGTGGTTTTTATTTGACTGACATGGCCTCAACGAAAAATGTTAATAATTATTAATAAAAATTGTGACGGTTTTCTTAAGGTCTCGAACAGGGGCTCTACACAATACAACAGCTGTGATTTTATAAAAACAGTTGCGATTGAAAAAACAAAGTTTTTTTTTACTAATAAAAAGTCGAGTATGATGTGACGAACATTTTCAAAGTGTTATTTTTGGGATAAAATGGGTCGGAACTGCGCCAAAAATAAATTTTATTGATATCATTTGTTCCTATGGTGTTAATATTTTTTTATGAGCTTTAATTATTTGGCATTTTAAGAATTTTATTATATAGTGGGAACTGACATATCGTGGGTGAATATTTGCAAAAAAAAAAGATTCTAGCAAAAAAAATATCAGAAAAAATGTACAAAAAATCAACAAGAAAGAATCGGACAAGAAACACCGAAGATATAAAAAAAAACGAAAAAAGCCTCATAGGGACCCTTTTAAAAAAAAAATTTTTTTGTGAAAATGTCTTTTAAATGTCTAACGATTGAGGCGGGATCAAATAAAGGTTTACTTTTTTGACATACAAGGTGATACGGTCTACTGTGCATGCTTCAAGTTCAACTTAAACTAATAAGGAATTTGAACTTCGGAAGAGTACCGAAGCTAAAATATCCCTGTGGCCGTATTGAAGTATATTCGAAATATTTAGCCACGACAGACACGACATTTAGTTTTATATATTTACCTAAGTTTTCCTATTTTGATGATGTCACTTTGTATGGGAGGTAGGCGTGATTTTCATCTTATTTTGCCAAATATCATAGAGATAGTTCATATTATATATCAAAGCTAATGTGCAAAATTTTAAGACATTGCTGTAGTTTTTGTGGATTTTTCAAAGATTTTGTGTTTAAAATAAGGCCACTTTGTATCAGAAGTGGGCGTGGCTTTCATCCGATTTTGGCAAATATCATAGAGATGGTTTTTTTTTAAATATCAAAGCTTATGTGCAAAATTTCAAGACATTGCTTTAATTGTTGTGAGTTTTTAAGACACTGCTTTTAAAATAAAGTCACTTGGTATTGGAGGTAGGCGTGATTTTCATCAGATTCTTCAGAATTTCATAGCCAGGATCAGCGCCGGATTAACACATAGCGGGGCCTGGGACTTAAATATACACAGGTCCTACTTAGGGACAGAGCATTAAGCTCGGATCTCGGATAGTAAAAATATTAATTTTTGTGCATTAATGTCGCATTATATCATTAATGTTAATTTTTCAACAAAAACAAAAACACATACTTAACCATGCTTATCGCAATGTGTAGTATGTAGAAAAAATATTGTGTTCCGCTATCTTTTTTGGTTTGGATAGCTGCTAATGTTACCAACTTTGCTTATCGAAGGGTTTTGGATTTGTGATTAGTGTATAAAACTTTCACGCGATGGGGTATGATTGATGGGTATGAAACCCATTAAGGACAAAAGTTTTTTTTAATATTGCATCCTTTTGCTATAAAAGACGCAAGTAAAAAGGAACAAAATTTAAAGAAATTGCAAATTTTGTTCCTGGATCGAAGTGCATTAAAAAAATCAAATAAGACATTTTGACGCCTGGGGGCTCCTGGGGGCCCTGCCGTCTCGGGGCCAGGGGCTGCAGCCCCCCTTATTCCCCACCTAAATCCGCCCCTGGCCAGGATTATTCATAGCTTTAGGATATTGAAGATTAAAGCTTATGTGCAAATTTTCAAGGCATTTCTTTAATTTTTGTGGATTTTTAAGAGATTTTACGGTTAAAATAAAGTCATTCTGTACGGGAGGTAGGAGTGGTTTTCATCCGATCTTTATTTTTTGGAAAAAGCGTACATATTGAATTTCATTGAGAAAGCTTCATTGAGAAACAGACGGACAGACAGACGGGCACATGGAAATCGACTCAGAAGGTGATGATGATGAAAAAAAATATATATACTTTTCTATACCTGCCACGTCTCCTTATTGGCGTTACAAACGGAATGACAAAGTTAATATACCCCTTACGCATTACGCGTTGGGGTATAAAAATTAGAGTTTATCGAAAAGGGCTTTAAGGGCTGATTATAATAGACGAAACGGAACGTTGTAAAACGTTGAGAAATGCCACTTTGCAATTTATTGCATGAATTTTTGATGTGAGCGCTTATAAGTCAGAACGGAGCGGCATGCGACGCACAGTGTAGTTATTGCGGCCAAAACTAACTCGTATTTTTTTTTTAATATTATGACTTATTATATATCAATCGACAGATAATTCTTCAACTAAGAGGATTCTGCAAAAATTTTTAAAATACGTGAAGATTTGGACATACAGCATGAGCTGAAAATTGTTTTTTTTTTCTGTGAATTTACCAATTTTCGTCTTTGCATATACCTTCTATAGATAAAAAATCATAATTCTCGAACGAGATGTTCAAAGTACATAAAATTGTATATTTTTATATAGAATCTAATGATTTTCATGGTGTTTCTTTTAAAGAAATCCTTCAATTAGATCAGATATAAAATTAGTTTGAAAAATATAATTTTTCTAAAAATTATTAAAAAATCTAAAAATTTTGGCAGTGAACAGGAAAAAAACTATCTTGATCTTGATCTGATATCAAGATCTTTCATTTATTGAAAACAGGGAAAAAAGATAGAGGTCCGATTTCGCATTTTTTTGTCTTTAATTCAATTATATGTGATGGCAGTTTTTCGCCTAAAATTAAAATTTGTAAATTGAGTCATTTATACATACTTTGTGTGTCTGCTTTTTTTAAAATTTTTAATTCCTTGGGTATTAACGGAAGAACAAAATTTTTTTGTAGAACCTACTCCCGAACATGTCACCTGAAAAAAATGTGGCCCGTAGGGGTAGAATTATCGGAAGGAGTTGAGATAGTTACATGAAGCTTGGTACACTTGTTAATATGCACCCAAAATTCTTTACAAATGATAATTTTTTTAAAACAGTTAAAACTGTAAAACAAATGAACACGCCCACCTCCCATACAACCCACAACAGTGTCAATACTATAAAATGGCTTATAATTGAGGTACATATATAAGATTTGGTATGTGTGAAAGTTGCATCAAAACTGCGAAATATGCAAAAAATAGGCGTAGTCCACCAAATATACGAGAACTTCCAATACAACCCTCAACGTTTAAAGCTATTAAAAGTTTATATGGTATATGAGTTAGAGAGATTACATTTTAAATGAGAGTATATATGATCGAATCAAATTTTGTACCAAAAAATCCGCTCACTTAAAACATGCGTAAAATTGAGTACAGTTATTTCCAACTTGGTCTAACCCGTACTTTCCCTGTAGGAAAAGCAACTAATTTAAAAGTAGTTGAAAAAGTAGTTTTTTGTCAACCACAACTAGTTGAAATTCTGACTTTTTTCCATAGAACGAACTAACATATTTTGTATGGTGATGTCCGCTTAATAAGTCAATTGACTTTCGTCTGCATATATTTTCAACTACTTGTTAAATTAGTTAAATTTTTATTATATTTTAACTACTTTAAAATATATCAATTGAAAACTAGTTAATATTTCACTTACTGAAGATGAATATAAAAGCACAAAAATTTTAAATTTCTATACATCAAAGATATTTATTTGGCTGTGTGTATATTAAAACTAGTAAGGAATGGAGCTTCGGCAGGGTACCGAAGCTAAAATACCCCCCGCGGCCGTACTGAAGTATATCCGAAGTCTTTCGACGTATATAAATTTTGTATGTATAATCTGCAAAAATATTTGTGTCATACGCTTAATTTAATTTACCCTTGGCTGCCACATAGAGTAAATTGTAAACAAAGTAAAATGCCACACCCAGTTTTCTAGTATAAAGACTCCACATTTTACCAAAGAATATATGCATAGGTTCGATAAACGACGTGGGCGGAACTTGGGTACATAAAGACGCGATGTCATTCAGTTTTATATATTTACGAAAGTTTTTCAATTTTGATGACGTCACTTTGTATTGAAGGTAGGTGTGGTTTTCATCCGATTTTGCCAAATATCAAAGAGTGGCTTATGTTTTATATCAAAGTTTGTATGCAAAATTTCAAAACATTTCTGTAATTTTTGCAGATTTTTAAGCGATTTAACGTTTTCAATAAAGCCACATTGTATGGGAGGTAGGCGTGGTTTTCATCCGATTTTGCCAAATATCATAGCGATAGTCTATATTATATATAAAAGCCTATGTGCAAAATTCCAAGGCATTTCTGCAATTTGAGCAAATTTGTAAGAGATTTTACGATTAACGTAAAGCTTCTTTGTATGGGATTGTTGTATTGGATATCAAAGCATACGTGTCAAATTTCAAGGCATTTCTTAATTATTTGTGGATTTTGAAGAGATTTTACGGTTAAAATACAGTCACTTTGTATGGGAGGTAGGCGTGGTTTTCATCTGATTTGGCTCATTCTCAAACTTGATCTTCCTTTTTTAAAAAGAAGCTTATATTTTGAATTTCATTGCGTAATCGTGTCGACAGACAGACGGACACACGGAAATCGACTCAGGAGGTGATGCTGATCAAAAATATATATACTTTTCTACACCTGCCACGCCTCCTTATTGGCGTTACAAACGGAATGACAAAGTTAATATACCCCTTACGCAGTACGCGTTGGGGTATAAATATATACATAAATTCATTACGTGAATGCAGTTTACAGAAGCAGTTTCCAAAAACGGGCACGCCACCGCCTGGGTACATGAGCGAAGGTGCCGATCCAATTGATCGGAATCGTGTCGATACTGCGCCTGTTATTTAACACAAGACAGCTTTTTGATGCTTCATTTCAAAATATGAGGTAAACAAGCGTGTCGGCGGGATTTTCCACAATTTGCAACCATCAATCATGGTCGATGGACACATCGATATTTTGCTTAGTGCTTATTTTAAGTGTCAATCGCAATGAAGTGATAGAGCAGAATCGATGCTACGTAGGGAAAGGTGTGCGTCTTTACTACTGAAGTGATGAGGTGTTTGCTGAATGGTTAAGCAATGCATCAATTTCCGCACAAAGTCCAAATTGTCCAATGTTTGCTAAACACTACCAGTTTGTAATTTGAATATCTTAAATAATAAAGAATATTTAATCGTTTCTCAGGGTTTTGAGGCAGTCTATCAGTTTTAAAGTGTGTTTATCACGTCTGTCTTGCAGCTCAATGTCGTAAATAAAAAAAAAAAATGTCTTTTTGAAACAAAATGTTAGTGAAGCCTAAAGTTAATAATATTTGATGAAATAACATGATTAAATACATAAAAACTTGTAATCTAATAAATATTTGCAATTAAAATATGTCAAAATCAGAGTAGTTGCCGCCTTAATATAATTCAAAGTAGTTCATATACTAGCTTATTTTAAATTAGTTTTTAGTTAGTTGTTTTTAAAAACAAGTTAGTTTGTTCCTATAGGGTATTTATCCAAAATAGAGCCCAATTAAATATTAATATCACAAACTTTTTGAATGCACAACTTTTTAAAATATTGTACTGGATAGTTTTAGGACGCGCATTATTTTTGATATCAGTCTTTCTGATTGTCAAAAACATATGGTTTATGCCGTTGTCTTTAAAATAAACAAAAGTATTTTTACCTAATTAATTCAAAGTCTTTCAAAGTTATCATATTTATCAAAAAGTTCTCAGTGCAGTGAAGTTAACCAATTTTAAAATATAAAAGGTGAAAAATTTCTCACAATGAGTGAATTTATTTTTTGCTAACAAAACAATGTTTTAGAAATGGCACCACCACTTTTGCAATTTATGGAAACAATCAAGGATTGATTGTTTGTAATTATGCAAATACAGAGATGTTTGCAATTTATGGAAACAATCAAGGATTGATTGTACAATTAAAAAACAAGAGGAGAATATATTTTTAAAATCTTACTATTCAGTGCCTTGTTTAAGTAATGATACTCTTAAGAAAGTGCACTTTA
Organism: Coremacera marginata; assembly: GCA_914767935.1. Lineage (NCBI taxonomy): Eukaryota > Metazoa > Arthropoda > Insecta > Diptera > Sciomyzidae > Coremacera > Coremacera marginata. The sequence goes on from OU612045.1 coordinate 105,957,618, forward strand.
TTGTTTTCAAATGTAATCAAGAATTTAAAGCCGTGCATTGAAAATCATCTGCACTCGAAACAAAACATCATAATTGGCTCCAATCTCCTCTTATTTGTTTTACTGACAGGTTAGATGATGTAAGTTCATTCGTGTTTTAGTAATTTAACTCAGATTCTCCTGGAACAGCAAGTTGGCTTCTGTAGATTTAAACTTTAGGGCTCTGGAGAATTCGAGTTAAAGTAAACCTGAAATATTTCATATGTAGTTAATTACATGAATTCAAGGGACCCAGTACCAGTAGAGGCATACGGCATATATCAAACACACAAGATACTCCTACTTTTAGAAAAACTGAAACCAAAGGGGGTAAAAAACCAGTGAATTTCGAAGAAGCATCCAGTCGAACAAATCACCGAAAAGTTCAGCAATTAGTCAATGAGAAATCACCAAAAGAAATTGAAAGTGCAGCGAGTTTATTAGACAAAAGGAAACTTATTTAGGCTATTCACAGTTTAAGTACGCAGGCCTGTTTAATTTACGATTTGTTATGTTTACGCCAACTTACGTAAGCGTATTTTTCTTTGTTGTTGTTTTGCATGCAAACGCAAACACGCGTAAATAAAATTAGCCCTTGGAAGTGCTTTTTGTGTCTCTTATTTTTATACCCTATCTACACCATATATAACAGCGTTGCAAAATCACTGAATACGGCAAACATATACTGAGGTGCTCACAGTTTCAGAAAAAATAAATGCTATATATACGCTTTGCTAATATACGTTTAAATTGTGAATACCTAATTGAGTCGACAAACCAATGTCTGACACCATTTCAAGCACTTGGCCTATATTATGACTTGAAATTATCGGTAAGGCATTATAGAATATTGCGTTCGGTTGTAACAAGTCTTCATCCTGAATGTTTTCCTGATTACAAAATAATTTTCGATGCAAGTTTTTCGATGCTTTCGTATGACATTCTACGGGTGTTTGGTGGTTCGGTATAGCACAAATTCCAATCAATCATGCTGTAGTAGCTTTCGAAATCGAACCTGATGTTTGGAAGACGATAAGTGCGAATTTTTCCGAATTCTTCTTCGGACTTCTCACGTGCTTGTAAAATTTTTGTGTAGCCCATAGATCGAATATTACCATCGTCATCAAAAATCATAGCCAGCAACAAATTTTCTGGGTGCGAAAAGTAGCATTTGTTTTTACAAACATTGTCAACCATTTTCCGATAATTTGAAGGCAAATATCTTGAATTGCTTAATTTTTCTTAATAAATTAAATTCTTAATAAATTTCAAAAGTGGACGCTGCCGCGCGTGACGGAATACTGATATTTAATGTTGAAATACATTGGAACATACACCCGAATAATGTATGTTGCCAATTCCTGTAAGTCTTGCGTTGGTTGTGCTTGTGACACGAAATAGACCAAAACTCTACTGGCTTTTGTGTGCCAACTCGCGTGATGGATGCGTCCCGGGTTTTTATTAGCTAAAGTCGTCAAACAAATGCCTGTCGCTACTGCAGTTGCTATATCAAACAAATATTTTTAATCCGTTCTTTCGACAGTAATTCCGATATTTGTTGGCATACTTCCCTCAACAAATGGAATCGCTTTAAAATTTGAAATCTAAAGAAATAAATAGAATTAAAAAAGTATCTAAGTTAGTATATGAGAAATAATTTTAAAAAGGTTTAATGCCCTACTTTGTGTAGACAGAATAACTATTTAGTACGCACCGTATTTTCTATGTTTATATTGCTTTGGATATCTTGCCGGTTGTTGTAGCTGGTCCAGTTGTAAACGAAGAATCAATTTTTCCAAATAAATGGCGAAATGCCAATTCATTAAAATGTAGCATGCAGATCCAGATCAACCTCCAAACAGCGTATAATTCTATTGTTGATGCCGGTGTTTTTTACTTCACCATCAGAACTAACACCAATTAAGTCCGATATATTGTGATCCTTTGTTTTGAAAAAGTTCAAAACAATTTGGGCAGTGGATAGCGCTGTCGAATTACCGCGAATTGGGGCAGCTCCCAAGAATTTTGAATATGGCTGCTTTAGAATGGTTAAATGGGTTTCGTCGATTATTCGCGGATGACGCGTTCCATCATCCGTTTTCTCCAGGGTAATACTACGTTCACACTGAGAGCAAAATATGTATTTGGCTCTTTTACTCTTTCAAAGAGCATACGGCCATACATTCTAAATTGCTAATGCGCATTTTGTTAAATGCGCATTTAGCTGTCAGTGTGAACGTAGTGTAAGGGTTTTGTCTCTTCTTTCGTCGAATGCAAAAATTTAACATTAGAACTACAAATGTTTTCCTGCATTACTTTATCTTGGTTTGCCTCTCTTTCGCGAACAACTTTATTTTTATCGATAATTATAGGCTTTTCAGTTCTTTCGACTTTTAATTTAAAATTGGGTATCATTGACAAATCCTTTTTAAGCGATGATGCCAAAGCAGCAGCTACACGATGAAAAATTTTGTATCGATCACATTCTAATGCAAAATTTGGCAAACACCTTGCCAGAAGCAGGCGCTGTTTATGAGCCTGTTGTGTGGTACTAAACGCGCTTGTGCTTGGTTAGTAATCGCTTTCGCTGGTCAGCTCAAAATTGTCTCTTAAAGTGTAAGCTTCCAAGTTTTCTGATATTAGTCCCTCCATACGTGTTGAAATTAACATTCGACGCTCGCCACGTTGGTCAAAAATTAAATCGATTTGTTTTTCTTGATTTTGGTATTGAACGCTGCACAAACACTCATTTCTGGCACATTTGCAATGAGCAATGTCAAATAATTCATCATTGAGACTATTTATTATATGTGGAATATTCGCACGAGTTTTATGTTTTATTTTATCCTGATAAGTCGCAACGACTTTGTTGACTTTTTTATGTTTCCATTCGATGATATAATTGGTATTGTAGTTTTTTTCCATATATCGATAATTTCATATGAGACGAGGCTAGAAAAGTTTTTCAACGATAACCATTGTTTTGATGTCTGGCCGTGAACCTCACTTGATGCCAGTTGTATTCGACGCAAGATATCTGCTTTAGTTGGCAATTTTTCGTTGTTTAAAATACTCGGCTTGCCCAGAATAAAAATATCTTCTTCACAGAGAACAGTTTCAACCGCCGTTGCTATTGTTCCACTAGATGCCGAAGCCATTGATTCATAGTCTGAAAATAAAAACAAAATAATAAAAAATACATTGTTAAAATATGGAATAGTTTTGTTTTTTTTCCTTTTCCTGAACACATTTATATATAGATATTATTTTTTTTATTTTTACCTTGAAATATTTTTAATCCATATATAACGGAACTTATCTCCTTGCTGCAGCAAAAGGAGATTTATATGCGTGCTTCTTTCTTCTTTTGTATAGTAGTAGGGTCCGACTATACTTTTCAGGTCTTCGGCGAACATAAAAATGATAACGCTTAATTTCTGTTATTTTCTTCGAAAATTTTTACATCCTTAACTTCCAATGGGAAAGTAAGGTTTCAAAGTTTATTGTTGGGTGGTTGCTGTTGCTTATCAAATTTATTGTTGAGGCTGATATATCATAAACAGCATATCTGAAAAATCTTTCAGAATTTCTACTAGCGGGATTTTAAACTGATATTACTGCTCATTTAAAACAGTATTCATCGTTGTTTTCTACATTTACACAGGCTATTTTGTGTTGCAAAAATTTTTTCGATCAATCATATTGTGAACCTTTGATGGGTTTATACTGGTTCACATTAATTTCCAATTGTGATATTCTTATCAGTGTCCAACCACTATCACGTTCTTGGAACTCCGACATTTTGGTAATTATGCTATGACATTTTTCTTTATAAACAACATCTAAATCTGTCGATTGTTGAATCAACACCATTTTTTTTTGTGTGATTTAAGGTCTATTATGGCCATATTGTTGATAATTTTAACCTATTCACAAAATAATTCCAGGTTAAACATAAAGTTTGTATGTTTCACCAACATTTCTTCAAGAGTTTTAACAATGGTCTCCTTACTGTTTGCTAAAAACTCCTCTGGAATTAATAAAGACTTATTGCTATTTTTGTAAATAAATGGCTCTATGCGTTCATCAAATACTGACATAATTCTAGTAAGATTTTCATTTAATATTTCACCACTACTTCTCTTATGAGCGTTTGTTCTTAAATGATAAGACCAGTCCTTTACAATTTTCAAATTACAATTTCTTGCAAGTATTGCAATAGACCGTGGGGATTTATTTTTCCACACTAACACTTAGGTCACTAAACGTAGACGCACCATTGTTTGTAGAAACGATATGCATTTTACGTTTATGTTCTATTAAATAATCACTTCGAGATAAATTTTTCTTGCAAATATCACACTAAAAATGTTGTGAATTGTTATTATTATGTTTAACTCGAAGATGACGATCTAAATTAAATTTTTTGCCGAAAATTTGGCCACACTCGTTACACACAAATTTTTCCATTTTTATATATTGAAAAAGATTATGTTGTTTTCGAAACAAAGGAAGACGATTTCGTAGTCGTATTGATGTTGTTCTATTGACAGATTAATGAATACTGTTGGCGATGAATCAATTTCTGAGCCTTTTATACTTTTTCATACACGCACACATATTGCCAGCTGCATATCAGCTAAGCTACAACTTTAAAAACTCATGCAAGAAACATGTTTGAACATATACGACAAAATTCGTGGAAAATCGATGATGGGTCATCAAAAATTCCTGAAAAAATTGTGAAATTCCAGGAATTATAATCCCCCTCAACACATAAAAGAAACATGTTTGAACACATACGATAAAATCCCTGGAAAAATTATGAGTCATCAACAACTGCATACAAACACGTTTAACATATATTATGTTTATGTACGCTCAAACAAATTAAGATGAAAATACGAATCAAATCTGTGTAGAAATATGTATAAAGCCCTTCGGAGGCTTAAAAGAACAAACAATTTATGAAATGTAATACATATTTCGTTTATAACACGAATATTTTTTCTTGAGTGTATGTTAATATACTTGTTTAACAATAATAAACATATGTTACATTGATGCATGCTTCTACGCTTGCGAACAATATACGATAGTCATTCTTATATTAAAAAAATATATTTTTATTTTTTTCCTAAGATATACAATTTTTTCCCCCGTGCAATGTACAAACGGTCATATGTAGTAAGTATAAAGCCCTTCAGAGGCTGAAAAGAACAAACAATTTGTGAAAATGTAATAAATATTTCGTGCATAGCACGATTTTTTTTAAGTGTATGTAAAATACTATGCTTATGTATGCATATATTGGTGTTAAACAATAATAAATCATATGTTAAAGTATGCTTCTATGCTTGCTTAACGCTGATAAGCTCTATGTATGTAATCATGTATAGCAGCTTAGCTTAGCTTAGCTTAGCTTAGAGTTCTGCTTTAAGAATATCTAAACAAAAAAAAAACTGCAACATCAGCATTTTTATAGATACAAACACCGAGTGATGATGTAACCAATTATTTGAATAAGGGTGGAAGTGTCAGTGGGTTTATCGGGGTTATAAGTCCCCCTACTAAATCATACTCGCTCAAGTTAATAATATCCCCCAAATTTGCGCCGCTGGATTAACTTTTATAAGTTCTAAGTATGTTTATGTATGTATGTGGACTTGTTCATACAATAAATATAAACAAAATTATATGTTTTTACTTGCTTAACAATAATAATACACACACATACATAAAATATGACAGTCAAGTTGCTTTAACACCTATAGATACACACAAATTATGTATGTGCACCTGCTTAAACAATAACAACACACACACACATACATAAAATATGTACGGCCACTTGCTTAAACACCTATACATACACGCAAATTATGCATGTAAACTTCCCTATAGGAACGAACTAACTTGTTTTTAAAAACAACTAATTAAAAAACTAGTTTAAAATAAACCAGTATATGAACTACTTTGAATTATTACTATTATTATTGAACTATTATATTATTATTATTGAACTATTATTGAATTACTATGATTTTGACATGTTTTAATTGCAAATTTTTATTAGATTACAAGTTTATATAAAAAAAAAAAAAAAAAAAAAAAACGAAATGGCCATTTCAGCCCTTGAAAGGACTTTGACCGAGCTTCTTATGATCAATTATGTTGTGTGTGATGTGAAATGTTTGCACAAATGCTCGAGAACTGGACCTACATGTTTTACGCAGACCCCGAACGGCTTATGTTCTCAAGAAGCATTTCATGGCAGTTTTTACTCTCTGAGGTTTGCCATTGTCTGCAGAGAGATGACGGCCGAACAGAAAAATTAATTCAATTGAAAAAATTTTCTGTGTCGGATGGAGGATTCGAACCTGGGTTCTCTGGCGTAAGAGTCACACACTCTACCCACTACGCCACGGCCGCCACTATATATATTTAACCATGTTATTTCATCAAATATTATTAACTTTAGGCCATCAGTAATAGTTTTCAATTGGTTGTTTTAAAGTCATTAAAAACTAATTTCAATATAACTAATTTAACAAGTAGTTGAAAATATATGCAGACGAAAGTCAATTGACTTGTTTAGCGGACATCACCATACAAAATAAGTTAGTTCGTTCTATGGGAAAAAGTCAGAATTTCAACTAGTTGTGGTTGACAAAAAACTACTTTATCAACTACTTTTAAATTAGTTCATTTTCCTACAGGGTTGCTTGAAGAATAACAACACACATACACAAAATTTGTACGTCCACTTGCTTTGATACACATACATACACATAAATTACCCTATAGGAACAAACTTACTTGTTTTTAAAAACAACTAATTAAAAAACTAGTTTAAAATAAATCAGTATATGAACTACTTTGAATTATATCAAGACGTCATCCACTTCAATTCTAAATAGTTTTTAATGCATTATATATAAGTAGGGCGACAAATTTCATGCACTATAAAATTAAAAATATGCGCATATAATATGCTCAACAGAAGTCAAAATATGCACCAAAATAATGAAAATATGCGGAAATAAATAAAAATTGTTGCATAAAAAACAATTCATTTTAACGAGATTTATTAAAACATAACAAAATAACATAACATAACAAAAAATAAAATTCAGTGTGTTGAAATTGTGTCTACACAATCAAATAAAAAATTAAAATATAAAAATAAAATCAGTCCATAGAATCTGCACATTTAAACGAGTAGTATTAACATAAATTTTTGTTTGTGTAAATAAATACATATTTTTTTAAATTTTCAAATGCAAAGTGCCTGTTGGGGCGCAGAAAGTTTTTGTACATCGAAAATGTTCGCTCCACATCGACGGAAGTTATTGTAGCATACTTGAATGAAGATAACTCATTTGGGGAGTAATTTTCTAAGGAAATAGGCACATCTAAATTTAGTTTGAACGTTTTGGCAATTTTCTTAATTTGGTCGAATCCTTTATTTTTCTGTAGTACATTTTGAAATTTTTGTTTTATCATTTCTGCAATATCACCTTCCACATCAAAAATTTTGGTAACAGCATCGTCAATCAAATTAATCTGCTCATTCAAAGATCCGAATCCCTCTAATTTTGTTATGGATTCGCTAAGGAAACTGTAGTTTGAAGATATAAAGGCCAGTTGAATTTTAACATGAGACAAATGTAATATTTCTTGAACTTTCTTGATTGATGATGATTCTGAATCATCTAGCTCCAATATAGCACTTCTAAAATCATCAAAGTTATGCTTGTAATACTCTACGGCCTCTAACCAGGATCCCCATCTGGTAACAACTGGTTGGGGTGGAACACTTAACCCGGGATACTTTTCTTTTAACATCGCTACACGTGAAGGTGCCTTCAGAAATATTTTCTTTCCGCTGGATATCAATAAATCTATATCAGCAAAATGAGATCTTACTTCGTCAGCTACGCGGTGCAAAGCGTGAGCTAAGCATGTGACATGAATGAGTTTTGGATAAAATATGATAAGTGCCTTGGCAGCTTTCACCATATAAGGAGCTGCATCAGTTAGAAACAAGAGAATATTATCTTTGTTAAATTCCTCTCCTAAAATCTTAATGGAATCGTGAAATGTGCGTGCAATTGTTGCATGATTGGTTTTTTCCAGTTCCACAACATTAAGAAGAAACCTCTTTTTGCTAATATTCTCATCTTTGTCCAAGATTCCAACAATTACGTTTGCAATATACCGACCTTCAATATCTGTAGTTTCATCTATAGATATCCACAGATATCGATTTCTTAAATATGTTCTTATTTCTTTTAATTGCATATCATACAGCTTATCTACATATTTGTTTCGAAGTGTAGTATCGCTGGGAATATTCTCGTTGGTATATTTCTTAAGAAAATTTGTTAGGCTAGGATTTCTTAACTTTGCCAATGGAATGTCCGCAGAAACAAATGCTTCACATAAGTCCAATGAAAATCGGTCTATTGCATCGGCATCCAAATTTGTTATCAACGCCTGCGTAGCTTTTCCTTTTCTACGATCACACAATTCCAAATGCTTTTGGCTTTTAACGTGTTGATCAACGAGAAACTTCCTTTCAGAATTGACCACTTTCTCGCAAACTTTGCAAAATAATATTTTTCCATCCGTTTTGAACACATCATTGTATTGAGCTGTATATTTATGTAAATTGCTGTATTTACACGCCTTAGTTTTCGGCATTTTGTTCCTAAAAAATAATTTTATTATATGATTGCGGTTTTTAACGAATCCATAACATTTGCCAATGTGACATGCGACTTACCTGAATTTGTGTTCTTGCAATTTACACCTTCTATATTAAAAGTTGCTTTAACAATTGAATCTTTTGACAAAGTTTGTACTCAATTTACAACAAGTGTTCTTTTGTATTGTTTTCCTCATTTGTGTTCTACTTTTCGAGATGATTCAGAGAACGAAGTCGACACTTAATTATCGTCGGCGAAACTTTTGGTTTGATCGGCGGTAGCGGCTGAGTTTAATTAAGCGGAAACTTTAGACGGCTATGGCAAGATAGCTAGTCCGCTTTTATACTGGCAACGTGAAGTGTGAAAGTCTGCTGATGTTTTTGAGTTGCTAGGAGAAAAAGGTAAGAGGAACGGAACGGGGGTGGCATTTCAAAAGAGAATCGTAAAGAACGTCAGCAGAGGCTTGACTTCACGTTGCAAGTGTAAAAGCGGACCAACATCTTGGGCTATGGCGCTTGGTATTTACAGCGGCGGCTTTCTTTCTTTGTGTTTACCAAGGGGGCTATATAAATTTTTACCGGCATTGACACATCAGCTGGTATAATGAATAACATATAAATATGTACATATGTATATATGTATGTACATAGTATGCACGTTGTATCTTGTATCATATGGCGGTTATTTCAGAGATGATATTAAAGTATTCAGTGCAAGTTTGAGAGAATGGAGGATTTTTTTTTTAATGTTGTTATAGCTGTGAAAAACTTGGAAAATATGCAAATAAATATGCATTTATTACAAAAATATGCACAGAACTTAGTTTTTTGTTAAAATATGCAAAATATGCAAAAACAAATTGATGCCATTTTACAGGAAATCTTATGAAACGCAAAGAAACTTGTTCAGAATGGCTTTTAAAGTGTCGACAATAAATATGCATTTGCATTGAAATTGTCGCCCTATATATAAGTAATTGAAATACTACTTAAAAACAAGTGATTGATAATTTACTTTGAATTTTATTAAGGCGGCAACTACCCGATTTTGACATGTTTTAATTGCAAATTTCTATTAGATTACAAGTTTATATATATTTAACCATGTTATTTCATCAAATATTATTAACTTTAGGCCATTAGTAATAGTTTTCAATTGGTTATTTTAAAGTAATTAAAAAAATAATTTAAATATAACTAATTTAACAAGTAGTTGAAAATATATGCAGACGAAAGTCAATTGACTTATTTAGCGGGCATCACCATACAAAATATGTTAGTTCGTTCTATGGAAAAAAGTCAGAATTTCAACTAGTTGTGGTTGACAAAAAACTACTTTTAAATTAGTTGATTTCCTGCAGGGTATATATATCTACACTTGCTCAAACACAAATACATACACACAAAACGTATATGGATACGTGCTGACGTCATCGCTCCTCCTTGCTGGCCCAGAACCCCCATATACTACCTACTTACCTGTGACTGAGGGTCATCAAAAATATCAGCAAATTTTGTGGCGTGAGTCATCTACTGATCCCATTTCTATTTATAAATTAAATACTGTCACCTATGGTACAACCCCTGCGCCGTTTTTGTCTATTCGAGTGCTACGTCAGCTTTCAGAGGATTTCAAGTCTGAATTTCCAAGAGCATCAAATATTTTAGTTTCTGATTCTTACGTCGATGACGTTATATCTGGTTGTGATACGCTTGTAGAAGCTATTTTACTTCAAAGGGATTTGTGTTCTTTGTACAAAAAACGACAATTTAGTTTACGCAAGTGGATTTCAAATTCACCAGAATTAATTCAATAAATTCCTGAAGATTTCAGAGAAAATTTTGTAACTTTCAATTTGGACACCGACAATACTGTTAAGGCTCTTGGCTTTCAGTGGCATACTGTACTTGACGCTTTCACTTTCAAAGTTAAGCTTTCAGATTCTAGGAAAGTGACTTAACGCACTATTTTATCTGATGCCACTAGGCTTTTTGACCCTTTGGGTTGGCTTACACCTTCGACGGTGATATCAAAAATAATTTTTCAATGTTTATGACTTGCTGGTCTAGATTGGGATAGCGAAGTCCCTCCTGATATTGTCTCTAATTGGGAAAAATACAAAAATTCATTACATTTATTTGAGAATATGAAAATACCGCGCTATATTGGTTATAATTCTGACCTTCAAATAGATTTGCATTGTTTTGCGATGCATCACAAGTTGCTTACGCTGCTGTGGTGTACTCTCACATTTAATATTCACAAGATCAGATCATTGTTAATCTTTTGCAGTCTAAAAGCAAAGTTGCTACAGTAAAAACGGTGACGATAGCACGCCTAGAACTGTGCGCTGCACCACTTTTAGTTAAGCTTGCTAATATTGTAAAAAATTCTTTTGGACAAAATTGAAATTCCTCTTGCACATATTGGAGTGGCAGTTCCACAGTGTTGAGTTGGATAAGCCAACCGCCATCTCGACGGTCAGTCTACGTCGCTAATCGTGTTGGTGAAATTCAAAGGTTTTCTAATACAACTGAATGGAGATATGTTCCATCAGTTGAAAATCCAGCAGATTGCGCGTCAAGAGGCATCATGCCTGGAGATCTTGTAGACTTGAAAATATGGTAGTTTTGACCAACTTTTCTTCAAAATTTTTTTTTTCTAATTTGACTCGAATGCTGCTTCTTAATTTATTGTAAGCGGTTTTGTAAAAATTGTAAAATTGAAAAAGAAAAACGGGAAATAGATCCCTTATCTGCTCAAGATCTTGATTGCACATTTATTTAAATTGTTAAAATAACTCAAAGCATTGATTTTTTGTCTGAAATAACAAAACTTCAAGCTGGAGAGCAGCTTAAAAATAAATCTTTACTCAAACTTATGCCATTAGTTGACATTGATGGCATTTTACGCGTAGGAGGTAGGTTGCAAAATTCAAATTTTCAATGGATTCTATAAAAAACCAATCCACTTTCTAAGCTTATTATCTTAAATGCACACCATCGCACGCTACATGGAGGACTTTCTTTAACTATGTCTTACGTTAGTAGAAGATTCTGGATTCTCTCTGGAGTACAGCTTTCGGAAAAGTCATTAGCAACTGTATTATTTGTTTTAAATATATGGCTCGTACGTCCATACACCGTCCGTACTCGATGAGATGGCAACAAAAGCCATGAATTTTGAAGTTTCAGACTTAACTACTAGCGCATTTTTAGCTGCATTCCGAAGATTTATTTCTAGAAGGCGCTGTTGTACTGATTTGTATTCTGATTGTGGCACTAATTTTGTGGGTGCTTTTAAAGAACTTCAAATCCTGTTTTCTAGGGCTGACTCGTTGCATGATGAGATTCGGGACAGTTTGTCTATTCAGGGCACAAAATGGCACTTTATTCCACCAGTTTCACCCAACTTTGGTGGCCTGTGGGAAGCAGGGGTAAAATCCGGTAAACGCCATTTACGGCGTACTATGAGTGAAAAATTGCTCACTTTTGAAGAACTGACAACCTTGTTGTGGCAAATTGAATCCTGTCTTAATTCAAGACCGCTTTGTCCCTTGTCAATTTTTAATTGGAGAGCCAACTAATTGTATTCCTGAAGACTCTTTATTAGATTTGGACATGAACTACATCTCGCGCTGGAAGGCCATAGAAAACATTAAGCAACATTTCTGGAAACGATGGCACTCAGAATACCTAAATCGTCTACAAGCGTGTCCAAAATGGTTGTCGGGCAAGCGGAATGCTAAAGTAGAAGAGCTTGTACTTGTGGCGAATGAACGTTGAAGACCTGGTCAGTGGCTGTTAGGCCGAATACATGAAGTGCACCCAGGAACGGATAGACATGTCCGCGTTATATCTATTTTTACTGAAAAAATCATTAAAAGACCTATTCCTAAAATATGTTTTCTTCCCTCAGATACCTTTACGACTGCAGCAGATACTGAAGACTCATCCACTGAATTGAATGGAGCCTGCCCTTCAGGCTGAGTCGAAGCGTAGCTTAGCTGAAGCTAAATAAATATTACTCCCAACGATAGGCCGTTCACTTTTACACTTGGTTGAAGAACAGTCGTTCTTGGGGAGGAGAATGTTCTCATAATTTGAACAATCAATATTTTACCTATATTAGGGTTTATTTAACTTTATCTTTCAAATGTAAACACACCTAACCCTGCAACAAGAAAAACCTGTTTTATTGTAATGTTATAGATTTACAGTTTTAAATATGCTCTGAGATTTAATAGCTGAACTAGCGGGTCATCTACTCAACATAAGTTGAAGCTCGTTTGTTCATTTACTAAATCTTTTTAATTTACTTTTGCTGTAACCACATATTGGGTAAGGTCGTGTCTACGTTTGCTGACTTATCTTTGAAATCATTAAATTTATAATTAAAGCTTAAAACACTTGCGTTTTTATTTTGTTTTTTTTTTTTGTCGTACAGTGAGTTGAAATAGAAGTTTAATTTTATTAAGTAACTTTTTGAAGTTTTTTTATAACTTTTAACTTTATAACTTTTTTCCATTGGATCAAGTTTTTAGTAGTTCACTATATAACGTTCAATACTTCCGAATTGTAAAAATACAATCGAACAAATACAAACAATAACCAAAATCAAACATACTATAACGAACCTACTGGGCATTTTGCGTTGATGATGAATTTCTTAGCAATTTTCCCAGCGGTCTCCCTTGAGGCCCCTAACTTTTGGTATCAAAAAGATTGCATCTTTACCAGCAATTTCAAGATAGTTGGGTCGATGGAAAATTGGCCAGCGGTCCCCCTTTAAGCTCTTCACGGGAGGATTTGTATAATCAGGAATAGGATTGCGTGGTCACACGCTTTGATGATTTGAAGTCGATGTAGTATTTGATTTTGACGTTGTGTCGATTTATCAGGCTGGCGTGGTCGCACGCCTTGACGTTGATGCTATTCATGGTTGCTAGTAAGCGGCCGCGAGACTGTACTTTTTGCGTACGTTACCATGACAGTCTTTCGTAGTGCTTGTACATTTAGCTTTCGTTAGTTACCGTCGAACGATATATCAGATGACGCCTTTTTCTATAACACATGTTTGTATGTGTGTGTGTGTGATTTTCTTCCTGCGCTTCTTTGTGCTATGTATCGGTCTCTGTCTGTCTTGTCGAGTGGGGAAGTACCATGACGCATGTCTCGCAGAGAACAGCAGTGAGAGTTAATACTGGGCAGTCCGATGTGGTGTCACACTCAAACGGAGAGGAAAAGGAAGGAGAGGAAAAAGCACGTCCGGTCGGTTGGCTGGCTACAGCACTACTGCTTCTTGCTCTATGATGAATATGCATATAAGAAGAAAACACGTCTTTTCGCTGCTACAGTTGCATCGAGACTCCTCGCTTATTCATTTAATAAACTTAAGCTATGCGCTGGTTACTACTTTGGTTGTATTATAGTATTATGTTGATGGCACTATTTTTACTACAAACTACATTTTAAAGTATTATAGTATATAAGGTGTAATATAATACTATAAGTTCTACACCTCAAAAACTTTCTAATGATATATCAAGTGTTGCTGTAGCGTTTGTAGATTTGCTGGAATAAGGGGACCCTTACAGGAATAAATATATGGATAAATGTAATTCATAGTATGTAATTAGAAAAATAAGTTTTACATTTATCTTAGAAAATATTTATAGTAAGTCTTAACTATAATGGAGAATAAAATAATTAAATATATACATTTCAAGAAGATGTTTTCGTGCTTAGTAGTGTTGATTGAAGAAGTTAGTAGCATGTTGCTAGAATCATTTGTGTCCGATTCTGTTTGTTCATGTTGACTTATCCGTTGTGTTGTTGTTTATGGTCATGTTGTTGTTGGATGTTAAGGAATGGCTTTAGGGTTCCGCTTGTGCTGAGCTGCTTGTTATTAATGTTGATGTTGCTATTAGGCGTTATTGTTAGTGGCTTCATGTTGTCACTTGTTATAAACGTTGATGTTGCTATATCTGATGATTAATGTTGCTGATTATGGTAATTTGTAGGGTGAAGGTACCAATTATGTGGTGTCGGCACCGTTTTATTCTGCGGCTTAATTTCCTCTAGAAATAATGTCGTCAGACCCCCCATGTAGTTCGCGGGAAAAAGGGTTCCTTCCGGCTCTGTCATATTAGCGGTAAAACAATTACCCTGTGCCTTTTCATAAGATTTTCACGTCATAGTAGGTGCCGTTGATGTGGGTCTTGAAGCTCATTTGTTGGCCACGTTTGCGACAAGCATCGGGCTCTGTGATGCATCGCTGTAATTCGATGGGACATGTTTGTTTTGTGTCTCGGTGGCTTGTCACTTCGCTAAATATACCTTCTGAGCCATGCTGGTTGTTGCTGCCGTTGCCACCTCTGTCACCTTACCGGCATGTGTATGGTTCTGCTCTTCTTGATTGGCAAGCCAGCCTATGCACAATTTGGATGAATTGCTATCACCGCGATGGCTGCGATTCTTGCTGTTGCTACTGTTGCTGTTGACGTCGCTGTCACTGTTGCAATTGCTGTTGGCTCGTGAGGTGCTGTTAGATATATGCTGTTGTGCTGCAATACTTGGTATTGCTTATACCATGCAGATACCACCTTGTGTGGTATCGCTGGTATCATCTTTGATCACTGGTAGTGGTATGGTTAGCAGAGTTCAGCCTGCCAACTTCTGAATTATTTCGCTAATTTGTCTCCGTTTCTGGTTAATGTTGCTTTCGGTGAACCACGCGTTGCACTGGATGAGTGTTCTGAAGTCTCGAATCGCATAGCTCATGAAGCTTTCAATATATTGAAGAGCGTAAAGACCACAATCGGTTAAGTTGGTCTGCTGTGGTGCCTCACGCTGTGACCGGGCAAATTCTCCTCGGTGAATGTATGCAGCCATGTGTCCATTACCTTGGCGTCGAAATCGTTGTTGAGGTAACTCTGAATTGGCGCTAGCACGTATGATCAGTCGGTGGTGGTCAATGAACCCATCAAAAGCATAATCGGCTGCGCTATCAGATGTAGCTGGTTCGGTGAGGTCATCTTCATTGCACCATATTAGTGTGGGCCCCTCATTGTAGGGAAACAGACGATTGCCACAAACCAATGTTTAGCTTGGTTTATGGGCACGATGATAAGCTTCTTGTGCGTGATGTTCTGTCTTCAAGTCCATGTACTGACTCCTACGAGTCGACGTTGACTAAGAAATTGCAGTCGTTTGGCGTGATGCTGGGGCGTGTTAGGCGTTCGTTAAAGAACGGACTGAATAAGTAAAAGTAGTCTGCTTGTGCGCTAGGAATGATTGTCTGCTGGATCCATCGTATATAAAAATCGATGATCTTATTGTTAGGAAGCATTGTGTGGCCAGGCAGTGATAATCTTCGATGACAACTGAAATACCATAGGAACCCGGTGGGTAAATGAACAGATTACCTGTCATCTCTTCATCATCTTCACGCGAAAGGCTTATCGTTGCTGATGGCAAAGCGGTTGCTGCACGATAGAAGCTACTGTTCTCTGATCGTATGATGCTGTTGTTGTTGTAGGCAGTAGTGTGTGCCGATGGCTGCTGCTCCTGTTTCATAAGGCCACTGCTTCCTTCCTTTATAATGAGCTATCAGAATAAGTTTTATGTAAGTTAGTTTTTCTGCTAGGATCAATAACGTAAGCCAAAGTCGTGAAATATTAATTAACCCTGTAGCTCCTAAGAATGTGAAAATAGACCACCTCTCCCTCCCAAACGATTTTTTGCTCAGCTTGACATAACGTTTCAGCTCCGTAAATCGTTGCACTGTCATGTCCACCCGGGTCTTGAGACTATGCATGCCGTCAGTCCTAAATGACGGACAACATGCACCCCATCAGTTTGCTCTGGCGGCACTGGTACGCTTGCGTTTGCGCGGCTATGGCTCGCCAGATGTGGGGTGGAGTTCTTGCCTTTGCCAACTGACAGCCGGAAATAACAAGAAATATAAAATATAACCGTACCAGTCTTTCAAAAAAAAAAATCTAAAAAAACCAAAACCAACCGGACTCCTTACCGTTTCGTTCGTAATTATTCGTTTACCAACGATTGTCCGTAGTTACCAAAAATCATGAACGCACCAACTCACTCCCTGGCTTCCAAAGGTCCTCGTTGCCGCGTTGGTCTTTTGTTGGGTCGATGCTACGATGGAGTTCCATCGACCTTGGCTGACCTCCCCTATCCGGCCATGGTGACCCGGTGCCGATGTTAAGGTCACCCCAAGACCAAAATACTTACTCCGTCACTAATTCGTCCCAGCCGCCACTCTAGGTCTACTTAACCCCGCATCTCTGAATATAAGAACAACTGCGGTTTATTATGTATGTTAACAAATGTATATGTATTTATAACGTATGACTTAGCCTATTGGACAATGCATTTTGAAATTGACTAAATAAACAAAGACGATATAATGTAAAATAATACAATTTGTCTTAATATATAAAAAAGACCAAATCGTAAAAGTAGCTATTATAATTACCGAAACTCAAACTAGTTCAAAAGTTTATTTTCTCTTTTACTGTAGTGCTTGTTTGATTCTGAAATTTAAATTTTAGTTTTTTGTAGTGTAAGATATGTTAGATTCTAAGTTTTATATTTTATTTTTTCCGCAGTGTAAGATATGTTTAATTCAAAAGTTTATTTTCTCTTTTAGTGTAGTGCTTGATTGATCCTGTATTTTAAATTTTAGTTTTTGTAGTGTAATTTTTTCAAGTTATCAATACTTTTTTTTTTTTGTATTGTTATTTCAGTTTGGATTTTAATTTTATTACGTTCAAGTTTGGTTAATTTATTTTAGCTCAATTTCAGCTTAGTTCAGTTTTTTTCTTTTTTTTTAAACTATGCTTTAGTTGGTATAGTTGTCAATATGGGGTTTAATTAAGATTTAGGTTTTAGAGAAAGTTTACTCTTGCTCATATCTTCATTAAGTCTTGTTTGGTTTTAATTTCGTTTTAGTCCTTTACTTTGGGTTATAGTTTAGTTGAGTCCGTAATTAGATTTAAAGTAAAAATAAACAAAAATAACTTAGCCTAATACGTATTTCTAGATTTCGCTTAGTTGGATAAAGTAAATATGGCTATTTTTTTTTGCGAGTAAATGAAAATATAGGAGAAAAAATGGAAAGAAATTAAAAAATGGAAATCGAGTTACAAATAAAGTAAATGTTCGGGATCAGTTGGACTCTGGTAATAAATTTGCCTTTTTCGTTTTTTTTTCACGCAATATAAAATCTTAAGGGGTCTTTTCCGTACTCACTTCGAGCACCTTTCGAGGCAGGTTCGAGTAGCCAAGAGTAATTGGATTGTCTTCCCAAACGAGAAAATTTGTCAACACGTACGGAAACGACTTCAACTAAGTTTCCAGCACACCGGCCGAAATTAATATCATTGATCAATGATCGAAATCAATAAACATTGAATTGGCTGGTGGGTAGATTTAAAAGACAAGAAAACTACAGTACTCTCCGATGCCTCCAGTGCATATTATCTAAGATAATCTAAATATCATCTAAAGTTGATCAAAAATATCAACACTTCTGTTTCCGTTACGATTATTAATTGACTCATCAACTCAGCTGTTTGATGCTCGAGCTGCGGTGTGAAGGAATTCTTCAAGCTAGGTCCGAGCAATTAAGAGTGACCTGTGGCTGGTTCTTCTGCTCTCTACTTCTACACAGACACGTATCTACTTCAAGTTACTTGAAGTGAGTACGGAAATGAAACAAATACGTCCCTCCCAAATGTTCAATATATATATCAACAATACAGAAAAACCTGAATCCAGTTGTTTGATCTTTGTGATTGGTGCTGCTGGTTATTGTTTCTTACTTCTAAAATAATACTAATAAAATAATAATAAAATGAGCTCCCGCGGTGGTTTAAATAGTTGCTGCTGCTTTTGTTGCTGGCGCAGTGGATGCTTATGACTTCTTAAAGAATTCGATGAGTTCCCGCGGTGGTTTACCGCTGTTTTACCTTGGCCGCAGCTTGGCGCATAGATCATTGCAGCTTTTGTGAGCGCTTTAATCAGAAGACAACTATGTTATACGGCTCATTTACGCCTGGTGGAAAACCAAAAACCTTACCTAGCTCCTGCTGTTCTAGTTGCCGTCGATTCGTGGGTGTTGCTGTTGTAGCTGGCTGTTGGCAATGTGGTGTGTGCGGATTCAGTTACAA
Source organism: Coremacera marginata (assembly GCA_914767935.1). NCBI lineage: Eukaryota > Metazoa > Arthropoda > Insecta > Diptera > Sciomyzidae > Coremacera > Coremacera marginata. The sequence continues at coordinate 105,976,542 of OU612045.1, forward strand.
CTGTTGTCTTTGTGTTGGCTACTGTGGATGTGTAAGTGACACGGCCTGTGGATGAGCTACCGGCTGTGTAGCTGCTGCTGATGTTGTTGACTATGGCTATTTTCCTGGTTTCTGTCTCGAATCTTGTTGCTGGCTGTTGTTGTCATACAAGCTGCCGCAGCAATAGCCACTACATTTTTTTGTTTTTTTGTTTTGGTTTTCGTTGTATTGGCAGCTGGAGGCTCGCTTGAAGCAGTTGGTGGTGAGTTCGTCTTTGGTGAATTTGGGCTGCTGCTGTAGTTAATGCCATGTTCGTAGGCCGATGTTGCAGCTGTTTATGGCACCGTGATTGTGTTGTTTCTGTTGATGAATGCCAGTTGCCCACTATAGGCCAGCCGTTCGTCTTCACGATTCGTCATCAATTTGCGGCAATGTGGCACTATGTAGCGTGATCTATGACCAAGGAACCGCCAATGGGAATGGGCATAGCTTTGCATACAACGTGTAAACTGAGTGTGTGGGCACGGTCACCGTAAAGACACCTTGCGGCAGCCTCTCACAACCTAATTTTTTAGTTTTAAAAGGAGCTTTAAAAAACTACAATGAGTACCTTTTAAAGTTGTGCTGAATAGCCACCCTTCAGCAGTGTTAGCATGTTCTGTGACAACTAATAGTCGAAATTTGAATACTTTGATCCACTCCAGTCATAGATGAACGCGAGACCCTCCTTTTATGTTTCTTGTAGAGCACAATCTAATTAGTAGACGATGCCCTGTGGTGTTGTTGGGGTGCGTTGCACTTAAGGGGCTGTGTTTTGCTGGCGGTGCAAAGAGCGACGGCGGCACCACTGGAATCCCTGCAGGCACAATTGTAAATTTGCCTGTTTTCCTTTCCGACCACAATGCTCTATATCGGGATCATATACATATCATATACAGAGACGTTCTTGGGGCGTATCTCTTCGTGTTGTTCATACGGTGGACCCGCACGTGGAACATCTAATTTCATGCGTAGCGTTCTGGCCGTTATTGCGTATCCAAAGGCAAGCTTTGTATGTTTCCTTTTTTTTTATCGGTATTTTTTTTTTTTGTGTATCTCTTGTTTTTTTCTCTTCTTATATGTATTATTAAATAAAAAAAAACGAAATGGCCATTTCAGCCCTTGAAAGGACTTTGACCGATCTTCTTATGATCAATTGTGTTGTGTGTGATGTGAAATGTTTGCACACAAATGATCGAGAACTGGACCTACATGTTTTACGCCGACTCCGAACGGCTTATGTTCTCAAGAAGCTTTTCATGGCAGTTTTTACTCTCTGAGGTTTGCCATTGTCTGCAGAGAGGTGACGGCCGAACAGAAAAATTAATTCAATTGAAAAACTTTCTGTGCCGGATGGAAGATTCGAACCTGGGTTCTCTGGCGTAAGAGTCGCCACGGCCGCCACGGATATATGTATTATTAACACAATTTAATTTAGAGATTTTTTTCACAAAACCACGCAAAGGTAAACGCAAGTCTTTTATTCAGACTTTCTGTAAACTATTTTCCAGCAGCGATAGCACGAATTTCAAGAAGATTCTCTTTTTCAGCAACTTAAGTCGTTCAATTCATTTAACACAAACCAAACTAAAACATCAAAATCTATATTCGCTGCTAGCGCAATGTCTGCCCACGGTTGTATTGATAACAAAAAAAAGTTCTGTCAAATAGTGCCAAGTTCGTACTCGATAGGGAGCTTTTACATGGGAAATTGTCGGACGCCGTGTTTTCGTCCATAAAAAACTACAGTCTCCGACAAAGCTTCGAGTCCCGCTCGAATCACGCCACGAACATCAACTTATGATAGTTTAGAAACTTGGCCGTGATTGGCTGAGAAATACATAAAAGAGCATTTCATTTTAGAAGTTAAGCCGAGATAGGCTAAAAGGCAAACGGTGAAAAATATTCGCCGAAGCTTTTTGCAATCTCATATGACCGCTAAATGTCGCTACTCGAAATTTATTTGGCTACCGTTTGGTGTAAATTAAAATTAGGAGAATAAGAATGTATTTTTACCGCGCGTGAATGGAAATAGTTACGAAAATTTTGAAATCAAATCAACTTGACATATCATGCGACAGAACTGTCAAACTGCATATGACACCGAGAAATATGAATTAAAATGTTAAAAATATCATTGTGTGGTAGAAAATTGGAACGAGAAATAAAGAAATTACAGGAAACGTAACAATGGATATGAAGGTCGGTCTACACGGACCATCAATCGAAATTTCGTTTGTACGAAAAAAATCTTTGGCGTCTGATATTTGATTTCTCAATAGTGTCAAAAAAATAAAACTGAGACAAGGTGCCCATGACAGCACTCAATTGCGGGACACCCTGTATAAGTTAACGCCAACCAATAAGGCCCCGCTAACATCTGTGAATACGTGCGCATCCAGTTTCGACACCTTACTTATGCCAACTTTGCATCAATACTTTATTCTTATTTAAATGTCAGTTTCAACACTCGTTCAATGCACCCAGCATATGCCAACGATGCATATATGCTTTATTTAATTTCTATGCTGATAATCTTTTTTAGCTTTATTTCGAAATATTTGTTGTATTTCGATTGTTTATGTGTTTGTATTTTGGAATCAATGCGCTGAGCTAGGCAGGCTAGTTGTTAAGCAAAAATGAAAAATAAAGTTAAGTTGGAAAAATATACCAAGTGTATTCAGACTCAATAAAATTACTGGCACCCAACGTGGATAACTGGCAAGCTGACGTGGATCCTGCAACAAGAAAAGCTGCATATTATGTAGTGAAGAAAAAATTAAAGCAAATTTTAACAAATTGTATCGTGAAAAAAATTATAATAACTGTGACAAAGTTAAAGAACCAATTTGTTTTTTCTAATAAATCATGCAGATCATCATCCAAATGTTATTGAAAGTTAGTGACTAAACAATATTTCGTTAAATTGAAAAAAAGGAAAGAAAATATAAAACGTATACTTTACAAGATTATAATTTAAATTTAATAATTTGTATTTTTATAAATTTACTAAAAATCATTATTGTTGGCTGGAACTAGAACCTTATTTTTCAAGATCGGCCGAAAAGTTTTGGAGAATTTGTGAACTATTAAATAAAAATGCCTAATGACAATAATGAAGACCTTTAAAGACTGATATAATCAGCTATCGATGTCTCCAATGAGCAGACATCATGACAGGTACAGAAACTGACGGATTGGATTACGTGCTTGCAACCACCAAGCTGTCCAAATTATTTCGAGCCAATTACAATAAAAAAGGGTAAAGATAATAAAAATTGCAACCTGGACTTAATGTAAGGACCTTTCTAAACTGCAGAGGATACGCTCGGCGTATCCAGGGTCCGAAACAATTATTTATGGTTTTCTTCCGAGCCCCAAGTCAAAATTGAAATCTTTGATCTAGTGTTTCGGTGTTTTATTTCTGTTCTCAAACCTTTACCTATACAGAGTTTTAGAAATGCTTGCTACAGTGGGTACAAACTTATGGTTATTTGTGTAAGTAAATAAGTGTTGTCGCTTACTTCCAGTTCGACTTGCTTCGATATTATTTGACATACATTAAAATAAGTAATAGATAAGGGAAGTTAGGTAGCGTGTATTGACAAGAGAATAGTGCAACTCGTGTCTGGAATATTCGTAAGTATTACACTTTTGAAAGACGAAATTCGCCAGTGGGTTTCGTGCGGGCGGTGGCGGTCATATCGATGTGCTAATCTCCCACTCTACGGCCTGATGTGCCGCCTATTCTGGTAATCAAATATGTAGTCTAGGTCCCTATCTCGTGTGCGTTCCGCGTTAAAGTGGGTGTGGAGGTTGCCCGCTAGGGAACCCAATGGGGTTATAATACGTATCGGTGCGTTTGGCTGGATGTCGAGGTTGGATGTGGTAGTTACCGCGAGTTCCGATTCCGACAATCCATCTCCGATTGATTGTGCACATTATATTACCCTCTTTGCACTAGGTCCTATAGTTTTACCTCTTGATCTCTAACGGGTAATTCGTGGCAGAGTGTCGAAACAGAACGTTGTATACAGCACGTTTTACTGCCCCGACGTCTTCGGCTAAGTGGGACGAGCCCTGTTCACTATAATTTCACTTTACGAACGATTTTGTACAGACTTCGATTATCTCTGTCGGCCCCGGTCTCCTGGCACACCGACCGCCGCTACCCGCACTCCGCCACTGGTGTCCTCACCTAATGAGCCAGCATACTGACTGTGTATTTTCCGTGATCTTTACTTCTTGCATTATCCTCTTACCGTAGTCGCACGACTGTAAATCTCTAAACAACAAAATTCTAATTATAATTATTATAGCGTAATACGATATCTTATTATAGAACTGATACTTGGTTTTCATGTATACTTGTGCTCCGTCTCGCTGTCCCTTGGCTATAACTGTCTCCTTAGTGATCCGATGCAAATTTTCCTTGATGCTGCTGTACACTGGCTGCTGGAATTTAATTTGCCACTCCGCTGTCGCGGCGCCGTCACCACTGTAGTTGACGTCACTTAATATGATTGAGGCAGCGTCGACGTGTCTTGCAGTCGACGTTGGTCTCGTTCTACTCACGCTCGCAGCACACTTTTTTTCGATCCGTTCACTTCGACGATTATGTAAAAAAGACCTCGAGTATGAGTTTGTTTGCCCTTATATGCAGTGCCTCTCATTGTCCCATGTTAGTGGTGGTGGTTTTTGCCGCATTGTCCGTTATCATTGAGCGAGAAACATGCAAATAGAAAAATATATTAGTGGTTGGATGCAACATTTAGCCTCAGGGTAAAATGTTAGTTGCTTTATATTAATCACTATTCGTTGTGCACTAGTTGGCTTTCGTAAACATACTTTTGTTCTCTGGCTCTCGCAACCAGTTCAGCCCCTAAGAAATGTTGGTCATGTTGCCCAAACACAATGATTAACGTGGTCAATATTTCCCCGGGTTTCTACCAAGAAATTAAATCCCCACTTACCCTATCTTCATTCTAAAGGGAAACTGCACTCGGAAACTCGGCCCTTTACTTTAATTAAAACCCAAATATGTTTTCTTAACCCTTCAGGGGTTTTGGAGTATATTTGTACAAATAATCTTATTCTAATTGCTTGTATCAGCTGTGCTTCAATCGCTTTACAACATATGACTAATAAAAGAGGTAAATAAAATATAAGTAAAAATAAGAAATACAATAAAATGAGATTAAAACTAAAACAAAAATAAATGTAGGCTTTCATGCCTTTTCAGCCTGCCCCTACCCCCGTAGCCCATGTGGTGAGAATGTCTGAGGACGGCAGAGGCCAGGTTGGTGCTGCACTGTATGTGCAATGATAGCACGGTCCAGCCGTGTGAACTAAAATAAAAGAATTAATACGTATTAACATGTGAGATCAAATTTACCCAAAATTTGGTTCCTTACATTAATTAAGTCCATTCCAGAATTTAAGGGGGATGCTGTTGAGTACCCAGCCTGGAGAGAGGCAGCCGCATTTGCCGTTTCGTATTATAACGAGGGATCGAAGAGCATTTTTTAGGCTAGCTAACGTGACACTAAGCTCGTTTAACACTGTTCTCAATTTCAAAACAATTCTCTCTCGCTTGGACCAAACGTATTCTGATAAAAGCCCACTGCACGCCCTGGAAAATGAACTGAGCATATTAAGACAGGGACGACTAACGATAAACGAAAACGAAACGGGAAAACGCCTTACGCGTATCTAATCTGTTTTATGCACGTTTCGCAGATTAACCTGCTGCGCTTGCAGCGGCGCAAGTACTAGAACATAACAATAAAAGGTATGAATTCGCAAATAGTTCAAACAACACGATTGCTCGTCCTCAGTGAAATTTTTTTAGAAACTCTTCGTTTGCTGCGAATTCAGGTCAACAAAACGAATTTACATTTCCAAATAATTCGAATATTCGAAATTTTCTTCAACCAAAAAACTCTTATTTAACTCCACAACAATTTACAAACCGCAAGCAACTAACAACAAAATTTCGGAAGACCGGCATTAGGCACTAACACTAACTAATTTTCCGTGAACAGAAGACAATTCTTTGGCAATAATACCAACCAATTTTCAGCAAAGAGAAGACAAACTCTTGGTAATAACTCAAACCAATTTTCTGCAAACAGAAAATCTACTTTTGGTAATAATACCAACCAAGTTCCCGTGCAGCAAATGCAAAACACAAACTTCATGTCTTCGGAACAAACTGAACCTTATTCATATAATTATCATGGCAATGCCTCAGGTGACAATGAAGATGACGAAGTTAATTTTTTAGGTTAAGAGTTTTAACTTTAATGAAACTCGTTTGAGTTATTTAAAAGAATAATTTTTATTGTTTTGACTTTTTGAATCTATCTTAAGACTGACTTAAAATCTACGTTACAGTGGTATATATTGTAAAAGTTATTGCTATGCGCGGGTGTCTCAATGTATCGTGGTGTTTTTTTGGCAGAACCTTTTGCGTAGGAAAGAAAGTGAAGCAAAATTCGTATAACACTTTCTTTCCGTTGTTATTGGCTAACATTTTTTCTTTAGTTTGAAATTTTGCTTTTACGTTCATCAAGCCATGATTGGTCAGCGTGCGTTCAGTTATACAAATTTGCCTGCGCTTCTTTCTTAAGAATCAAACTAGGTTAGTAAGTGAACGACTAACTCGCTTGCGCAATTTTGTTTTTGTTAATTTCTTTTGGGTCAGTAAGTGAGCGTGGATTTGTTTACGTTTCGCTCACTTGACTTTCCGTGGAAATTCATGTTCTTTCGAATGCACTTGACGACCGATATTAATTTTGGGTTGTTCAAGTGAGTTCGAAGAATTTGTTTACGCAATCTTTGAAAGTTAATTTATTATTTGAAATTTAATATTGCCACACAAGTTGTGACTAAAAGAATTTAACAACTTTGCGACACCATATGTGGGTCATATGATAACATGGGTTAAAAAATATACGGTAAAGTGTATTTGGAATTATCCCAAGTATACTTTACCAGCAGACAATTTACTGTCTATGGGTAAGGTTACAACGTTAGATTGAGGCACCGACGAAATATTTAATATTTGATTTTTCTTAATAAATAGAAATGTGATAATTATGGCTATAATAATAAGAATGATAATAAAATTTACACTGAAATTAATTGTATGTATTGATTTGTTTTTTACCCAAATTTCATCTATATTCGTATCTAATGACAATTGTTTTATATATAGTTCTTGTAATTCTATGTCCGCTAAGGTGACATTTTCGTTAACTTTTGTTATTAAGTTGGGTAAAACAAGTTTTTCGTAAATTTTTATGTTTTTGTTTGTGTAGGTTTTATTTAAATCTAAGTTTTTCAATTTTCGAATTTTAAAAGAAATGTTCCTTTATTTTTTATTAACGATTGCTTACATGTGTGATTTATAGTTTCTTCAAAGTTTTTGAATATTAAAAGACCTTTAGTTATTTCTTTAACTTCTTGTTTTTTTGTGACTTTCATGTTACAATCTGATTCTTGTTGGGTAATTATATTTGTAATACAATTGTCTTCTATTTTTATAAGGTTTTTGTGCATGTTTCTTCTACATAGGTATCATAAATATTATTTGTGGAATCCACCAGAATATCATTTTTTTCACGTAAATGCTTCTATTTCGGTCATTGGGTATGGGTTCGAATCGAATGTGTGATAACGTGTTATTTGAGAATGTTAGTATTGAAAGGGTTATTGCGATTATTTTCTGTTGAAAAGTAATTGCAACCTTTATATTCGTGTAACTGTCGTAGTCATTAATTAAGTTAAGTTCTGTTTTCGTTAGTATATTCGTTGGTATTATATTGAGTTTAGTTGCAAAGATTGTTCTGCCTATGTCTTCTATGTGGTTATTAAGTAATGTTATGTCATTATTTATTTGAAAAATGTGCTGCGTGAGAATTATTTCGTCTTCTAGGTCAGTTATTTTGTTTTGAAATGCGTTGAGGTGTTTTTGTATGATTTTTTGTTGAATGTTTATATGGTTTGTTACATTCTCTATTTGAGATGATAGTATATAACTAATACGTGTAACGTTATTTATTTTTTCTAACGCAGTATCTCCCGTTATTTTTAACTTATTAATTATGTTTTGAATGTCCTGTCTATCGTCATCGTCCATGTTACCTGAGATAAATTTAATTCCTCTACCTAAGGCATTTATTAACCCACGTTTTTGTCTGAAACTCGGGGAAAGGTTATCGATTTTTGTTTTTAATAGAATAAAGTTTTTCTCTAACGTATTGATGAGTGATTGTGCGCTTGTTGTAGATACCTTCAACATATCGATGTTTGTCTGGATACGCTCCGTCGTTTGGTCGTATTTAGTTATGTTTATTATGTGGAATACTTTGATATAGTCGTCGATGACTTTTACTTCTCCAAGCTTTATCGGAATGTACCCGTTGTTATTTGTCAGGTCCTGTAATTCCATTATTTGTGCCTTTGTCCATGTTGCGAGGGTAGTCATAAAAATTAGCTTTATTAAATCCATAATGTAGTTGGTTTACCTGTGAGTAGGAATGTTTTGTTATTTAAGAGAAAAATCCTATTTTTTCTTAATTCTACTCCTAACAGTGGGATTCTCTTTGTCTTGAAATTTCTTTGTCGGTCGTACGTGTGTTTGGTAATATTTTAACTGGTTTGTATCTCGTACATGATTTTCGTCAATTTTTTCTGAGTTAATTTTCCTATATTTTGAATGATTTTTCCGCCTCGTATTTCTTTGATAAATGTCGTTCCATCTCGTATTGCTAGATCTGTTCAGTTTATTAGTGTACTTTTCCTTTTCTGTTTTTATTAGTTTGTAGATTTCAATGTACTTGTCTTCAGAGATTTTACCGTTTACGAAGTCGATTGGTCGTTTGTTAGTAGTACTATGTATTGTATTATTATAAAATCCAATAATTCTAAGGATTTTTTCCTCTACTGATTCAGTGTTGTTTAGTTCGTCGTGTCTTAACAGTCTTGTATGTTCATTGATCGTATTGTGCAGCCTTTCAATATCAGCGTTTGAAGTGTGTACTTATATGTTGCAAAAGTTTTGTTTTAAATTCTACCCAATTTTATTAATCGGCTATTAATTTTATATGCTTGTGGGAATTTCGTGAATTTGTCGATTATTGTCATGAATAAGGTTTGTTTCAAACTATAAACGTCGATATGAACTATTTCGTTGGGTTTTTCGGAGTCTCTGTAATCTTATATGCAATTTTAGGGGGTTTTCTGTCGTACTTTTCTAAATTACAAATTTCGCAATTGTTAATAAATTTGGTTATGCCTTCTTTTAGATTTGGGTGATATATTTTTTCCTTAAGTTCTCTAAATACATTTTCTATTCCTCTATGATTATTGCTTTTATGTTCTTTCTCTATCAATTCACTTAATTTCACTTCATCCTGTATGTCTTCTGCAATTTTCTTTCATCTAATTATTTTGAATTTGCTATTGTCAGAGAAAAATTCGGTATATACGGTATTTAAGGTATTGAAAAAACTTTCATCTATCATAACCGCATTTAATGCATTAGGTTTAAAATGATTTTTTAATAATTGTATGGCAAAGTCACTATCAAATAATTTCGTATTAATGATTTTGCGGTGGTTTTTGAAGATTTCAGAGGTTTTTATTCTAAGAAAACCTGATGAAATTTTGTTTATGATGATTTGGTTTTTAAAGATATTCGAAACAGATTGGCTTTCTACTATGTTATTATTAGCTTCGTTGCAAACTTCTGTTGTATTTATGTCTGCGCTATTGCTTGTTTCTGAATTTTCAATTCGAGAGAGAGCGTCTGCATTGCCATTCTTCGCACCTTTCTTGTACTTAATGTTATAGTCGAATTCAGAAAGTCTTAGGCGCCATCTAACAAGTTTAGAATTTGGTTCTTTGATTGAAAAAAGCCAGGTCAGGGGCTTATAATCGGTTTCAATTGTGAATTTTCTTCCGAAAAGATATGGTCTAAAACAGCGGTGTCGTGGCGGTGAGCCTGAGATAAAAAAAAAAATAAAAAATCGATGTTGTCGAAAAAAAAACCCTAAACTACAACTTGCTTCAAGTACAAAAACACCAACAAAAAACATACAGCAGCTACAGCAACAAAAACAAGCCAACGAAGAGAAAATACCAACAAAATACACAAATATAAGTTGCCGCGATGAGCCGGCGTAAAAAAAAAAATTCAACTTGTACTGAGCTTATCGAGGCTCCACATTGAGATTGCGCTACGAATAGAAAATGCCAACAAAATCGTGTGTGTGCTACGAGAAAATAACAACAAAATACACACAGCAGCAAGCAAACAATAACAACGCATGCACATTTTTTTCTTGCTGTCATGCCAACGAAGTCAATTCTTTGAATTACAACACACGGAAATATTGAAGTTGTTGTAAGTGAGCTAAAAGAGCTAATTGGGGATTTGGGGGATTTACAACTCTGGTCTAAAATATTTAGTAGCCCAAACTATGGCTAACAGTTCTTTTTCTATTGTGCTGTAATTAATTTCGTGTTCATTTAAAGTACGTGAAGCATAACAGATTGGATGATTTTCTTGAGGAAATATTGCACCTAACTAATTACGTCCCAGGTTATTATATATTATTTACGTCCCAGGTTAATTAACACTTTAAAACGTTTCACAAAACAGAGATTTAATTTAAACTTTCAGTATTTAATTAAATTTAATCCACAAATATCTTTGATTGAATTTTACACTAGATAGCATATACAAATACGCTTAAAGGTAGCAATGGTTTCTTACTCTTCTATTCCCTTTTGATCGCAGTATTTGATGAACTTGATTGCTTCGATGTAGTCCTGGTAATCGACCGTTTCAACGTCGTCTTCGTCGATGTCGTTGCTGCTTCTTTGAGGTGACCAGTTACCTTCTAGATAATCTCCTGTTTGGGGTAATTCGTTTGTTAGGTGGTGTTCTTGGAATGATTCTTCGTTCATCGGTAATATGAGAGTGTTTCTTAGAAAATTGTTGAGTATGTTGCACTGAATGTTCTTAGTTAAAAATTTTTTTTTTTTTGTTTTTTAAACAAAATTGTTGTGAATTTTACACTTTTTTGTATTGGACTTAGTTCATTTTTTTTCTTGGAGAATTGTTCGGAATGTTGCACTGAATTTATTTTTTTTTATTATATTAAACTTAGTTAATTTTTTCCTCTTGGAAAAAATGTTGAAAAAAATTTTTTCTCTTGAAAAAATTTTGGTGAAGGATCTGCTACTAAGTGTTAACGCACAAAAAGGTTAAAAATCTTTTTTTATTTCCTTTTTAGCAGAATCCTACCGACTGCGGCAGTTTTAACTTTAATGAAACTCGTTTAAGTTATTTAAAAAAATAATTTTTATTGTTTTGACTTTTTGAATCTATCTTAAGACTGACTTAAAATCTACGTTACAGTGGTATATATTGTAAAAGTTATTGCTATGCGCGGGTGTCTCAATGTATCGTGGTGTTTTTTTGGCAGAACCTTTTGCGTAGGAAAGAAAGTGAAGCAAAATTCGTATAACACTTTCTTTCCGTTGTTATTGGCTAAAAATTATTTCTTTAGTTTGAAATTTTGCTTTTACGTTCATCAAGCGATGATTGGTCAGCGTGCGTTCAGTTATACAAATTTGCCTGCGCTTCTTTCTTAAGAATCGAACTAGGTAAGTGAACGACTAACTCGCTTGCGCAATTTTGTTTTTGTTAATTTCTTTTGGGTCAGTAAGTGAGCGTGGATTTGTTTACGTTTCGCTCAGTTGACTTTCCGTGGAAATTCATGTTCTTTCGAATGCACTTGACGACCGATATTAATTTTGGGTTGTTCAAGTGAGTTCGAAGAATTTGTTTACGCAATCTTTGAAAGTTAATTTATTATTTGAAATTTAATATTGCCACACAAGTTGTGACTAAAAGAATTTAACAAGTTTGCGACACCATATGTGTGTCATAAAAATGATAACATGGGTTAAAAAAATACGGTAAAGTGTACTTGGAATTATCCCAAGTATACTTTACCAGCAGACAATTTATTGTCTATGGGTAAGGTTACAGGCTGTATTGTAACTGTTAAGCTCGCTCTTACCATTTCCTACAAGACCGGCAGCAAATGGGCAAGAGCTACGAATATTAATAGACACCGGCACCGCGAAAAATTACATTAAGAATTTTAATAGGCATTAATCCAGTAGAAACCCTATTTCAGGTGAAATCTATAAATGGAAAAAATATTATAAAGGCAAAATGTAAAATTAACATTTTGGGTAGTATAACTACATTCTCTTTATTACCCGCTCTTAGTACTTTTGACAAAATAATTAGATATGATTTCTTAAAAGAAATAGATGCTACAATAGATGTAAAGAATGGAATTCTTTTTTAGAAAGGTGAAAAGGAACAACTAAATCATTCATCATGCCAACTGGTTCACATGATTTGGAATCAGCAAACTTTGAAACAAAACCAGAGCATATACGTCATAAAATGGAGATTTTAATTAAATCAAATTTAGATGTTAATGAATTAACAGATAAAATTAATAATATAATTACGGCCAATAATGTGATCCCACAGAGGGATGATAGCTACTGGAACTTATAGAAATAATAGGGTTATAATGAACCCTAATAATATTGTTTGGTCAATAGCATTGGCTAAAAATAAAATGATAAATCCCCTCATATTAGACGAAATATGAAATACAAAATATACCTATCAGTATAAGTAATATGCTCAGTGCAGCATTGTTAAAATTCTACAAAATAACTAAGTAATACATTATATTTTAAAAGTTCCAAAGATTAAATCTTTCTGTAATTTTATTAAACTGTATCTAGTTAGTCAGGACGAACTATAATCCAAATGAAATTTAATGAGGCAGCGAACTGCATCAACCATTTTCAACCTTTGAAAAATCCTTTGAAATTGAAGGACAAAGATCAAACAACTGGATTCAGGTTTTTCTGTATTGTTGATATATATATTGAACATTTGGGACGGACGTATTTGTTTCATTTCCGTACTCACTTCAAGTAACTTGAAGTAGATACGTGTTTGTGTAGAAGTAGAGAGCAGAAGAACCAGCCACAGGTCACTCTTAATTGCTCGTACCTAGCCTGAAGAATTCCTTCACACCGCAGCTCGAGCATCAAACAGCTGAGTTGATGAGTCAATTAATAATCGTAACGGAAACAGAAGTGTTGATATTTTTGATCAACTTTAGATGATATTTAGATTATCTTAGATAATATGCACTGGAGGCATCGGAGAGTACTGTAGTTTTCTTGTCTTTTAAATCTACCCACCAGCCAATTCAATGTTTATTGATTTCGATCATTGATCAATGATATTAATTTCGGCCGGTGTGCTGGAAACTTAGTTGAAGTCGTTTCCGTACGTGTTGACAAATTTTCTCGTTTGGGAAGACAATCCAATTACTCTTGGCTACTCGAACCTGCCTCGAAAGGTGCTCGAAGTGAGTACGGAAAAGACCCCTTAAGATTTTATATTGCGTGAAAAAAAAACGAAAAAGGCAAATTTATTACCAGAGTCCAACTGATCCCGAACATTTACTTTATTTGTAACTCGATTTCCATTTTTTTAATTTCTTTCCATTTTTCCTGCTATATTTTCATTTACTCGTAAAAAAAAATAGCCATATTTGCTTTATCCAACTAAGCGAAATCTAGAAATACGTATTAGGCTAAGTTATTTTTGTTTATTTTTACTTTAAATCTAATTACGGACTCAACTAAACTATAACTCAAAGTAAAGGACTAAAACGAAATTAAAACCAAACAAGACTTAATGCAGATATGAGCAAGAGTAAACTTTCTCTAAAACCTAAATCTTAATTAAACCCCATATTGACAACTATACCAACTAAAGCATAGTTTAAAAAAAAAAAAAGAAAAAAACTGAACTAAGCTGAAATTGAGCTAAAATAAATTAACCAAACTTGAACGTAATAAAATTAAAATCCAAACTGAAATAACAATACAAAAAAAAAAAGTATTGATAACTTGAATAAATTACACTACAAAAAATAAAATTTAAAATACAGAATCAATCAAGCACTACACTAAAAGAGAAAATAAACTTTTGAATTAAACATATCTTACACTGCGGAAAAAATAAAATTTAAAACTTAGAATCTAACATATCTTACACTACAAAAAACTAAAATTTAAATTTCAGAATCAAACAAGCACTACAGTAAAAGAGAAAATAAACTGTTGAACTAAACATATCTTACTCTGCAAAAAAATTAAATTTAAAACTTAGAATCTAACATATCTTACACTACAAAAAAATAAAATTTAAAATTCAGAATCAAACAAGCACTACACTAAAAGAAAAAAAGCAAACTTTTGAATTAAACAAATATTACACTACAAAAAAAATAAAATTTAAAATTAAGCCAATATTACACTAAAAAAAAATACATAACATTTAAGATCTTAAATGAACTACAATACAAAAAAAACATAATATAATATATTATACATAATCTTGAATAAAATACAAAAACAATAGAAAGAAGATAACATTTAAGATTTTGGATAAATAATACTGCAACAAAAAAAAATAAAATTTAAGATTTCGAATAAAATACGATAAAAAAAAACATAACAAATAGGATCTTGAAAGAAAAGGATAAAAGGAATATAACCTTTAAGATTTTGGATATTCGATACTACAGAACAAAAACCATAATATTTAAGGTATTAAACAAGCTACATTACAAAAAAAAAAGACTAACATCTAAGATTTGAATATCACTACACTGCAAAAAAAATATATAAAATTTCAAACTTAAGATTAAATAAACACTACGCTACACAAAAGACAACAAATACAATTTAGAACAAAACAAATTTTACACTACCAAAAAAATAAAATTTAAAAATTTAGAATTAAACAAACCCTACACTACAATGATAAAATTTTAAATTTAGAATTAAAACAACCATTACACTATAAAAAAAGATAAAATGATAAGAATTTAACTTAAACGCAAGCTGAATAACACTATACTACAAAATAAAAAAGACATATTTCAAAATTAGAAGCCAATCAAAAGTTACGGAAGCAAAAATAATATAATTTAAACTCGACTTAATAAAATAGACTGAACTAAACTAAAGTAAGGTGCAACTGAATTACTGTAAAATCAAACATATATAAATTTGATGAAATTAAACTGAACTTTAAAAAAAAAAAAAAAATATTGTACTATGCTAGTGCGTTTATATTTAAAACCTTTAAAACCGATGCATTAGGCTGCCGTGGCTTGCATACAAATACCTCTTTTTACGAGGGTTTCAATTTATCTTATCTTGAATTATCATCGCATATCTTAATTTTGGATCCGGTTTTTGTTTATTATTACAATTATTCCTAGTAAAGCTGGCGTTAGCATAAAAAAGGAATTTGACTTATCTGCTGTATTTATAGTTTCGGTAATTATAATAGCTACTTTTACGATTTGGTCTTTTTTATATATTAAGACAAATTGTATTATTTTACATTATATCGTCTTTGTTTATTTAGTCAATTTCAAAATGCATTGTCCAATAAGCTAAGTCATACGTTATAAATACATATACATTTGTTAACATACATAATTAACCGCAGTTGTTCTTATATTCAGAGATGCGAGGTTAAGTAGACCTAGAGTGGCGGCTGGGACGAATTAGTGACGGAGTAAGTATTTTGGTCTTGGGGTGACCTTAACATCGGCACCGGGTCACCATGGCCGGATAGGGGAGGTCAGCCAAGGTCGATGGAACTCCATCGTAGCATCGACCCAACAAAAGACCAACGCGGCAACGAGGACCTTTGGAAGCCAGGGAGTGAGTTGGTGCGTTCATGATTTTTGGTAACTACGGACAATCGTTGGTAAACGAATAATTACGAACGAAACGGTAAGGAGTCCGGTTGGTTTTGGTTTTTTTAGATTTTTTTTTTTTGAAAGACTGGTACGGTTATATTTTATATTTCTTGTTATTTCCGGCTGTCAGTTGGCAAAGGCAAGAACTCCACCCCACATCTGGCGAGCCATAGCCGCGCAAACGCAAGCGTACCAGTGCCGCCAGAGCAAACTGATGGGGTGCATGTTGTCCGTCATTTAGGACTGACGGCATGCATAGTCTCAAGACCCGGGTGGACATGACAGTGCAACGATTTACGGAGCTGAAACGTTATGTCAAGCTGAGCAAAAAATCGTTTGGGAGGGAGAGGTGGTCTATTTTCACATTCTTAGGAGCTACAGGGTTAATTAATATTTCACGACTTTGGCTTACGTTATTGATCCTAGCAGAAAAACTAACTTACATAAAACTTATTCTGATAGCTCATTATAAAGGAAGGAAGCAGTGGCCTTATGAAACAGGAGTAGCAGCCATCGGCACACACTACTGCCTACAACAACAACAGCATCATACGATCAGAGAACAGTAGCTTCTATCGTGCAGCAACCGCTTTGCCATCAGCAACGATAAGCCTTTCGCGTGAAGATGATGAAGAGATGACAGGTAATCTGTTCATTTACCCACCGGGTTCCTATGGTATTTCAGTTGTCATCGAAGATTATCACTGCCTGGCCACACAATGCTTCTTAACAATAAGATCATCGATTTTTATATACGATGGATCCAGCAGACAATCATTCCTAGCGCACAAGCAGACTACTTTTACTTATTCAGTCCGTTCTTTAACGAACGCCTAACACGCCCCAGCATCACGCCAAACGATCGTGCCCATAAACCAAGCTAAACATTGGTTTGTGGCAATCGTCTGTTCCCTACAATGAGGGGCCCACACTAATATGGTGCAGTGAAGATGACCTCACCGAACCAACTACATCTGATAGCGCAGCCGATTATGCTTTTGATGGGTTCATTGACCACCACCGACTGATCATACGTGCTAGCGCCAATTCAGAGTTACCTCAACAACGATTTCGACGCCAAGGTAATGGACACATGGCTGCATACATTCACCGAGGAGAATTTGCCCGGTCACAGCGTGAGGCACCACAGCAGACCAACTTAACCGATTGTGGTCTTTACGCTCTTCAATATATTGAAAGCTTCATGAGCTATGCGATTCGAGACTTCAGAACACTCATCCAGTGCAACGCGTGGTTCACCGAAAGCAACATTAACCAGAAACGGAGACAAATTAGCGAAATAATTCAGAAGTTGGCAGGCTGAACTCTGCTAACCATACCACTACCAGTGATCAAAGATGATACCAGCGATACCACACAAGGTGGTATCTTCATGGTATAAGCAATACCAAGTATTGCAGCACCACAGCATATATCTAACAGCACCTCACGAGCCAACAGCAATTGCAACAGTGACAGCGACGTCAACAGCAAGAATCGCAGCCATCGCGGTGATAGCAATTCATCCAAATTGTGCATAGGCTGGCTTGCCAATCAAGAAGAGCAGAACCATACACATGCCGGTAAGGTGACAGAGGTGGCAACGGCAGCAACAACCAGCATGGCTCAGAAGGTATATTTAGCGAAGTGACAAGCCACCGAGACACAAAACAAACATGTCCCATCGAATTACAGCGATGCATCACAGAGCCCGATGCTTGTCGCAAACGTGGCCAACAAATGAGCTTCAAGACCCACATCAACGGCACCTACTATGACGTGAAAATCTTATGAAAAGGCACAGGGTAATTGTTTTACCGCTAATATGACAGAGCCGGAAGGAACCCTTTTTCCCGCGAACTACATGGGGGGTCTGACGACATTATTTCTAGAGGAAATTAAGCCGCAGAATAAAACGGTGCCGACACCACATAATTGGTACCTTCACCCTACAAATTACTATAATCAGCAACATTAATCATCAGATATAGCAACATCAACTTTTATAACAAGTGACAACATGAAGCCACTAACAATAACGCCTAATAGCAACATCAACATTAATAACAAGCAGCTCAGCACAAGCGGAACCCTAAAGCCATTCCTTAACATCCAACAACAACATGACCATAAACAACAACACAACGGATAAGTCAACATGAACAAACAGAATCGGACACAAATGATTCTAGCAACATGCTACTAACTTCTTCAATCAACACTACTAAGCACGAAAACATCTTCTTGAAATGTATATATTTAATTATTTTATTCTCCATTATAGTTAAGACTTACTATAAATATTTTCTAAGATAAATGTAAAACTTATTTTTCTAATTACATACTATGAATTACATTTATCCATATATTTATTCCTGTAAGGGTCCCCTTATTCCAGCAAATCTACAAACGCTACAGCAACACTTGATATATCATTAGAAAGTTTTTGAGGTGTAGAACTTATAGTATTATATTACACCTTATATACTATAATACTTTAAAATGTAGTTTGTAGTAAAAATAGTGCCATCAACATAATACTATAATACAACCAAAGTAGTAACCAGCGCATAGCTTAAGTTTATTAAATGAATAAGCGAGGAGTCTCGATGCAACTGTAGCAGCGAAAAGACGTGTTTTCTTCTTATATGCATATTCATCATAGAGCAAGAAGCAGTAGTGCTGTAGCCAGCCAACCGACCGGACGTGCTTTTTCCTCTAATTCCTTTTCCTCTCCGTTTGAGTGTGATACCACATCGGACTGCCCAGTATTAACTCTCACTGCTGTTCTCTGCGAGACATGCGTCATGGTACTTCCCCACTCGACAAGACAGACAGAGACCGATACATAGCACAAAGAAGCGCAGGAAGAAAATCACACACACACACATACAAACATGTGTTATAGAAAAAGGCGTCATCTGATATATCGTTCGACGGTAACTAACGAAAGCTGTAACGAACCTCCTGGTCGTCACAGCTAAGTTGCTGAGGTATCCTCAGCGGCTGTCCAGGGTCCTTACAAGACGACCTGGTTGGAGGATTTTCCAGGTCGCTCGACCTTGTTGGTAAGGTCTATTTGTTGTTGTTGTTGTTAGATTTGCTTTGCGGATATCGCAGTTGGTTTGGCCAGCGGTTCCCCTCTAGGCCCTTCACGGGAGGACTAGTGCTAGAGGGTGCTTCGTGAACCTGGCTCGGCGCGTCTCAAGATGGACGGCGATGCTGGCGAGTGTTTGGCTGGCGATTTAATTGGGTCTGTGTCACTGACAGGTCGGATAACCTCAAAATTTGTGTGACAGAGGTGACCTTGGTGGTGGTGACAGGCCCAAAATCTTCGCTGCACGTCTTGGTTGGTTGAGAATATTCTTCTTCAGCGGTATTCCACCGCTACTCTGTGGTGGCTCTGGCCACTTGTCCGTGCTTCTCAAAATCGGATGATTTTCCCTGGCATACACTCGATGTATGACCGTGTTGACCTCTAATCGGATTCCTAGCGCTCCGTCGCGTGTCTGTCCTTGTCGGTCGTGTGGGAGGAGCAGGGGGCGAGAGGGATAGGAATGGTAGTCGTTGAGAGTGTGTGTGAGAGCGCTGCTGAACGGACCGATCTGGCCCAACGGACAGCAACACTACTCGACGTATGAGAGGGGAAGCGGGTGCAGAGTGTCACTCGTGAAGAGCGCTGTAAGAGTGGAGCTGAGCGGACCGATCTGGCCCAACGGACAGCAACACCCCTCAAGGTAAGGAGACTCACTCTGGGACAACTGGATTCTCGTGGAGAGCACGGATGAGAATGATGTTGAACGGACCGATCTGGCCCAACGGACAACAGCGCACCTCGAAGGCAAGGGTCACTTTTAGGATGACTTATACTCGTGTAGAGCAGCGTGAGTTTGCGAGACTGAGCGGACCGATCTGGCCCAACGGACAGAAACACAACTCAAAATTTAGAGGATGAGGATGGAGGAGCAATTAAAGTGTTCGTTTTCTGGTTACCTGTTCGATGCGCTGCAGAAAATAAAAGACGTCTATTCAGTTTCAAGCGTTCTCCAAGACTAAAATTTATTTTTCATTTCAACTTATAACTAGCTGTTGGCTTCTGTCAGTGATGTTTCATACATACTATTACAAAATGTGTACTCAGTAGAATTTGTTATAGTATTAATAGGCTTAACAATAAAGTAAGTGTGTGTTTAGAGAGAATGTAAATACGTGAGTATGCAAATATTAACTAGTATTAGATCGTATGATTTTATAAGATTTTATATGTATTAATAGGCTTAACAATAAAGTAAGTATGTATTAGCGAAAATGTGAATACGTGAGTATGCAAATATTAATTTGTATTAGATCGTATGATTTTATAACATGTTATATGTATGCCCCGATCTTTCGAGAATAATAATTCGTGATATTCGTCGTAGCCATTTAACTATACAATTCTTATTGCATGTAATTCAGTGTATGCGTATAACTTATAGAGACTAACTTAGAATATAACAAGAATAAATATAATACTAATAGTAATTTTGAGTTGCTGTATTACCATGTATGTGTGTGTATAGCATGGCTGGCAAGATGGCATCGGGTTCGTTGATGCGTCATGCAGTCGGCATGATTGTCGTGGCTAGTTGTGCTCGGTCGACTTCACTATAATTGAAGTTTGTGTGAGTGTCGACATCTTATGTGTTGCTGGCTGCGTCATACCATTGACATGGTATTGAGTATGTACATTACTCATCTGTCGTTGAGTGTCGATGCTTGGCAACATGTTCCTATGCATGTTGGCCTGTCGAGCCGTTGTGTATAACTCGTGTGTACCTTGTACACATGTTGCATGTAAATTATGCTGCAGTGGCGTATGCCTCGTGGGGCACATCTCGTTGGGTGATGTCGGCTACGGTGATGTAGTATCAAATGGCGCTATACGTCTGGCGTATCCACGTCTACCTTCGCTTATCAATTGTGGGGGCCTATTTCCACGAAATAGGTTCGTCACACCCCCCCTTTACGTCGGCCGGGGAAAAGAAATCTTCACATTCCCGCTGCGACTTATTTGCACGGTGTAGCAGGTACCTTCGATGTTGACTCTGAAGTTGATTCGCTGCCGCCGCCTTCTCCGTGCTTCTGCGTCTGCAATGCGTTGCTGCAGTTCGGCGGGTATCACCAATTCGTGGCAGCTGTCGTGGCATGGCTGACGGATTTTGTCTTGTGGTATAGCACTACTGCTGCTTACCTCTGCTGGTGCGAGTGTCTTATCGCTAGTGGTCGGGAGCTCTGGGAGTTCAGGCTCTAGTAACCAGCCTAGGCACTCTTCTGTAGAGTCGCTGTCATTACCTACATCGTGGTTACTCGCTGAGGTTCGTCCTACTATCGTGCTGCCTTGGTTGCTGCTGCTGCTGACGTTGTCAACGCCCTGATCCTTGAATGAGGCGCCCTGTTTGGTTTGTGCCCGCTGGATGAGGGGGAGGGGTACTTCGTCTTGTTGCGACTCTGCTGCTACGATCGATGTTGGATGATGAGTGTCGAGGGCTTGTACTGCCTGTTGTGTGGGAGACGGTTGGTTGGGTACCGCCTGCTGCACGCTCGTATGGCTGCTGGAGACTTCTTGTAGTAGTTCGGGTAGTGGAATGCTTGGCAGGGCCCTTCCTGCTAATTCCTGCATGATGGCACTGACCTGACGACGTTTGTTGCCTATGACTGCTTCTGTGAACCATGTGTCGTATTGAAAGGGTGGTTCATAGTCAACAAAAGGATCGCATACAAAGCTTTCGATGTACTGGAGCATATATAACCCACAGTCGGTCAGGTTGTGTTGTTGTGGTACTTTCACCCGGTGACCTGGCAAGTAATTTGCTGAGAAATGCTTGGCCTGTTGTCCTGGTCGCTTGGCGCGGAACTCATGCTCGAGATAGCTGCGAAGTGGATTGAAGACGTGAGATCTGTCTGTTGTGGCTAGCGAATCCATCAGCAAAATCATTGGTTGCATGATCGGGTGCTTGTTGGTCGTTGTGGTGGGAGTAGGTGCATCATAATATCTTCTTCCATTGAGAGCAGGAAAACATATTATTGCTAAGAACCAATGCTTCTTCTCGTTAATTGGCACGAGTACGAATTTCTTCGTAAATATGTCCTGCTTCCGTGTCCACTTCTGTACGCCAGCGTGGCGGCGCTGTCCAAGCGTATATGGTGTGTCGTTGGGTACCGCTTTCGTTTGTACGAGTCGTTCGTAGAAGAATGGATTGCAGATATAAAAATCATCTGCACGACCTCGTAGCTCGAGAATGCGCCGAACCCAATGTATATAAAATTCGACGATGCGGTCGTTAAGGAAGTTTCCTATAGCGAGGCAGTGGTAATCTTGTAGAGTGATTGTGATACCGCCCGGCCCTGGTGGGTATATGAAGAGGTTACCTTCTTGTAGATCGTCATCATCGCTCGAGAGGTTTATCGCTGCTATGGCGATGGCCGTTGATGTGGCTGTCTCGTGTGTTGCTAGGCTGCTAGCTGTTTGCGAGCTGCTGTGTTGGCTCTCACACTTTTTTGACGTGGTAGGTGGTCGGCTACGTTGATGCTTTGCACCGCTTGTGGTACGGTTAAACATTTCCAGCTGTCCTGGGCGTATGGCGCTAATGTGTTCTACGCCTGCTGCTGGTTGTGGGTGTCTACTTGCATTCCGTCGTGGTCTTTTAGCTGCTGGCGGTTGTGGTAATGGTTCAGCCAGTAGAATGCTCTGGCTCTGCTTTGCCATCATCTCCTTGACCCGCTTCTCAAACACTTCTTTGGATTGTTCAAACTTGTCCATTCTGTTTGGACGCACAAACTTCAAGATTTCGCTTGTTGTTTTATGACAACAAATGTCCGCGAATTTGAGGTTAAATTATTTTTGTCACTGGTAGTTCGCCTGCTGTGGCGATTTGCTCACTTTATTTTGCACTTTCACAAATATTAATGTTATTGCAACCAATGTCTGTTATAATTAACTTGTTGCGTTAATATTTTCACTTGCACTTATAGTATGGCGTGGTAGATTCGACGATTTGAATAAATTTGCTGGGGATGCACTTACGATGTTGTGTTATTACTGGCACAAACTGTAATGGTTGTTGCGTTTTCAAATTTATATTTCGAAGCTCCTGGAGTTTGCAGAACTCGGCGTTACCAGCTTCACATTTTAGTGCAGTTGTCGTGTTGTGAGACTTGTGTGATGTTCTTGAGTGCAAACTCGTTGATCTTGAGTGGGCGAGCATGTTTGAAGTTTCGGGTGTTTGTAAGTGTTTTCTTCAACGCTTCTGAGGCCGGAACTGTTGTCTTCTTGTGGCCTGTAGCTGTTGGACAGTTCATTGTTGATTTATTGCCTTGTTGACCAATGTTGCGGATTCGTTGTCTCGTTGGACATATGATGCAAGTTTGTTGATTGGTTTGGCATATGTTGTTAACTTTGACATATGTTGTTGACGTGAGTTAGTTGACGTGAGTTTTCTATTATCTGCGCTGCAAATAATGATGATGGAAAACTGTCGTTGCTGGTTGCGTTTTCTGGCACAAATATGATTGTGCTGTTCGTGGCGATGCTGCGACGATTGTAGTAATTATTTTGTATGATTACCATGAATTTTCTGGTGCAACTATTTAAAGCACTATTCATGGCGATGCTGGGAAAACTGTGGTAGTTGTTATGTATTGTTATGCTGAGACGGCGGTAGTTGTTTGCGCAGGTACTGCTGCGGGCTCCTTTTGTTGAGGCAGTTGGTACTGCGGATCCCAGTTTTTAACGCGGGTGGTGCCGCGCAAGAAAAATGATACCCTCTTGTATCGGTTTGCGTGTGTTTGGATGTGTCAACCTCTTGCATACTACTTGAAACGACTTTGCAATGCTGGGTGACGATGTTGGCCACTCGTAATGACTGTTTCTGGTAGTCATTATGTGCTGCGTCTTAAGGTTCCTTGTAGTGACTGAGCTCGTAGTAGTTTAACGTGTTTGTTGCGATTTGGTATTTAGCCGCTGGCTGTGGGCTGTAGTTAAGAGTGGCAGGCGTTGCTGCTGGCTTGCAGTTTAGATTGGCAGGTGCGGCTGCTGGTTTGCAGTTTAGATTGGCAGATGCGGCTGCTGGCTACAGTTTATTGAGGCAGGCGTTGCTGCTGGCTTGCAGTTTAGATTGGCAGATGCTGCTGCTGGTTTGCAGTTTAGATTGGCAGATGCTGCTGCTGGTTTGCAGTTTAGATTGGCAGATGCTGCTGCTGACTGCAGCTTAGAGCGGCAGGTATGGCTGCTGGCTGCAGTGTAGTGTGGCAGGCGTTGCTGCTGGTGCCAGTTGGTGACGCGGTTGGTGCCGCTGATCCCAATTTTTGACGCAGCTGGTGCTGCGGATCCCAGTTGGTGACGCGGATGGTGCCGCGGATCACAGTTGGTGACGCGGATGGTGCCGCGGATCACAGTTGGTGACGCGGATGGTGCCGCGTATCCCAGTTTTTAACGCGGGTGGTGCCGCGCATCCCAGTTTTTAACGCGGGTGGTGCCGCGCAAGAAAAATGATTAATTATGTTGCTGCGTTGCTTGGCTCGTCGATGCGGTGAAATTCCTTGACATCGCTGAGGTGTACTGTTCTGCGGCGTGAGTCTCCTGGTCGCCTGATCTCGAGGATAACGGGGGAGGGGAAGCTGATGACTTTGTATGGCCCTTCGTATTTTTGGGCTAATTTTGCTGCGAAGTTATCGACGGCCTTAGATAGATGGTGTTGTCTCACGAGGATCATGTCGCCGATCCTTGGTTTCCAGGCTCGTCGACGAAGATTATAATGTCGCGCCTGGTCTTGCGACACACGTTCAAGATTCTGTCGTACTATCTTGAATATCTCTTGTAGCCGCTTTGCCTTTTCCATCGGAGTTTGAGGCTCGCAGCCCGTGCCTGTGGTTTCTCGGTCGAACACAGCATTTGGTAGCCGTGGTTCTCGTCCTTGTATAATGAAGGCTGGGCTGTACCCGGTTGATTCCTGAATCGCTGAGTTCACTGCAAGTGTAAATTCCGGCAGTAAATCGTCCCAATTTCGCTGTTCTTGGTTGGTGAACTGCGCAATCATCGTCTTGATCGTTCGATTTACTCTTTCGGTGGGATTTTCTTGCGGCGTGTATGGTGCCGTGTATTGCTGTTTCACTCCTAGCTCCTGTAGAAAATCCTTGAACTTCTTGCTTGTGAACTGGGTTCCGTTATCAGACACGAAGATCTTTGGCACTCCGAACCGGCTTATGATGCGCTCGCGGAACGCTTGTGTGAGGGTGTCTGTTGTTGCCTTACGCATTGGTATCAACTCGGTCCACTTGGAGAACTTGTCGAATAGTACTAGTAGCATATTGTTCCCGTGTTTCGACCTAGGGAGGGGTCCTACGAAGTCAGCACACACGATGCTCCAGGGGTCCTCGGGTAACTGTGTCAACATCTTTCCTGCGGCGATCTGTTGATTAGGTTTGAATTTTTGTCAACTCTCACATCCGCGGACGTACTGGCTCACTTCTCGAAACATACCTGGCCAGTAGTACCGGTTGGCTACTCGGTTGATGGTCTTTCGGATGCCGAGGTGTCCGGCGGTGGGGGCATCGTGACATTCCTGGAGCACCTGATGGCGTTGTGACTTGGGTACACACAACTTCCAGGGCGCGCTATCCTCATCACTCACCTGCCGCGGAATATGGCGATAGAGCTTGTCGCCTTCGATCAAAAAGTCCGCGTATTTCTCAGGGTTGTCTGCTACCTCTATCTTCTTCTTTTGAAGCCAGGCGCAGGGTGGTGTCGGCTCTTCGGTGATTGTCACTTGCATGCATCCTTCTTGTGGCTGGCGTGAGAGGGCATCGGCTATCACGTTTAACTTCCCTTTTCGATACTGGATGTCGAAGTTATGTTGCTGTAACTCCAGGGCCCACCTCGCAATTCGGCCGGACGGGCTCTCGATGGAATTCAGCCACTTCAGCGAGAGGTGGTCCGTGATGACCGTGAACTGGTACCCCTCTAGATAGGGCCTCATTTTCCGTATTCCCCAAACGATGGCCAGACATTCCTTTTCGGTCGGTGAGTAATTTTTTTCTGCGGCGTTCAAATGCCGGCTGGCGTATGCAATGACGTGCTCCTGTTCGTCGATGACCTGGGTAAGCACCGCCCCAATCCCATAGTCGCTGGCGTCGGTCTGTAGGGTAAACTTCCTGGTGAAGTCTGGGCATGTGAGTATGGGTGCCTCGGTGAGTCGAGTTTTCAGAAGTTCGAAAGCCTGTTGTTGGTCGTCGGTCCATCTCCAATGCTTACCCTTCTTGAGGAGTGCTGTCAAGGGGGTGACGATCTTCGCAAAGTCTGGTACAAATCTCCGGTACCATGACGCTATACCCAGGCAGCGTCTTACTTCGCGTAGGTTAGTGGGAGCTGGTAAGCTTTGGATGGCTGAAATTTTGTCGGGGTCCGTGTGTATTCCTTGGTCACTCACTACGTGTCCAAGGTATTTGAGCCTTCTTTTGAAGAAGTCGCACTTTTCCTTGTTGATCCGGAGGTTGGCAGCCCTGAGCCTCCGAAACACTTCTTGTAGATTTGCCATGTGCTCCTCGAGTGTCGTCCCCGTGACGACGATGTCATCAAGGTAAGCGAAGGCGTGGGGCTCCATCTCTGGTCCGATAACTTGGTCAAGTGCACGCTGGAAAGTGGCTGGCGCGGAGTGGAGACCAAATGGCATGACTCTCCACTGGAACAGACCCCTGCCGGGTACCGTGAAGGCGGTATAAGGTCGACTATTTTTTTCTACCGCTATCTGCCAGTAGCCGTTTTTTAAATCCAAGCTACTTATGAAACTAGCATTTCGAAGGCGGTCGAGGATGTGTTGAATCCTGGGCAGCGGGTATGCGTCTGGGATGGATTTGGCGTTAAGCTGGCGATAGTCGACGCACAGTCGCCAAGTTCCGTTCTTCTTCTTCACTAGGACGATGGGCGCACTATGCGGGCTATACGATGGTTCGATATGCCCCTGCCTTAGCAACTCATCCACCTCATCGTTAATTATTTTCTGCATGGCCGGGTTCCTCGGGAAGTATCGCTGCTTTATTGGTTGATCATCGCGCATATTGATTTTATGCGTAGTGATATTCGATACTCCCGTCATTCCATCAAATTTCGGCAATTCTCTGTCCAAGAATGCTTTTATCTTCGCCTCCTGCGTGCGGCTTAGTTGATCTGCATGTTGCCTTGGCTCCCGTGTCGTCGGTGTGGCACGGTGTGGTGCTGAGTTGTCTGCCGTCGTTGGTTCTAAAGTTTGTTGTAAATCGCATGTGATTGATGGGACTGGATCGACGTGAGTGGGTCGCGATTCTGGTGACTCTACTTGTCGTTGTGACACATGCAACCTTCCGCTGGGTGCCCTCTTTTGCCGTATATCTGTGGTATCTTTATTTGGTGTAGGTCCTAATTTGTTAGTGATATTTGTGGCTTGGTGACGTGCGTTTGCATTCTTCCTTTTAACTCGACGTGATGCGTGGGGTCGTCTGGACTTCCTTCTGTTGCTTTTACCTGATGCGGTTGCTCCTCTGTTAGTTTGCTGATCTGTCTGCTCGTGCACAGCATTGTCATCAGCCGTTGGGTCTGTAGTTGGTGTGCTGATATCTTTCCCTAGTGTGAGGGTGTGGCCACCCAGGATGAAAGTGGCCTTTATTTCTTTCAGAAAGTCGAGCCCTAATATCAGGTGATCGACTGCGTCGGGTAGAACCAGTAATGTAGCCTCATGGGTAGTGTTGCCGAGTCGAATCGATGTCTTCAATTCTTCGGTTATTGTTCTCATCGTACCGTCTGCTAAGCGAATTGGCTTGTTGATTGACCGTAGGTTATGTGGCATTCCAATCTCATTAACTATGAGATCACTAGCAAAGCTGCGTGTGGCTCCCGTGTCGATGGTGGCATCTAGTAGTTCGCCACCCACAGCGACGGTAGCTATCATGCGATGCTCGCCCATGCTTAGAGGTCTCGTAGGGTAAGCAAAATGCTGTTGTTCGGGTGTATGAGTTTTCTCGTTCGGAGTTCGGTGGCAGCAATCGATCGTGCGTTGGTTTCGGTTTCCACAAAACCAACAGAAGAAAATGCGTGGGTTGCGGCACCGATTAGACTGGTGGCCCCTGCGGGCACATCTTTTGCAGAACGGGGGTCCCACCCTCGGAGTTCTGCCTTGCATTCCCAGAGGGGGCCTTTCTGTGTTCATCTGGGAGACTCTGGTGATTGGTGGTATTACGTTGGTTGACTTGCCTGTCGTATGAGCAGATTTTCCAGATGTCTTCGGAGTTCGAGTAACCCCGACTTGAGCTGTTGCTTGCGGCGCCGGATGAAGTTCTACCAGCTTGGTTTTATTGGCTCTTTTTGGTCGCGTCTGGCCTTGCGACGGTGGTCTGTTAAGCAAAAGTTGCGTGGACGGACGTGTCGCTAGGTTTGTCGACCGATCGGACTGATGGTACCTCACTATCAAGTCTCTAAGTCGCGTGTTCCCGTCTATGGGTGCTACTGAGGGCCCTAAACACCATTCCACTGACATTTTGTTACTCTACCGATTTGGCTTTTGGTATTTAATTGCTACGAGAGTTTTGCTTATTTTTTTTTTTTTTTTTTTCTCCTTTTTTTTCGGTTTGACGGTTCGTGGCGTTACGTTGGAGCGCTGCTTGTTGGCTTATTGGCTTGTTAGTGGGAGTCTGTATCTTTTTTTTTCTTTTTTTTAAATATGTATACTTCTGCTGATTTAATGGTGTTCTTCGAAGATTAGAATATATTTTTGTAGTGTATATATTCTCGGTGCGTAGGATTTTGTTCGCTTATATTTTTGTTGTGTGTGTTCGTTTTTTTTTTTTTTTCTGATGTGTAGATTTTTTTTTCGTTGCGTTGTGTAGATGGGACACTGCGATATTGTCCCGCAGAGTCCCTGCTCGGGCGCCACTTGTAACGAACCTCCTGGTCGTCACAGCTAAGTTGCTGAGGTATCCTCAGCGGCTGTCCAGGGTCCTTACAAGACGACCTGGTTGGAGGATTTTCCAGGTCGCTCGACCTTGTTGGTAAGGTCTATTTGTTGTTGTTGTTGTTAGATTTGCTTTGCGGATATCGCAGTTGGTTTGGCCAGCGGTTCCCCTCTAGGCCCTTCACGGGAGGACTAGTGCTAGAGGGTGCTTCGTGAACCTGGCTCGGCGCGTCTCAAGATGGACGGCGATGCTGGCGAGTGTTTGGCTGGCGATTTAATTGGGTCTGTGTCACTGACAGGTCGGATAACCTCAAAATTTGTGTGACAGAGGTGACCTTGGTGGTGGTGACAGGCCCAAAATCTTCGCTGCACGTCTTGGTTGGTTGAGAATATTCTTCTTCAGCGGTATTCCACCGCTACTCTGTGGTGGCTCTGGCCACTTGTCCGTGCTTCTCAAAATCGGATGATTTTCCCTGGCATACACTCGATGTATGACCGTGTTGACCTCTAATCGGATTCCTAGCGCTCCGTCGCGTGTCTGTCCTTGTCGGTCGTGTGGGAGGAGCAGGGGGCGAGAGGGATAGGAATGGTAGTCGTTGAGAGTGTGTGTGAGAGCGCTGCTGAACGGACCGATCTGGCCCAACGGACAGCAACACTACTCGACGTATGAGAGGGGAAGCGGGTGCAGAGTGTCACTCGTGAAGAGCGCTGTAAGAGTGGAGCTGAGCGGACCGATCTGGCCCAACGGACAGCAACACCCCTCAAGGTAAGGAGACTCACTCTGGGACAACTGGATTCTCGTGGAGAGCACGGATGAGAATGATGTTGAACGGACCGATCTGGCCCAACGGACAACAGCGCACCTCGAAGGCAAGGGTCACTTTTAGGATGACTTATACTCGTGTAGAGCAGCGTGAGTTTGCGAGACTGAGCGGACCGATCTGGCCCAACGGACAGAAACACAACTCAAAATTTAGAGGATGAGGATGGAGGAGCAATTAAAGTGTTCGTTTTCTGGTTACCTGTTCGATGCGCTGCAGAAAATAAAAGACGTCTATTCAGTTTCAAGCGTTCTCCAAGACTAAAATTTATTTTTCATTTCAACTTATAACTAGCTGTTGGCTTCTGTCAGTGATGTTTCATACATACTATTACAAAATGTGTACTCAGTAGAATTTGTTATAGTATTAATAGGCTTAACAATAAAGTAAGTGTGTGTTTAGAGAGAATGTAAATACGTGAGTATGCAAATATTAACTAGTATTAGATCGTATGATTTTATAAGATTTTATATGTATTAATAGGCTTAACAATAAAGTAAGTATGTATTAGCGAAAATGTGAATACGTGAGTATGCAAATATTAATTTGTATTAGATCGTATGATTTTATAACATGTTATATGTATGCCCCGATCTTTCGAGAATAATAATTCGTGATATTCGTCGTAGCCATTTAGCTATACAATTCTTATTGCATGTAATTCAGTGTATGCGTATAACTTATAGAGACTAACTTAGAATATAACAAGAATAAATATAATACTAATAGTAATTTTGAGTTGCTGTATTACCATGTATGTGTGTGTATAGCATGGCTGGCAAGATGGCATCGGGTTCGTTGATGCGTCATGCAGTCGGCATGATTGTCGTGGCTAGTTGTGCTCGGTCGACTTCACTATAATTGAAGTTTGTGTGAGTGTCGACATCTTATGTGTTGCTGGCTGCGTCATACCATTGACATGGTATTGAGTATGTACATTACTCATCTGTCGTTGAGTGTCGATGCTTGGCAACATGTTCCTATGCATGTTGGCCTGTCGAGCCGTTGTGTATAACTCGTGTGTACCTTGTACACATGTTGCATGTAAATCATGCTGCAGTGGCGTATGCCTCGTGGGGCACATCTCGTTGGGTGATGTCGGCTACGGTGATGTAGTATCAAATGGCGCTATACGTCTGGCGTATCCACGTCTACCTTCGCTTATCAATTGTGGGGGCCTATTTCCACGAAATAGGTTCGTCACAAAGCTAAATGTACAAGCACTACGAAAGACTGTCATGGTAACGTACGCAAAAAGTACAGTCTCGCGGCCGCTTACTAGCAACCATGAATAGCATCAACGTCAAGGCGTGCGACCACGCCAGCCTGATAAATCGATACAACGTCAAAATCAAATACTACATCGACTTCAAATCATCAAAGCGTGTGACCACGCAATCCTATTCCTGATTATACAAATCCTCCCGTGAAGAGCTTAAAGGGGGACCGCTGGCCAATTTTCCATCGACCCAACTATCTTGAAATTGCTGGTAAAGATGCAATCTTTTTGATACCAAAAGTTAGGGGCCTCAAGGGAGACCGCTGGGAAAATTGCTAAGAAATTCATCATCAACGCAAAATGCCCAGTAGGTTCGTTATAGTATGTTTGATTTTGGTTATTGTTTGTATTTGTTCGATTGTATTTTTACAATTCGGAAGTATTGAACGTTATATAGTGAACTACTAAAAACTTGATCCAATGGAAAAAAGTTATAAAGTTAAAAGTTATAAAAAAACTTCAAAAAGTTACTTAATAAAATTAAACTTCTATTTCAACTCACTGTACGACAAAAAAAAAAAAACAAAATAAAAACGCAAGTGTTTTAAGCTTTAATTATAAATTTAATGATTTCAAAGATAAGTCAGCAAACGTAGACACGACCTTACCCAATATGTGGTTACAGCAAAAGTAAATTAAAAAGATTTAGTAAATGAACAAACGAGCGTCAACTTATGTTGAGTAGATGACCCGCTAGTTCAGCTATTAAATCTCAGATCATATTTAAAAATGTAAATCAGGGTGAGGTGTGTTTACATTTGAAAGATAAAGTTAAGTAAACCCTAATATAGGTAAAATATTGATTGTTCAAATTATGAGAACATTCTCCTCCGCAAGAACGACTGTTCTTCAACCAAGTGTAAAGTGAACGGCCTATCGTTGGGAGTAATATTTATTTAGCTTCAGCTAAGCTACGCTTCGACTCAGCCTGAAGGGCAGGCTCCATTCAATTCAGTGGATGAGTCTTCAGTATCTGCTGCAGTCGTAAAGGTATCTGAGGGAAGAAAACATATTTTAGGAATAGGTCTTTTAATGATTTTTTCAGTAAAAATAGATATAACGCGGACATGTCCATCCGTTCCTGGGTGTACTTCATGTATTCGGCCTAACAGCCACTGACCAGGTCCTCAACGTTCATTCGCCACATGTACAAGCTCTTCTACTTTAGCATTCCGCTTGCCCGACAACCATTTTGGACACGCTTGTAGACGATTTAGGTATTCTGAGTGCCATCGTTTCCAGAAATGTTGCTTAATGTTTTCTATGGCCTTCCAGCGCGAGATGTAGTTCATGTCCAAATCTAATAAAGAGTCTTCAGGAATACAATTAGTTGGCTCTCCAATTAAAAATTGACAAGGGACAAAGCGGTCTTGAATTAAGACAGGATTCAATTTGCCACAACAAGGTTGTCAGTTCTTCAAAAGTGAGCAATTTTTCACTCTGGTGGAAACTGGTGGAATAAAGTGCCATTTTGTGCCCTGAATAGACAAACTGTCCCGAATCTCATCATGCAACGAGTCAGCCCTAGAAAACAGGATTTGAAGTTCTTTAAAAGCACCCACAAAATTAGTGCCACAATCAGAATACAAATCAGTACAACAGCGCCTTCTAGAAATAAATCTTCGGAATGCAGCTAAAAATGCGCTAGTAGTTAAGTCTGAAACTTCAAAATTCATGGCTTTTGTTGCCATCTCATCGAGTACGGACGGAGTATGGACGTACGAGCCATATATTTAAAACAAATAATACAGTTGCTAATGACTTTTCCGAAAGCTGTACTCCAGAGAGAATCCAGAATCTTCTACTAACGTAAGACATAGTTAAAGAAAGTCCTCCATGTAGCGTGCGATGGTGTGCATTTAAGATAATAAGCTTAGAAAGTGGATTGGTTTTTTATAGAATCCATTGAAAATTTGAATTTTGCAACCTACCTCCTACGCGTAAAATGCCATCAATGTCAACTAATGGCATAAGTTTGAGTAAAGATTTATTTTTAAGCTGCTCTCCAGCTTGAAGTTTTGTTATTTCAGACAAAAAATCAATGCTTTGAGTTATTTTAACAATTTAAATAAATGTGCAATCAAGATCTTGAGCAGATAAGGGATCTATTTCCCGTTTTTCTTTTTCAATTTTACAATTTTTACAAAACCGCTTACAATAAATTAAGAAGCAGCATTCGAGTCAAATTAGAAAAAAAAAATTTTGAAGAAAAGTTGGTCAAAACTACCATATTTTCAAGTCTACAAGATCTCCAGGCATGATGCCTCTTGACGCGCAATCTGCTGGATTTTCAACTGATGGAACATATCTCCATTCAGTTGTATTAGAAAACCTTTGAATTTCACCAACACGATTAGCGACGTAGACTGACCGTCGAGATGGCGGTTGGCTTATCCAACTCAACACTGTGGAACTGCCACTCCAATATGTGGAAGAGGAATTTCAATTTTGTCCAAAAGAATTTTTTACAATATTAGCAAGCTTAACTAAAAGTGGTGCAGCGCACAGTTCTAGGCGTGCTATCGTCACCGTTTTTACTGTAGCAACTTTGCTTTTAGACTGCAAAAGATTAACAATGATCTGATCTTGTGAATATTAAATGTGAGAGTACACCACAGCAGCGTAAGCAACTTGTGATGCATCGCAAAACAATGCAAATCTATTTGAAGGTCAGAATTATAACCAATATAGCGCGGTATTTTCATATTCTCAAATAAATGTAATGAATTTTTGTATTTTTCCCAATTAAAGACAATATCAGGAGGGACTTCACTATCCCAATCTAGACCAGCAAGCCATAAACGTTGAAAAATTATGTTTGATATCACCGTCGAAGGTGTAAGCCAACCCCAAGGGGCAAAAAGCCTAGTGGCATCAGATAAAATAGTGCGTTTAGTCACTTTCCTAGATTCTGAAAGCTTAACTTTAAAAGTGAAAGCGTCAAGTACAGTATGCCACTGAAAGCCAAGAGCCTTAACAGTATTGTCGGTGTCCAAATTGAAAGTTACAAAATTTTCTCTGAAATCTTCAGGAATTTATTGAATTAATTCTGGTGAATTTGAAATCCACTTGCGTAAACTAAATTGTCGTTTTTTGTACAAAGAACACAAATCCCTTTGAAGTAAAATAGCTTCTACAAGCGTATCACAACCAGATATAACGTCATCGACGTAAGAATCAGAAACTAAAATATTTGATGGTCTTGGAAATTCAGACTTGAAATCCTCTGAAAGCTGACGTAGCACTCGAATAGACAAAAACGGCGCAGGGGTTGTACCATAGGTGACAGTATTTAATTTATAAATAGAAATGGGATCAGTAGATGACTCACGCCACAAAATTTGCTGATATTTTTGATGACCCTCAGTCACAGGTAAGTAGGTAGTATATGGGGGTTCTGGGCCAGCAAGAAGGAGGAGCGATGACGTCAGCACGTATACATATACGTTTTGTGTGTATGTATTTGTGAAATATATATAAACTTGTAATCTAATAGAAATTTGCAATTAAAACATGTCAAAATCGGGTAGTTGCCGCCTTAATAAAATTCAAAGTAAATTATCAATCACTTGTTTTTAAGTAGTATTTCAATTACTTATATATAATGCGATAAAAACTATTTAGAATTGAAGTGGATGACGTCTTGATATAATTCAAAGTAGTTCATATACTGATTTATTTTAAACTAGATTTTTATTTAGTTGTTTTTAAAAACAAGAAAGTTTGTTCCTATAGGGTAATTTATGTGTATGTATGTGTGTCAAAGCAAGTGGACGTACAAATTTTGTGTATGTGTGTTGTTATTCTTCAAGCATCCCTGTAGGAAAATGAACTAATTTAAAAGTAGTTGATAAAGTAGTTTTTTGTCAACCACAACTAGTTGAAATTCTGACTTTTCCCATAGAACGAACTAACTTATTTTGTATGGTGATGTCCGCTAAATAAGTCAATTGACTTTCGTCTGCATATATTTTCAACTACTTGTTAAATTAGTTATATTGAAATTAGTTTTTAATGACTTTAAAACAACCAATTGAAAACTATTACTGATGGCCTAAAGTTAATAATATTTGATGAAATAACATGGTTAAATATATATAGTGGCGACCGTGGCGTAGTGGGTAGAGTGTGTGACTCTTACGCCAGAGAACCCAGGTTCGAATCCTCCATCCGACACAGAAAATTTTTTCAATTGAATTAATTTTTCTGTTCGGCCGTCATCTCTCTGCAGACAATGGCAAACCTCAGAGAGTAAAAACTGCCATGAAATGCTTCTTGAGAACATAAGCCGTTCGGGGTCTGCGTAAAACATGTAGGTCCAGTTCTCGATCATTTGTGCAAACATTTCACATCACACACAACATAATTGATCATAAGAAGCTCGGTCAAAGTCCTTTCAAGGGCTGAAATGGCCATTTCGTTTTTTTTTTTTTTTTTTTTTTTTTTATATAAACTTGTAATCTAATAAAAATTTGCAATTAAAACATGTCAAAATCATATTAGTTGCCGCCTTAATATAATTCAAAGTAGTTCATATACTGGTTTATTTTAAACTAGTTTTTTAATTAGTTGTTTTTAAAAACAAGTTAGTTCGTTCCTATAGGGAAGTTTACATGCATAATTTGAGTGTATGTATAGGTGTTTAAGCAAGTGGCCGTACATATTTTATGTATGTGTGTGTGTGTTGTTATTGTTTAAGCAGGTGCACATACATAATTTGTGTGTATCTATAGGTGTTAAAGCAACTGGACTGTCATATTTTATGTATGTGTGTGTATTATTATTGTTAAGCAAGAAAAAACATATATAATGTTTATATTTATTGTATGAACAAGTCCACATACATACATAAACATACTTAGAACTTATAAAAGTTAATCCAGCGGCGCAGATTTGGGGGATATTATTAACTTGAGCGAGTATGATTTAGTAGGGGGACTTATAACCCCGATAAACCCACTGACACTTCCACCCTTATTCAAATAATTGGTTACATCATCACTCGGTGTTTGTATCTATAAAAATGCTGATGTTGCAGTTTTTTTTTTTGTTTAGATATTCTTAAAGCAGAACTCTAAGAAAGCTAAGCTAAGCTAAGCTGCTATACATGATTACATACATAGAGCTTATCAGCGTTAAGCAAGCATAGAAGCATACTTTAACATATGATTTATTATTGTTTAACACCAATATATGCATACATAAGCATAGTATTTTACATACACTAAAAAAAAATCGTGCTATGAACGAAATATTTATTACATTTTCACAAATTGTTTGTTCTTTTCAGCCTTGGAAGGGCTTTATACTTACTACATATGACCGTTTGTACATTGCACGGGGGAAAAAATTGTATATCTTAGGAAAAAAATAAAAATATATTTTTTTAATATAAGAATGACTATCGTATATTGTTCGCAAGCGTAGAAGCATGCATCAATGTAACATATGTTTATTATTGTTAAACAAGTATATTAACATACACTCAAGAAAAAATATTCGTGTTATAAACGAAATATTTATTACATTTCATAAATTGTTTGTTGTTTTAAGCCTCCGAAGGGCTTTATACATATTTCTACAAAGATTTGATTCGTATTTTCATCTTAATTTGTTTGAGCGTACATAAACATAATATATGTTAAACGTGTTTGTATGCAGTTGTTGATGACTCATAATTTTTCCAGGAATTTTATCGTATGTGTTCAAACATGTTTCTTTTATGTGTTGAGGGGGATTATAATTCCTGGAATTTCACAATTTTTTCAGGAATTTTTGATGACCCATCATCGATTTTCCACGAATTTTGTCGTATATGTTCAAACATGTTTCTTGCATGAGTTTTTAAAGTTGTAGCTTAGCTGATATGCAGCTGGCAATATGTGTGCGTGTATGAAAAAGTATAAAAGGCTCAGAAATTGATTCATCGCCAACAGTATTCATTAATCTGTCAATAGAACAACATCAATACGACTACGAAATCGTCTTCCTTTGTTTCGAAAACAACATAATCTTTTTCAATATATAAAAATGGAAAAATTTGTGTGTAACGAGTGTGGCCAAATTTTCGGCAAAAAATTTAATTTAGATCGTCATCTTCGAGTTAAACATAATAATAACAATTCACAACATTTTTAGTGTGATATTTGCAAGAAAAATTTATCTCGAAGTGATTATTTAATAGAACATAAACGTAAAATGCATATCGTTTCTACAAACAATGGTGCGTCTACGTTTAGTGACCTAAGTGTTAGTGTGGAAAAATAAATCCCCACGGTCTATTGCAATACTTGCAAGAAATTGTAATTTGAAAATTGTAAAGGACTGGTCTTATCATTTAAGAACAAACGCTCATAAGAGAAGTAGTGGTGAAATATTAAATGAAAATCTTACTAGAATTATGTCAGTATTTGATGAACGCATAGAGCCATTTATTTACAAAAATAGCAATAAGTCTTTATTAATTCCAGAGGAGTTTTTAGCAAACAGTAAGGAGACCATTGTTAAAACTCTTGAAGAAATGTTGGTGAAACATACAAACTTTATGTTTAACCTGGAATTATTTTGTGAATAGGTTAAAATTATCAACAATATGGCCATAATAGACCTTAAATCACACAAAAAAAAAATGGCGTTGATTCAACAATCGACAGATTTAGATGTTGTTTATAAAGAAAAATGTCATAGCATAATTACCAAAATGTCGGAGTTCCAAGAACGTGATAGTGGTTGGACACTGATAAGAATATCACAATTGGAATTAATGTGAACCAGTATAAACCCATCAAAGGTTCACAATATGATTGATCGAAAAAATTTTTGCAACACAAAATAGCCTGTGTAAATGTAGAAAACAACGATGAATACTGTTTTAAATGAGCAGTAATATCAGTTTAAAATCCCGCTAGTAGAAATTCTGAAAGATTTTTCAGATATGCTGTTTATGATATATCAGCCTCAACAATAAATTTGATAAGCAACAGCAACCACCCAACAATAAACTTTGAAACCTTACTTCCCATTGGAAGTTAAGGATGTAAAAATTTTCGAAGAAAATAACAGAAATTAAGCGTTAACATATTTATGTTCGACGAAGACCTGAAAAGTATAGTCGGACCCTACTACTATACTATACACTACACTACACTACACTACACTACACTACACTACACTACACTACACTACACTACTACTATACAAAAGAAGAAAGAAGCACGCATATAAA
Organism: Coremacera marginata; assembly: GCA_914767935.1. Classification (NCBI taxonomy): domain Eukaryota; kingdom Metazoa; phylum Arthropoda; class Insecta; order Diptera; family Sciomyzidae; genus Coremacera; species Coremacera marginata. Next base: position 106,014,749 of record OU612045.1, read on the forward strand.
TCTCCTTTTGCTGCAGGAAGGAGATAAGTTCCGTTATATATGGATTAAAAATATTTCAAGGTAAAAATAAAAAAATTATATCTATATTTAAATATGTTCAGGAAAAGGAAAAAAAAACAAAACTATTCCATATTTTAACAATGTATTTTTTATTATTTTGTTTTTATTTTCAGACTATTACGCACTCAACTTACAAACGACAATCATGTAATGTTCTTGTGAATAATAGAAGACGAGGATTAGTACGAATATTATAATGAAGTCGTAGAATAAACAAATCAAAATACTATAAACATATTATTACATTTATTAATCAATCATATAAGAACAGATTTTGTGTATGTTGTAAGCATACAAATGAATTTTATGATTTTACTATACAGGGTGAGTCTGTTAGAGAGGTCAATCCGAAAACCGGAGGTTCCTTGGGTCAATACAAGAAAAAAATTGTATGGGAGGGGGGGTCTATTTTCACCCCCCTCCGAGATAGGAGTAAAATAATGTAAAAAAGTCGAATTTTAAGGTAATATCACTTTTAGCGCAATAACTTTGAATAACTTCGTAAGATTTAAGTGCAGTTTTGGAAACACAATTTAACAGGTTTAATAAAAAAAATAAACAAATTAAAGTTAACTCGTTTGGTAAAAACAATTAAGCTGACCAAACTCAAAAAATAATTTTTTTCACGAAAAAAATTAGTACGAATGCGATTTTCTCTAAAGTTTATAAAAAAAAATTCAGTTTATTACGTATTTATGTTCTCTTAAGTGTTCTCTAAAACTTCCGAATACAAAGTTTTTACCTCAGGTCAACAGGTCATCGGTTTTTTGAGTTTTAATTTGTGCTTAAAATACCTATGTAAATTACAAAAGCTTACATTGATATGTAAACAATAGAAAAAACAAAAATTTACTTTGCAGTGTCATGTTTTTGTTGTAAAATTTTCAGTTGATTTTAAAACTAACGCTACTATTATAGTAAACAACAATAAAAGAGAGTTGAATGCCGATATTTTTTAAAACCGTTATAACAATCTAATTTATTGTCCGCCCGTCCACTTGATTAAGCGTACACAAAATATTATTTATGTACACTTGCTTAAATAATATCAACATACAAGGCAACGAAGCCGCCCGAATAAGAACCGAACACTTATGAACAAATACGAACCTGGACATTCATAAACTTCAATAAAAAAATTTAATTAATTAATTTATATATGTTTCTGATTAAAATGTTTTTTTGTGGAACTCTTTACTCAGCAACTAGAAAAAACTTCATTCATTCATTAATCTTTCTATATCTCATCATCAACTTCGCACTACATTCACGATGTTAACGTCAATATGCATCAACAACAACAATAACAAACATATGTTTAAGAGACTTCCACGCTTGCTTAACGCCGATGAGCTCTTTGTATGCATGTATATCAACTTAGCTTTAAGAATATCTAAACAAAAACTGCAACATCAGCAAATTATAGATAAGATACACACACCGAGTGATGATATAAATAATTATCTGAATTAGAGTGGGAGCGTAATAAAACATTCTAGTTCAAGTTAATAGCACCCAGCTAAATCTCCGCCGCTGGATTAACTTTGGTGGTAGGCCTCATTTTTTTAATAAAAGAAACATCTAGTTAATTTTAGTGTAAGACTGAGACAATTTTTGCTGTCGACTGTAATTTTATATGAAAGGCAGCAAAAATGCTATTACTACACCCAAACCTGTTCACATATTCTAACCCTTAAACCTTTACCGTACCTAAATTGATATAATCATTGTGAGTACATATTTTCGTATTGAAACACTCATATTGTCAAAGTCGTCAAGTAGAATGTGATGAATTGTTACTAGGTATTTGAGGGTTAAGGATAATATTATAACGGCAATAAGCTATATGTATGTATTCATGTATATCAGCTTAGCTTAGAGTCCTGCTTTAAGAATATTTAAACAAAAAAACTGCAAAATCAGCAACTTACTTTTGAAAAAACATTCATTTGAGTGGGTTTTTTTTCATTTTTTATTTCATTTATTTCATTTAAATTTAACACATTATGGGGTATTCCACGTAAAGCGAATGACTAAAAATTTTGACATCTAAAATTTCCAACTTTGCACAAACATTTAGCCCTGTGCAAAGCCTTTTCCAAATAGCAGGTTTAGGAAAATCACTTTAAATGTAAATATGAAAAAAAATTTTTGTAAAACATTTTATACATTCCAATTTTATAGTGATTTGATGATTTTTTAATCATGTTACCAAATTTTCATAAAAAAAATTAACTAAAGTTTTTTAAGCTTCAGCATTTTAAAAATGTGTGTTTTTATTATATTAAAAAGTTAAAAAACATTTTAGAAGTTCAAAAAATTTTGTTTTAAGTGTTTTTAATATGCAAATAATTTAAATATAAATCCACAACCGATTAAATTCTTAAATACTCAAAAAAAGTTACTGTTTCGTTTTATAAAAATTTATCTAGCAGAGTAATCGAGTTAATATTAACACGAACTTATTTTCATGTGATATCTTATATAATAAATTGGGTATAAGATACTGGTGCTGTGCAAAAACCAGTATTCGAAATACGGTTTTTGAAAAATAGTCTGAAATTTAAATGTGACTTTATCGGAGTCGATTCCTCTAGTCAAAAAATTTTAAATAAAAAAAATATATATAGATAGTAATTGTTATTGGAATGGAATCATGAAAAAAAGAAACTGTAATATAAAAAAAAAATTTTCTTTTGAATTTATTTAAATTGTCGAAATCATTTTTGAGAACAGTAATATTTTAGCCCTTAACGATAACTCGAACTAGGGTTCACACAGGTTCAAAAAGTTGTACACAAGCTGGGGATCAACAAAAGCGTAAGATAGCCAAAAAGAGACCAAATCTAAAGACTAAAATTTTTTTTTCTCCCGTTTATATGGAATGTCAATAAAAGTTGTGAATACAGCTTCACCAGCTGAACTTGTTTGCATTTTTCAAAATGTTTGCATTTTTCATAGCTGATTTTAATTTTGATTTTAATAAACTGCAAGGAATCTTACCTATTTTTACCGTTCACATTAATATTGTTGAATTAGTAAAATTTTGTCACAGACATTTTTACTGGTTGTGCTAATTTTCGGAGTAATACTTTTTAAAAGAAATTAAAAATTCTCAATTTGGACAATTTTTCAACATCAAAACAAAGGCAAAAATCAAAACACTTAGTACTCAAAATTGATTTGGTCTTCTTATGGTCATTTAAAAACAGACATATTCACAAATTGTCTTAAAAGAAAACGGATTTGCTTAAAAATGTTCATGTCCTTTCTTTCAGTTATTGCTGGTATCTACTTATAGATTTTTTATCAATTTTTTTCATCAAGATTTTTGCGAACTATATGTATAAGATCTTTTTACAATCTTTTATTAAATTTTCTACTCAAAAATTCGATAAGCCACATACAAAATTTACCCATCAAATAGAAACGGTGAGTTTTAAGCCTGTATGATACTAAATTAAATTGATCATTAAAAATTATAACTAGAGCAGTTCAAATAGCACGAATGCAAGGATTCAATTGGTGTGAGTGAGTACGCATATGGTACGAATTGGAGAAAAATTTGTAGGACGGACTGTATTTTCTTTGCATTTTTTTGCCGTTTCTTTCAATTCGTTCTTCGTTAAGTTTCGATCAAATATTTACTCTGCTGTAAATAATTAATTTGAGATGTTTAGAGTAAACAAAACTATTTAATATAAATGTATGCTGAATTGGAAGTGATGTGTGTTAATTTAATTAATTAATTAATTTATTTAATGCAGCTGCTCTTAAAAACACCAGATATAAAAAAGTAACAACGTTTATCCTTTTCTTACAAAATATGTCTGTCCTGCCAACGCGCCACTTGTTTTCAAATTTTAAAATTGGACAAAAAAAATAAGTATCATACGGGCATTACTATGAGTTATATCAAAATTCAAGATTGTATTGGCTAAAGCGATGATGGTATGATTAGATAGACGAAGATTTCCTATTAACCACTAATGGAAATATATCAAAAGCCATTGAGAAATATTTATTTTAATTTGTGTGGTTTATCATGTTTTTACGCAAATAATTTTTACTTTAAAATTTGTAGTGGCTTATCATGTTTCTCCATTTAGGAAAATGGCTTGAAAGCTTCTAAACATAAATAACCTATAACTACTGATTAAGTGGTTTAAGAAACCAACGAAGTATATTTATTTTTTTTTATTTCTGTTGATAATCATGTTGTTTCTAAGAAAACGTTTGGCAGTTAAAGTGAATTTTGACACATAATTTTTTTCTATGAAAGCCACATACATAAGATAGCTTTCATATCAAGCAAAAATATTAACTCAAATATAATTACCACCACTAATGGGGACTGGTTTGAAAACAGCAATAAAAGTCCCGGTCAAGATTACACTCGTCAAGAATTGACGATCAAGTCTTGCATTTGTGGATGATATATGCGGATATCCACGTGAGAGAGGATACATTTTTTTTTAAAGAATTATTTTTTCTTAAGAAAAAACTTTAAGTCAATTCTGGATCAGTGTAAATCAGGTAATACCATCGGACGATGAAGGAATTTCAGAAACCAGTGGGGTTTATTTATTTTCATATAGTGGCTTATTGCATAATTGCAAACAAAAATGTAATCAAATTGAAATTTCTTCGCTTTATGCATTTCAATTATAGGAAAATGGCTTAGGAGAATTCAACAATGAATTACATTACGAAGATTCTGAAGTGCTACCAGGAACCAGTCAGGTATTTTTTGATTGCTCATCCTATTTAAAGAGAAACAGGTCTTATCATGTTAAATCAACAAACGTTAAAAACGAGGAGGAAATCGCAGAAATTAATTAATGTTATAAAAATTAGTATTCGTTTTTTAGTTTTGGTTACCAAAAAGATTTTGACAATAAATTTTATGCAAAAACATGATAAACCACAGGTTTTTTAAAAATGATTCGTTTCACTATCCTTTCTTCGCTTATTTTTGGCCATGTTTTAGAAAGCTTCTATAAGCAATAACTGTATGTATTAAAAGTACGATTACAGAAACGTGTATTGTACACATTTTTTTAAAGATTCAAATGCGATTATTTCAACATTTTTATTTTGTAGGTGATCATGTTTTTGTAATTAGCTCTTCAAATAATTATCAGAAACTTTTTATGTTAAAGTAAAAAATTTTATTAACAAAACCAGCCCAAACAAAACAACTCTTATATATTCATACAAGAACTTTCAAAATCTGAATTTTTAATGACAATTCATTGAGATCAATAAAATAAAGTACCATACCATATATATATATATAAATATATAATATGGGGAACTTCACAAATAATAATATCACAAATAATAATATGACTTATTTAATTCATTATGAATGAACCTAAAAAAATTTATTCGAAGCAAAGCGAACAGCTACTAGAAAACTGTGATATTCTTCTGACTTCTCTTTATATTAAGGAAGTTTAAATTTGTAAATTGATAAAAAACGCATTGCTTTAACTTTTTTTTTTTTGTGAAAAATTTGTTATATTCATCGAAAAACTTTATTATATACATTGTTTAACATTAAACAATAAAAATATACATTGTTAATATACATATCCCTTTCTTACACATTAAAAATCAATAAAGCACCAATTGAACGAACAATTGTAAAAGATTACAAAAAAGTGGTGCCAGCCATTTTTGTACAGAATTTAAACTTTTAAAAATTATGACACCGTAGAAAATCCCACCTAAGCATCCGAAATTCCACACGTTCTCAAATAGGTCAAATATCCCAAAATGAGCTCGAAATCCCACTAAATCACATCACTGATCCAAACCACGGTTAAGTGCACATGTGGTGCAATTATGCAAATATTAATTAGGCCTTAAAATAGATGTAGGCCTACCTTACTCATATCCAAGCTCATATCTTTATATGAAATGGCCAAATTTTTCAGGCCTTCCGCTCTCCCTGCTTTAAAGAGACCTGCTATAAGCACTCCTTTAGAATAGCTTAAAGAAGAGGGTAACCAAAACAAGTAAAAAAATATTTTTTCTGTATATCTTTTTATGTATACCTACCTATTTATTCTGATTTTATTTTATTTCACACATTTTTTTCAGATAAGAATATTTCTAAGTCATGACGTGGATGATTATTCAGTATTTTTGAATTAATATATATTTTAACTTTTAACGAAAAAGTAACCCTGAAATATGAGCAGAACCAGCTTTTGATAAGCTAACCATAGTTGACGACTTTGCCAAAATTCCGACGAATTCATATATATTTCGAGCTGTCTTAAAGAAATCGTTACAATTTCGTTACGCAAATATCGAAACAGTTTCACTTTTTATACGAATTTAAAAAGAGTTTCGTTATGCGACTGTTTGTAAAACATATTGAAATGCAAATAGAGTAAACTTTCCTTTCTTCGAACTGACTGAACGAAATCATAACTTTTTCGTAACATTTTCGTTAAGACTCGTTACGAAATCGTTACGAAGTCATGTCAACCGCTTCATACGATATTCTTTATGATTTCGTAACAAAATCGGATTGCGACATCGGAAAGATTGTGAAAAAGTTTGTTACGATTTCGTTAAGAATATTTCGATCTTTCCGATTCCGAAATCCGATTTCGTTGCGAAATCGTAAGGAAAATCGTATGAAGGGTTTGACACGACTTCGTAACGAAGTATCGTAATGGTTTCGTAACGAGTCCTAACGAAAATGTTACGAAAAAGTTACGATTTCGTTCAGACAGTTCGAAAGAAAGGAAATTTTACTCTGTTAGCATTTTAATATGTCGTACAAGCTGTCGCATAACAAAATTTTATGTAAATTCTTATAAAAAGTAATACTGTTCCGATATTTGCGTAACGAAATTGTGATGATTTCTTTAAGACAGCTCAAAATAGTGACGAATTAGTCGGAATTTCGACATAGTCGTCAACTATGGTTTTCTGGGTAAATATGGCATAAAAAATGTCAAGTTAATTTTTTTCAATTTACAAAATTATATTCGTTTTAGGTATAACGTTCATATATATATTTTACTGGATATCAGGGACTTTTTGAGCATTGAAACTGATTTTTAATATACCAACTCCTTGGAGATGAATTCCAATATAATGATTGTGACTCAGTAGTATGTTTGTGCCGGTTCTGGACCGGAAGTAGAGGTGCAACTAAAAAACAAGATGTCAGCCAGGCAAATTCTCATAGCTGCTAAAAAGATGCACCCGTGGTATTTTGGTTTGTGTCTTAGCTAAAAATGTATATGGTTTGTGTCGTGACTAAGATGAATGGACGTAATGAAAGCATACATTTAGGCTTGAATTTTAGTCGTTGTGTACGACGTTGATCTTTAGAAAAATGTCATTGCTAAGTTGTAGGTCTGAATTTTGTCGGCGGGACATGGTAAATAAGGCTTCCGGTGGCGCGGCGGCGGCATGATTAAATGTTGGTTAAATTAAATGTAGGTTAAATTTTGGCGGCTGCGGGGCGGCGGTATGGATTTATAATTGTTATTTAAATTTAAGACTGACATTTAATTTTGGCGGCAGCGGTGCTCCGTTTAAATTTAAGAGTGACATTTAATTTTGGCGGCGGCGGGGCTGCGTTTAAATTTAAGAGTGACATTTAATTTTGGCGGCGGCGGGGCTGCGTTTAAATTTAAGAGTGACATTTAATTTTGGCGGCGGCGGGGCTGCGGCATGGGTTGAATTAACCTTGAACTTGAGAATTCAAATCATGGTCCTGACCACACTCAACTATACTGATATGAATTAAAACAAAACGAGTTGATTTACATATTAGAATTTATTTGTTTTTTTATTTTTTATTTTTTATTAATACATATAAATATTGATAGTTAAAAAGTCATTATACATTAATTATTATAATTAATTTTATAATTTAAATACAAGTATAGATTATATTTTTAGTTTTTAACATAAAGATAATATAGAATTTTTTTAAAATAAAAACATTTTTGTTCTTACTGTCTAAAACTAATTATTTCCTATTTTGTAATGACCCCACGCGTAAGTGCTTACACCATCTTCTCTAATAAAACGTTTATCATCATTATAGCTTAAAACAATTTTAGAAATTTCTTGAGTATATATATCATGAATGATGGATTTAAATATAAACATTTTATCACGATATATAGTTCTATCTATCAGACATTTTCGACAATCATCAATACTTAATTTTTCTAAAACACATCTCTTAACACCTTTCGATTTTTTAATCTCTGTGTAACCTGCAACATCTATTGAATACAGTTCTCTCATTATATTGAATGAACTCTCTCATTATACGTCCATTATTCTCGTCTTTCATCAGCCCCAAAACCTTTTTGTTTTGTAAAGGGTAATTGAACTGGTTATTTTTAGAATAATCAGACGTATCAAATTTGAGACAAAGATCATCATAAATGTCTTTATAAAAATCATCTGTCCTTATTGTATAAATAAAAGAGTCCGTATCCATATAGTTTAACATTAATTTTTCATTAAATTTCGGTTTCATAAATTGATAATGAAAATCATACATTTTAAATTTTGATAATTCAAGCACTGCAAAACCTAAATATATAGGTTTATTAAACGTTACATTATCTAAATTCATTTGAACTGCAATCATATTATCTGTGAAATGCGTTGAGCTATGATAATTCGGTTTTGCTATAAGAGCTCGAGCACCTAAACGTCTACCATCACTCTCCCACGCATTTACGATTTTCACCTTCTTTCTCTTTTCAACATTTTCCATAGTTTAGCCATATACAGCGTTATTAAGAAGTTTAAAAAAATTTTTTTCAAAATCATAATTAGCATTTGTTCGATGGAAAGTGTTCAATTCAATATACTGTTTCAACCATGCTGATTGTCTAAACTTTAATATTCTATGAATTTTAGTTAATTTTAAACCGTTTTGAATGCACTGTTGAAGATTACGATAGTGTATTATATAATTTTTTTTATTAGTCAAATCAGGAATAAGTTTCTTAATGTGATGATTATTTTGAATTGGAGATCTTTTGAATTCTGCACAAAACGGTAAATCGTTGTGACTATCATGAAGCTCTTCAGGATATTCTAAATCGACTTCTAAAAAGTAACCAAAAACAGAGTTTTCAAGCACTTCTGAAATATTAAAGTTATTATCATCAATCCATTCAAATTCACTTTCTGGTAACGCTTCAGACATTGCCCAACCATATAAATTGTTGGCATCTAAATGGGTCAATTTAAAAAAAAAAACGCAATTTTTGTGTCCCCGCACTTTGCACTATAATTTTAGGTAAAAAAAAAAAAAACAAAATAAAAACACATATGTGAGAGTGATCAGCGAGGAATATGTAACAAAAAAAAGTAATTCTCAAATTTGTATGTTTGTTTTTTTGTCTATTCTGAATGGTGTTTTGTTTCTGCCTCTGACTCCTTCCATAGAAAAGCATGTGTCCCCCGTTCGAATTTTTAGTAAACAAAATAAAATAAAATCAAGAAAAAAGTAAATATGCAATATTTAATAAAAGTTTTCGAATTATTGCGTTTTTTTCTTTTGTTTTGATTTGTTATAGTCGTCAAAACTTAATTAGTGCGAATTTGGCGATGCAAAGTAAGGTTGTCCCCACAATTTGCATTGAGCGTCACTTTTTTATAATTCAAGTAATATTACTAGTTTTCAATTTGCATTTAAATAAAGTAAATAACGTAAGGAAAGTACAAACTTTAATAATTACAAAAGTGCAAAAAGGAAAAAAAATCTATTAAAAAAAGTGTGCATTTGCGTAGTTTTTGTGAACACCATGGTAAGGGCGCGATAAAGTTTCATGAGCGTCACGCTAATTTTTTTAAAAGTGAATATATTAAATGTAAAAAATTGAAGTTGACAATCATTGTTTACATGGTCTGAACTCATTTTTTTATAATTTGTGAATTTGAGAAATAAATTGCCTACGAAAAAAAACCAAAATAGGCAAAAATTTCATGAGCGTCACTTTTGATGTATATTGGTTATAGCTTAAAATGCTTAATTTCGATTTTATTTTTTAATTTCCAAGAGTAAAACAACAAAATTAACGGCGGCTGAAAGAGCACGGAGATATCGAGAGAAAATAAAGCTCAATAAAACGCGTAATGACGAATATAAAAGAAAGAAGAAAGAAAGGTATAATCGTGGTATATTTTAGTTTAATTTTTATTGTTACTGACTGATTCTGTTTTTGAATAGCAACGAGAAACGGATGAAAAGAGGTGACATGCCGAAAAAAGTGCTTCAGCGTGAACGAGCTAAAAATAGAGAATATATACGTGCGAGGAAGTTAAAAAAGCTGCCGAACGTCAAATGACCGATACTTTAAGTAGCACAATTACTCAAGCCCATGGATTACCGGAATATATAAGCAATGAAATGGAAGAATTGCCAGCAATACCAACTAAAATTAATGAGAATACTTCTGAAAACAAAAGGTTAAAAAGGTATAATAAGCAGCTAAAAAACAAAAATCGCGAATTACAATTACTAGTTGACCGTTTAAAGGGTAAACTCAAAGATACTGGAACAAAGAAACAAAAGTACAAAAAAAAATTACAAAGATCTAAGAAACATATTAAAGATACCAAAAGCTTAAGTTCGACTGTTCGAGATTCAAAGGAAACTTTGAGTCTTTTAAAACAGAAATATACTCAGAAAAAAAACATTTGTTCAGTTATGGCTTCTAAAATTTTAAAACGTTACAGACTAAAAAAAATATTGGACAAAGAAAAAAAAAGTTGCCGGAACCACTGCCCAGAAAAACACAACAGTAAATGATTTTTTTATGAGGGACGACGTTAGTAGAGCTTGCGCTGGAAAGAAAGAAACCGTTACACGCGGTAAAATAAAAAAGCAAAAACGATATCTGTCTGATACGATGAAAAATCTGTACAAAATGTTTAAATACGAGAACAGTAATATTAATATGTCCTACATATCTTTTACGTGGAAAAAACCTTTTTTTATAAAAAGTCCTTCTGTTTCTGACAGAAATACCTGTGCTTGTATGGATCACGCCAATATTGATTTGAAGGCCTCGAAACTATTTTTACAAAAAGCTCTTGTTGAAAGAAATCCTGCTCAGTTAGTTAAAAAAATTATGTGCGATAGTGAGTCGGCCTTATGCGCTTGGGGTCTTTGCAAAACTTGCAAGTCGAAAAAAAATTTTATAGGCTCAATTAACAGTTCAGATGAATGCAAATGGTTTCAATGGGAGTCTGTTACTGAAAAAAGATTAAATAAGAAGAGTATTTCCCAAGATAAATATGATGTTAAGGTCATGAAAAAGGTTGAAAAAGTTTCAACAGTAGCTAACTTGGTGAGTGAGTTTCAGAAAGACATGCTGAATTTTAAAAAACATTACTTTAATGTCCGAAATCAGTACAGTGCATATCGTTTTTGCAAGGATAATTTGAGCGATACAGAAGTTTTGATTCACATAGACTTCTCCGAAAACTACATGTGCAAACTTTCAGAAGAAGTGCAATTATTTCACTTTGGTGCTTCGCGAAACCAAGCATCCCTCCATACCGGCTTAATTTATTTAAAAAAATTTGAAAATCCCGTGAGCTTCTGCACGGTTTCTTCGGATTTAAATCATGGACCTGGTGCTATTTGGGCCCATTTAGATCCAATAATTGATTATTTGAAAGATTGTGCTCCAGAAATATCGACCATACACTTCTTTTCGGATGGGCCATCTTCTCAGTATAAGCAGAAAAACAATTTTTTCTTTTTCTGCAATCAAATATTTGACAAAAAATTTACATGCGCAACTTGGTCAGTTTTTGAGAGATCTCATGGAAAAGGTGCAGCAGATGGAGTGGGTGCTGTCGTGAAGCGAACGCAGATTCGCTTGTTGCTCACGGAGCTGACATAGTAGAGGCAGAAGAATTGTACCACTCGCTTTTAGGCAAAATTAATGTGAAATTGTTTTACGTTAGTCCAAATCAAATTTTCAACATCAACAAAACATTGCCCCTCAAATTTAAAGACAGTTCAAGGCACGAGAGATATTCACCAAATAATTACAAAATCCAGAGGTGAATTGATTTACAGATCTCTCTCGTGCTTTTGCAACTTAAACCTCTGGGGGACCGGAAATTTATGCAACTGCCACAAACTTAATTCGAAAGTGGTAAAAATGAATGAGAATGAAAAAAACAAACCCGCTTGTCATGTCATGAAGTTTATACAGATTCAGAATAAGAATTCGAATGAAAATTTATAAATTAAATTAAGTTAAGTTATTGTTAAGTTAAAGACATCAAAGAATAAGTACATGTTTTGAAAATTTTTGTTTTTTGAAGAATTTTTGTTTTTTTTTTATTTACTTTTTGTCAAAGAATAAACTTTTTTTCGTTAAACTTTAAATTTCGCATTATTTCTTGTTTTCCTGCAACACAATCTCTTGATCGTCACAAAATATCTTGAGCGTCACACTTAGTTTTTTTTCCTTAAAACGCTTATAATTGCAGTTTTATTTAAATACATTGTTGTAAGTCTATTACTTTGCAAGTAACCTCTAAGTTCAAGTCTTTTTTTAACAAAAATTTACATATTTTCATCTTAAAATTTTAATATAACTAGTCACATTTAAAAAAAATAAAAAATCTAGGTGAATTGTGAATTTGTGTTTATTATCGAAAAGGTGATTTTCGCAAAAGTCAATCTTGAGAAACAAAAGAACATCGTGGTAAGCTTTAATTTCAAATATTTTTGCATTTTTAGCGATTTTTTATACATATTTGGCGTGTGACGCTCAAGATAGAAATCATAGAAAACCTAAAAAAAATCAAAAAATATTGATTTTTTTGAGAGCTTAAAAGTACCACCGGATTCTTCATTAATTTCTACATAAATTGGCCACTCTTACAGGCGAATTGAAAAAACTTTAAAAATAAGCAAAAAAAAACTCGTTGTGTACGTTTTTTTTGAAATTGACCCAAATACATAAGGTATTGTGAGGGTTTATTGCAATCATATGTTTCTAGATATTTATTGTTGGCAACTGATCGACGTCTTGAACATTGAACAATACCACCTCTAATACCATTTTTAATGAAATTATACATATTTATATCGGTGAGCAATTCTAATTTTATTTCTGTCATTTTTAGCATAGCATCCCACGACAAACTAGGAGTTGTGTAATAATTACATGGATCAAGCTGGTATAAAGATTTACAAACCTCACGAAAATTTTCGAAAACATCAGTGAGGAGAAGTACATCTGTCTTTAGATATAAAGTCATATAATCATTTAAAGTTTGACAGTTGAATGTGGACCAAACGTTTAACGCATGTTCATAATATTCAACAGTGCATTCCTTATTGTTTAATTTTGAGAAGAATTGTTCGCGAGAAGGTAAAACAGTATCATTTAATTTTTCAACCGAATCCATATACTCATAAGGAAATATTGCTTTTCTTTTTAAAAGATTAGATTCTAAAGAGTTTTCGTACATTGACTTTAACGTTTTGAAACCGTCATTATGCAAATATTTAGCTAAACTATCTAAGCCTGAAGACATAAATCTAAAAGAATCGAGAAAACGTAACTGTAAACTATATTTCGATGTAATTGGAATGAATTTAGTAAGGGAAATATATAGCTCATTATTGAGTGGTATAACGTAGCCAGAAAAATTATGAAAAATTATAGGTATATGCTTTCCTAATTGATAATTTAGATTACAGTTCACATGTGCTGGTCCGCGGTATTGACCAGTTAAATGACAATGATCAGCACATATATTATTATCTAAAAATTTTTTACAAATATGACATTCATTACTAGACTTTTGTTTTTCTATTTCAAAATGTGTGAGAGGAGTCATTGATACTGTTTTCATAAGATAGTATGTACACAAAAAATGTGCATCACTTATTAGGGTCTCAACAAAGACTTTAACTACATCATTTCCCGAATACGTTTGAAACTTATCGAGATTAGAATCGAAAGATGATTTTATATAATAGCTAAAGGCAATTGGTATATGCTTTTGGATGTTTGTAACATTAGATGATTTTTTATCGTTTAATTTACTTAAAATACATTCAAAATCAGCATAGATAACGAATGGTACATCTAATTGATTTTTATAATTTTTAAATTTCAAAATATTATCCTCATCAACACCCGTGGGTATATTGGTAACAATTTTATTGCATTCTTTTTTATGTTTAGTTAAAAGTAATTCGCTAGTTGTATGTTGCAAACAAAAATTACAAATAAATATAACATGAGCATTCTTTGTAATTTGTGCACTTAATAACCGACTAATATTTTTTATCAGTAGATACAATATAGCGGTTCTGGGTCAGGTGGCGCGGTGGTGCAAGCCGATGACGTCATGCCCGGCACTCAAGTATGAATGGATTTCTGCTTGTGCTGGTGGACGGACAGACAAAAAAAAACCGCAAGTTGTTTTTGCTTTAAGCGTTGATCATGTTCTTATCAGTGTTTGTATGTTTTATGATTTTTTTCATAACCCTAGCATTAGTTATAGCAATGACTCAAATTCTGCTGGCTGACTTTAGCTGAAATGATATGACTTGCTATATGAAATTATATGTATTAATATGGGTTGAAGCAATTTAGATACGGCGATGGTTGCAGGGGGAAATAAATGTTTATAAATTTAATAAAGTTGGTAAGTATTAGGTGGGAGTCTTTGTTTTGAGCTTTTAAAAATTGGCAAGTTTGATGTATGTCTTTGCTTTAAACTTTTTAAAATTGACAAGTTTGGGGTATTTCTTTGCTTTAAGCGTTGGTAATAATTTTATACACTACATTATCGGTAGTGGTAGTCAAGCGAGTTCTTATCAGTGTTTGCATGTTTTGTTTTTTCTTAACCCTCGCATTAGTTACAGCAAGACTCAAATTTTGCTGGTCAACTTGCTTTGTGAAAATATATATATTTATTTGGAATGAAGCAATTTAGGTACGGCGAAGGTTGAAGAGGTTAAAGAAATGTTTATAAATTTAATAAAGTCGGTAAGTATTAGGTGCGTGTATTAGATTTGTGTAAGTAGTTTGTATATTAGATGACAACCATTAAAAAACATAGGCGTGTATAAATATCTATTCGTCAGTTGGGGGACATAGGGGTCACTTACACCCAGCAACTTCTCCGCCTCTGGCTTATATTTTATGTAAATTCAGGAGTCTGTGAAGCTTCCAGATGCAGAAACTTCGAGAACATTTTAGAAGTCGACTTATGTCACTGTATGCCGAAGCGAATGGTGTGAGAGAGAGAGAGAGAGAGAGAGAGAGAGAGAGAGAGAGAGAGAGAGAGAGAGAGAGAGAGAGAGAGAGAAAGGGAGAGAGAGAATTTGATAGTAAGAGAGAGAAAGGGAGATAGCAAATAGCGCGATCCTATACAAAGAATACTTCAGAATCAACCTAACCTAAGCCAATGCCAAGAAGAATCAGGGAGTTTCTAGAAGCTTCGAGATGCAGAAACGTCGAGAACATTTTAGAAGTCGACTTATGTTATTGTATGCCGATGACGTCACCCATACCCATCCTGGTACGGATTTTAATTTTATTTCATTTCAATTTCAATACTAATTTCAAGGTTAAAGTGATAAGAGCCAAGCTTTATAGTAAGCGCACTCATAACCCGCAAGTTCAAGATAAGGCAGCAATGGACAAGTTCAAACATGTTTTTTGTGTTACTTCTAAAATAAATAAACAATTTTTTGCGGTCAAGTGCAAGGGCAAAAAAAGAAGATAAGAATTTAAAGTTGATATGTCAAAAACTAAGCTAAGCTAACCTAAGCTAATATAAGCTAAGGCTGCGTTTATAGTGAACGCCCATAATCGGCTGCTTTTTTATAATGATTCTTGTTGTTGTTGTTCTTACTGTTGCTATTGTTGTTCTTACTGATGTTGTTGTTGTTGTTGTTGTTGTTCTTGTTCTTGTTGTTCTTACTGTTGTTGTTGTTGTTGTTCTTACTCTTGTTGTTGTTGTGGTTGTTGTTGTTGATGAGGCTGTTTTACTAATAAAAATAGGCAATCTAAAGTTACTAAATAAATAGCTAAACTTCTTTAATTACACTACATTTTGAGCCCAATTTGGTCACATCTGTCGATAACCAAGATAAGCTATGGAAGCTACGTCCAATTACGGACCATCTCAAGTCAAATATGTTGAAGAACTATCACCCAACACAACATTTATCTTACGATGACAATGGACGACACGGTTGCAAGCAGTTTTTTAAAGGTAAACCAATCGGCCAAACGGTTACATGTTAAATTTTGACATATATCAAGGCAAGAACCCACGTTGTACCAATCCATATGATGAACGATTCGGAAAATGTGCAGAGCCACTTATAACTATGATCGATGACTTTCAGATGATTTGAAAGGCCTTATTGAATATTTCATTCATATTGAATTATTGTTTGATTGATTATCGATATTGTGATTGGTTGATTGATTGATTATCGATCAGTTTAAGCAGGTAGCTGTAGAACAGCACAGATCAGTTTAAGCAGGTAGCTGAAGAACAGCACAGATCAGTTTTAGCAGTTAGCTGTAGAACAGTACAGACCATTTTAGCCGGTAGCTGTAGAACAGTACAGACCAGTTTTAGCAGTTGCTGTTGATCAGTACAGACCAGTTTAGCAGATAACTGCTAGCAGTTATAGCAGATAACTGCTAAAACTGGTCTGTACTGTTCTACAGCAACTGCTAAAACTGGTCTGTACTGTTCTACAGCTACCGGCTAAAACTGATCTGTACTGTTCTACATCTACCAGCTAAAATGGTCTGTACTGTTCTACAGCTACCGGCTAAAATGGTCTGTACTGTTCAACAGCTACCTGCTAAAACTGGTCTGTACTGTTCAACAGCTACCGGCTAAAACTGATCGATAATCAATCAATCAATCACAATATCGATAATCAATCAAACAATAATTCAATATGAATGAAATATTCAATAAGGCCTTTCAAATCATCTGAAAGTCGTCGATCATAGTTATAAGTGGTGCTGCACATTTTCCGAATCGTTCATCATATGGATTGGTACAACGTGGGTTCTTGCCTTGATATATGTCAAAATTTAACATGTAACCGTTTGGCCGATTGGTTTACCTTTAAAAAACTGCTTGCAACCGTGTCGTCCATTGTCATCGTAAGATAAATGTTGTGTTGGGTGATAGTTCTTCAACATATTTGACTTGAGATGGTCCGTAATTGGACGTAGCTTCCATAGCTTATCTTGGTTATCAACAGATGTGACCAAATTGGGCTCAAAATGTGGTGTAATTAATATAAATAATATTTTAATAAAGAAGTTTAGCTATTTATTTAGTAACTTTAGATTGCCTATTTTTATTAGTAAAACAGCCTCATCAACAACAACAACCACAACAACAACAAGAGTAAGAACAACACCAACAACAACAGTAAGAACAACAACAAGAACAAGAACAACAACAACAACAAAAACAACAACATAAGTAAGAACAACAATAGCAACAGTAAGAACAACAACAACAAGAACCATTATAAAAAAGCAGCCGATTATGGGCGTTCACTATAAACGCAGCCTTAGCTTATATTAGCTTAGGTTAGCTTAGCTTAGTTTTTGACATATCAACTTTAAATTCTTATCTTCTTTTTTTTTGCCCTTGCACTTGACCGCAAAAATTGTTTATTTATTTTAGAAGTAACACAAAAAAAACATGTTTGAACTTGTCCATTGCTGCCTTATCTTGAACTTGCGGGTTATGAGTGCGCTTACTATAAAGCTTGGCTCTTATCACTTTAACCTTGAAATTAGTATTGAAATTGAAATGAAATAAAATTAAAATCCGTACCAGGATGGGTATGGGTGACGTCATCGGCATACAATAACATAAGTCGACTTCTAAAATGTTCTCGACGTTTCTGCATCTCGAAGCTTCTAGAAACTCCCTGACTCTTCTTGGCATTGGCTTAGGTTAGGTTGATTCTGAAGTATTCTTTGTATAGGATCGCGCTATTTGCTATCTCCCTTTCTCTCTCTTACTATCAAATTCTCTCTCTCCCTTTCTCTCTCTCTCTCTCTCTCTCTCTCTCTCTCTCTCTCTCTCTCTCTCTCTCACACCATTCGCTTCGGCATACAGTGACATAAGTCGACTTCTAAAATGTTCTCGAAGTTTCTGCATCTGGAAGCTTCACAGACTCCTGAATTTACATAAAATATAAGCCAGAGGCGGAGAAGTTGCTGGGTGTAAGTGACCCCTATGTCCCCCAACTGACGAATAGATATTTATACACGCCTATGTTTTTTAATGGTTGTCATCTAATATACAAACTACTTACACAAATCTAATACACGCACCTAATACTTACCGACTTTATTAAATTTATAAACATTTCTTTAACCTCTTCAACCTTCGCCGTACCTAAATTGCTTCATTCCAAATAAATATATATATTTTCACAAAGCAAGTTGACCAGCAAAATTTGAGTCTTGCTGTAACTAATGCGAGGGTTAAGAAAAAACAAAACATGCAAACACTGATAAGAACTCGCTTGACTACCACTACCGATAATGTAGTGTATAAAATTATTACCAACGCTTAAAGCAAAGAAATACCCCAAACTTGTCAATTTTAAAAAGTTTAAAGCAAAGACATACATCAAACTTGCCAATTTTTAAAAGCTCAAAACAAAGACTCCCACCTAATACTTACCAACTTTATTAAATTTATAAACATTTATTTCCCCCTTCAACCATCGCCGTATCTAAATTGCTTCAACCCATATTAATACATATATTTTCATATAGCAAGTCATATCATTTCAGCTAAAGTCAGCCAGCAGAATTTGAGTCATTGCTATAACTAATGCTAGGGTTATGAAAAAAATCATAAAACATACAAACACTGATAAGGACATGATCAACGCTTAAAGCAAAAACAACTTGCGGTTTTTTTTGTCTGTCCGTCCACCAGCACAAGCAGAAATCCATTCATACTTGAGTGCCGGGCATGACGTCATCGGCTTGCACCACCGCGCCACCTGACCCAGAACCGCTATATTGTATCTACTTTTATCCAAACATAATGTGATTTATCACCTTTACTGACCTGAATGTAAAGTAAATTTATGTGATTAATTTTTTCATCACATGTTTTATAGTATGGACCAACAATTTTCTTTTTTGTTTCATCACATCCAAAAACATTCACACTAATGTTTGAATTATATTTTTCAAATATCTTGATATCTTGAACAGATAGAGGGAGGTTCAAGCTGTTGAAATCAATTATCATTCCATTTGAAAGTGTTATTACGCTTTGACTTATAACTAAACTATAGTGTGAATATTTGCTTTTTAAGCTATCATTTTCTAACGCTTCTATTACCGCCCATTTAAAACAATACGCGTCATTGTTTTTAATGTTGATGCAGGCGTGTTTATCTTGAAGAAATAGTGGTAGTTCTGGGAAATTAGAACCTTTTATCGGACAGTATTTATTTATGTTGATTTCAATCCGAATCAGACGGACAAGCGACCAACCACTATCTCTTTCTTGAAATTCTGACATTTTAGTTTCAATTTGTAAACAATGATTATCATAAATGTCTGATAGTTCTGCTATATTTTGTTTCATTTCCATTTTTGTTTGAAAAGATTTAGTGTTTAATTCAACACTTTCATCATTTTCATCCTCATTATTTTTAGAGAATTTTATATACTCTGCAAAAGTTTCTATATTAAATTTAATTAAATTATGTTTTATTAACAAATCATGTAAGGTCTTAACTATACTTGTTTTAGCTTTAAAAAAAAATGTTGTTGTTGAAAGTTCCCCATCATTTTTATTTTCGTATACAAAAGTTTGTATACGATTTTTTAATAAGCTTTTACTTAAATAGATATTTTCACCAATAGACATACAACTATTTTTTTATGTTCATTGGTTCTCAAATGATGCGACCAAGAACTTTGTTTAATATTTATATCACAATATTCACAACGTTTATATCTACAGGATGAAGCTTCCTTAACACTTTGGACAACTGTATTCAAAGCTCTTGAATGTGAATTTAAATGTGTTTCAAAATTTTCTTTTGTCGAAAATTTCTTACCACAAATTGTACACAAAAAAGTTTGCTTAGTATGCTTGTTAGCAATATGTCTTTTGAGTGTATACTTAGATGTAAAAGAAATACCGCATACCTCGCAGATGAACATGGTGGTTTCGTTTCTGTTGTTATTGATGGGGGGCGTATGATATGGTTAACAACTCGTTTATGTTGTTGGTGTTGATAAATGTGTTTAAGCTGTAACTCTTAAAGTGGTAATTCCGCAAGCAAAGAAAATTTTTATTTTTATTTTTAATGTGTGCTGAAAGTAATAAAAACATATATGAAAATCAAATATTAATTAATATATATTGAATAAGTTAACTGATTATCTTGTGAGTAATATCTTTCACATACCTGGTTAAATTAAATGTTGGATATAAAATGTTGTACATCATCTCCGAAAATATTAAGAACGTAATATCAAATATAGTCCGACGTCTTGGTGCACAACAACTAATTACTTTAGTTAATAAGAGCACAATTATATATAAATAAAATACGAGAATGTTTGTGGTGAGATACCGATTTTTTTTTTTTTATTTTTTTTTTTTATTTTCTTTGGACATTGAAATTAAGAATTTTATACATAAATGACCGCAATTGACTGTATTAAAATTTTGATATCTAGTATTATTATAACTAATGTTTTTTCCCAAGTATTTAATTAATTGTTTTGGTGTTGTTTTTCCAGTATGCTACCCAATGTGTGCCTGGGCCCTTTGAAGTATCTAGATTGATAATTCCACATTCTTTTTTAAACGCTTTACTTGGGAGAGTGTCACACATAAACACACCTCTAAAATTTGGAATATCTTTAGCATATTTTCTCAAGTCTACATCGGTAAGAGCTCTGTTAGGTAGCTTCATTAAAAATTTTGTTGATAAGGCTTTAAATATAGTCCAAACCCCTTTTTATATGGTTTTAAGAACATTCCTTTTCCCAACGCAATGGCTTCCATTTTATTGTTATGTCGTTTTGCTTCATTCAACTGCTCTTTTCCAGCTTTAACTGCATTAATTGCTTTTGTAACGCCAGATACTCCACCAGCTAGACCACCAAGTGCACCCAGAGCAGCGAATATTGGTGCAAGCGGAAGAAAACCTCCAGATTTAGGTAGTGGTATTACTCGAGGTGTTTTTATTAGAGATTTTTTCCCCTTGAAAATATTGTTTACAACTTTTCTTGAAATTTTAACGGCATCATTCAAGTTTTTAGTTTTCTTAATTTTCATTTTAGCATTTTTCAATGCATGTCCAAATAGACGATGTCCATTTACTTAAGGAGATCTCTTAGTTTTACTGCTAACGTTACCCATACCAAATTTTGTTTTTGCTATCATTGCGTTAGTAACAAGCCAAGCGTTTGATTTTTCGGCAATACTACTATCACTTGCGTTAAACCTCTGCCAAGCCTTTGCAGCCAAGATTCTATCAGCAATATGTCTTTTTTCCAAATCTTTGTTGTTTGCGTATACTATATCGTGTTGTCTGCAAGCTGCATCCAAGAGATTGATTCCTTGATCGCCTCTAGCTAACCGTTTCTTTACTTTTGTTCCAGGTCCGCAAAACTGATAGCCAGGCAAATGAAGCTCAATAGGAAGTTTATTGATTAAATTATTTAGAAAACCTTCGCCAATGAAGGATGGACGCAGACTGATTGTCTTTTTATATATTATAGTCATAATCAATAGGTATTTATACTTGTAGAATAGAGGTTCAAAGTAAAGTGATTTCAAATCAATAAAATAATCTGATTATATATGATATCGTTTAGTAGTTTTCATAATGCGCTTCGTAAAGCAACATAAAACATTTGACGTAAAGAATATTGATACAAAGCTAAATACATCAAACAGAATACGCCACAGTTCATTACTACCGAACTCTATTCGTAGTCTTATTGTTGGACCATCAAATTGTGGAAAAACAAATCTGATGATAAGTCTTATTGAAAGTCCTAATGGATTAAAATTTAAAAATATTTACTTATACTCAAAATCAGCACAGCAACCAAAATATCAATATTTGGAGCGTCTAATTAAACCCATTAAGGAAATAAATTTTTCAACATTTTCCAATAATGATGACATCATATCCCCAGATGAAGTACAACTGAACTCAATATTTATATTCGATGATGTAGCGTGCGAGAAACAAAATCATATACGATCTTACTTATGTATGGGGCGTCACAAAGATGTCGATAGTTTTAACTTATGCCAAACTTATACACGAATACCAAAACACTTGATTCGTGATAATGCTAATATGATTATACTATTTAAACAAGATGAAATGAATATCAGACACATTTACAATGATCATGTTGGATCTGATATGTGTTTTAAGATATTTCATGAGTTATGTTCAAAGTGTTGGAAGGAAAAATACGATTTTATAGTTATCAATAAGGACGACCCAATGAATAATGGGCGCTATAGAAAAGGATTTGACTTATTTATCAGTTTATAAAAGAAACTGTATAGATATTTTAAAATCAGTATAACAACTACTGCTAAACTGATCACACTAAACAGATAAATGCTAAGCTGATCTATACTGCTCAACAGATAATTGCTAAACTGATCTAAACTGTTCAGATAACCGCTAAAACCGATCTGTACTGTTCAACAACAAACTGCTATACGGACCATCAATCAATATGAATAAGAAAACAAATCTAGTTAATAATCTCATTAAAACTCGAAATATTTTGAAAAAGAAATATAAAAGTCTTCAGCTCGGAGAAGTTGCAAGTGATAAGATTTTAGAAAAGACTTTTAAACCAATATCAAAACCTTTAAAAGAAATAATTCAAGCAACTAATAATAGATGCAGAGTTAAAAATGAAACGTATTCAGATAATTCTTTTAAGGATAATAAAGTTGCTACCAGCACACCATTTAAAAAGAGCAAGCATGATTATAATACATTTTCTCCAGGCTTTGATGGCAGTAAAATCGAAAAAAGTTCATCTGCATTTAAATCATTTGATAATCATAATGATACTAATAATGATGATAATTATGATGATGATATGGAAAATGATGATGATGCCACCATCGCATTAAATCTAAATCAAAGTAATCAATACGATTTATCGAAACTTAATTTAAATAAATTCGATAAAACCTACGGCCCTCACAAGGATAAAAATCATGTATGGAGACTGGGTAATGAACCAATTACTTTCGATTCAACCAATATAACAATAGGTGATTCAAAATGGGTCTTCACACCAGGCTTATATGAACTATTAGTTTACAAGAATCCCAACAATTTTAATGATTCCGATTTAAATACATACAAACAAATATTAGAGATGTCTAATGCGCATAAACGAAATAATAATGTCAATGATCAAATTAAGGGAAATCGCTCAAAAAAATATACAACAATTATTAGAAAACTACTTAAAGATAAAGTTCATAAAGGCAAAGGTTTGATGAATTTGAATACAAAAAAGTTAAATTATGTATATTGGGATAATCCCATCGAACTAGTTGACAGATTACGTCTTTTGGTCGCATCGTCAACAGCTGGCCACTCGAATCATAATAATGAAATAGTTTCAATTATTGAAGAATTGAGAGAAGCAAAAATTATTGTATAAAAAGACTCTAAAATGTACTATGATCTATATTTATAAAATGCCCTTCGATAAGTTTGGACATTATATGGGAAGCTCTGAAAGATATCAAAATCCACATACCAAGATTCATTTAGATAGTGATCGTCATTTCAACTTCAACTCGCGTAGAATAAAAAATATTGCCAATCCTGTATTAGAAACCGATGCTGTTTATAAAATTTATTTAAAAAATTGTATTGTAGAAGTAAATAAACAATTAAATACATTATATGTGGAGGGAACTAAGGAGACGGAAGATCGTCTCAAAGAATTAATACAACAACAAAACATATCGCTTACAGAAAAACTTGTAGACTTGGAAGCACTCTTAAATAAATCGTTAGAGGTGATAAAATCGGCGTTAACATATAAAATTGATGAAGTCGAACAACGCCTTTTTAGAATAATAACAGATCATTATGAGTTTTTGGACGAGAAAATAAATCGTGTTGAAAGGAATTCGCCAACAGAAGCTCTAAAGCGAGTGTGGGCTAAGGTAGCAGCTAGAGACGGAGAGGTGGAAGCTCTTAAACGAATAGCAACCGCTGAAGACGCTAGAAATGGACAAACAAGCAGTAGTGCAGGAGCTTCATAAGCAAGCACGCAGAAATTTCATACGACGACGAGTGGTAACCAAGGGAATAGACGATCTTTGGCAAGCAGATCTTGTTGAAATGGAGGCTTATTCAAAATACAACAAAGGTTACCGGTTCATTTTAACGGTAATTGATACATTTTCAAAGTTTGCTTGGGCTGTTCCCGTAAAATCTAAAGGTAGCGAAGATATTACCAATGCAATAAAATCAATTTTTTCCCAAAAGAGAATACCAAAAAACTTGCAAACAGATAATGGGAAAGAGTTTTATAATAAAACCTTTCAAAACCTAATGAAAAAACATAATATTAATCACTATTCTACATATAGCATTATGAAAGCATCTATTGTAGAACGATTTAATAGAACTATAAAAGGAATGATGTGGAAGGTTACCGGTTCATTTTAACGGTAATTGATACATTTTCAAAGTTTGCTTGGGCTGTTCCCGTAAAATCTAAAGGTAGCGAATATATTACCAATGCAATGAAATCAATTTTTTCCCAAAAGAGAATACCAAAAAACTTGCAAACAGATAATGGGAAAGAGTTTTATAATAAAACCTTTCAAAACCTGATGAAAAAACCATAATATTAATCACTATTCTACATATAGCATTATGAAAGCATCTATTGTAGAACGATTTAATAGAACTATAAAAGGAATGATGTGGAAACACTTTAGCTTGCTAGGAAATTATCAATGGATAAATATATGTAAGGATTTAATAAATCAATACAATAGTAAAAAGCATAGAACCATTGGAATGATGCCAAAGTCTGTTAATTCTAGAAATGAACGATCTATACTAAAACAAGCTTTAAATCATCCTAAAATTTTTAAATATGGCAAACTTAAAGTTGGAGACCACGTTCGCATAAGCAAATATAAGCATATTTTTGCAAAAGGATATACTCCAAACTGGACAACTGAAATTTTTAAAATTCGCACTATACAGAACACAAATCCTGCAACTTATTTATTGGAAGACTATCAAGGAAACCCTATTATTGGAGGATTCTACGAGCATGAAGTAATGAAGACACATTTTCCACATACATATCTGATTGAAAAAGTTATAAAAACAAAGGGACATCAAGCTTACGTTAAATGGTTGGGATTTTCACATCATCATAATTCTTGGATAAATAAAGACAAATAAAACGCATGCTTAAAAATAAAAAAATAAGAACTTTTAAAACATATTTTTAAATAATCTAATTTTTATTTTCCACATCGGTTTTAAAATAATTTGCAGTCAAGCGTAAGAGAAGTGATCAAATTTGTATTCCCATAAACAAGTGTGTCTAAAGTCTTTAAAATAAGTTGAACAAAAATGATAAAATTTGTGGTTATTAAACAAATTAAACAAAAAAATAAAAAATGATAACATTTGTTGACAAACATAAATGGTAAATTTTAAGGTTCTGAAATATTGTGTTGCGGTCAAGTGCAATGGAAGTGATAATATTTTGTTCTTATAATCAACAATTTTCCCACAATATTTTTGAGTTGAAATGGATATAAAAGACCGTCTGCAACACTAGCTTGTCATCAGTTTACTTCAATAAGTCAACGTAAGAAAAGTAAAGTTTAAATTTAAAAGAAATAATGGCAGAAAACCTGAAACTCAAATTTAAGAATTGCTCACAACGGAGTATCCTTCCTTTGAGGGATATGCCGTTTGGTGAGAAGTTTATAATTAATAAAAAGGAGAGGGTGGAAACACTCTATGGAACCAAAATAAGATGCCTCACAAATGGCAAATATTATATATATTTGCCATCCATATTCAATTACACTTTATCGAATGAAGAGATCGATACGGTCAATTGCGACTTGACGTATCTGATCAGCAGGGAAAGAAATCATAATTCTTCCAACAACTACTTCATGTGTCTCCACACCGAAGACGAAGGTATGCACTTCGGGTATGTTTTTCTTTTTTGGGAGGGGGTTTCTTCTTTTCTTAACTTTTATTATAATAATTTTTATTTTCTTTTTAGTGTGATGTTTAGCCGTAAAAGAAAACGGTATAACGAAGAAGCTGAGGAAGCTGATTAGGCGGAATATATTAGCTGTGTTTTTTACCAAGCGAGCTGTAAAAAAACGCCCGCTTATCATAGAAATACTCGCTTAAATAACACAGGAAACTAATAGTGGCTTAAAGTTTAGCGAGCAAACGAAAAAAAGTGCTTCCAAGTCATTTCTCAATTATTGTGTACTTTTTCTATGAGGGTGGCAACTGTGACTTCGGATTTGTTTTGTTTATATTTTTTGTTTACATTTTTGACAAATCAGACAATGCTTCCAAGTTTTAAGAAACATTCTTAAGCAACTTAGCAGTCGTTTTTTGACTACTCGCTTGGTAAAAAACACAGCAATTATTATATTATTATAATTAAATTAATATATTATTGTAATTTTTATATATACTGTTAAAAAAACTTCTTCTTCTTGTTAAAAAATTTAATATATTATATATTATAAAAATTATAAAAAAAGAAATAGAAAAATAAAATTGATAAAAAAAAATTATTGTCTTTTCTCTTAATTTCAAAATTTTATAGGGATATTCGGAGGTGGTTTACATTTCAGCGATAGAATGATGCTTGGAGATCGATACTGCAGATGAATAATATAAATAATTTTAAAAAATGTTCAAGTTTAAAAACAAAAGAAAAAATAAATTTGATTAATTAAAAAATATAAAAAATTATGAGACTTTTCTTTTAATTCCAAAAATTTTATAGCGATTTTCAGAGGTTTTTACATTTCAGCGATGGAATTTTTTAACACATTTGTCATCTTTACTGTTTTAATTGATTTTGATGGCTAAACATCGCAACATTTTTTTGATAATTTTCTAAAGCTGTACACCGTTAATGTATTTTATGCGTCTGTTAGGAAATAATGTACGCTAATCGTTGTTTGTTAATTATAATATATTTTTATTTTATTATTTAGTTTTTTTTATTTATTACATAGCGTGCTGTTTAATTTCAACAATATATGTGTTTTATGTTTTACTGCCATCATCATCATCGTCTTCGGAGCTTTCATATAAGCTGTTATAGAATATTTTCTCATTCTCCTTCTTCTTTTTAATGGTTAGGGTAAATGCACCTTGTAGATATCTTCCTTTTATTAAAATGTGTGGAGTTCCATTTAAGTAGTCTATTTGATTTTGAGTAATTAAGAGAAATCTCTTCGGCCAGTAAATTTGATATCCTTTATTCACAACGCATCGAATGCTTTCGCCATATTTTGTATCTGTTCGCTCAATCATATTAACTTCATATGGAACATTTTCTTCCATATCCTTCATAGACAAGTATTTAATATTAGGATTTTTAAATAGATTTTTTAAACTTGCTTTCATTTTTCTATCTTTTGACTTATAACCGCAGAAGCAACTTTTATACTAAACTTTAATATAACATTATTGATTTAGTTTTTATTCATATCGAATTCTGATAAATGATTATTTCTTATAAGTTGCGGTTATTTGAAATATTACAAGATATGATGAAATGGATGAACATATAATATAATATATATATATATTATATAGAGACGTGTGCAAGATAGAGACGTGTGCAAGATAGAGACGTGTGTAAGGTATAAATAAAAAAAATATGATAAGAGAGATTTAGTTGAAATACATTCTTCATTAAATATGTATTGGGGGCAACTGTTAAGAAGTCATGATAAATACTGCACTTGTCATGTTCAGTGGAAAACTTTACAAATAATAAATGCCATCGTTTTGGATATTATGTTGCAGGTGTTTCTAACGGCAAAAGGAGGGGTTAGAACACAAATATTTTCTCTCAATAGAGGACAACAAATGCCCACAAATCTTCCAATATTCGAATTTAGCCATAATCAACACATAAAAATTGAAGTCAGTGGTGGTACGATATCGATAGTTGGAACAGTCTATGAAGGTATACAAACCATCATGTGTTTTCCGAGAAATAGATAGCTCTTTTGGTGGTGCTGAAAGAAAAATATATATTAGTAAGGTGGGAATTCCAGGGTTCCGTTCAACACCAACATTATCAAATAATAATAATAGTAATAGTAATAGCAAACAAAAACCTCCCATCTCAAAAAAGAGAAAAAATTTCGATGATGATAGTGAAGTTGTTAAAGTAGGTGGAGGTGGTGGGGGTGACAGCGGAGTTGATAGCTCATTTGAAGGAGAAGAAGAAGAAGAAGATTATTAAAATTAGACTATAAATACAAGTATCAGTTCTAATAACGGCATTTAAAAATATATCGCCAACAAGAGAACATACATATATCTATTGAGAAGAAGAAGAAGAACAAGAAGATTTAATATGAAACATAATTTAATCGTATTACTTACATATTTTTGTATTGTACAAGTATTTTCAGCTACAGTACCTATTGATTTGAGCGAAAATGACTTTAAAAATACAGAGTTTGCTGTTAAATTACCTAATAATGATACTGTAAGCATACAACTGATTTTTAAAGTTTAGTAAAAATTTAAATGAAAACGCTGAGTCATCTACGGAAGTAGAACCGCAGTCAGCTGAAGAACCCCAGACGCCTATGGATCAATCGTTTACAGTGGATGAGGCAATAGAAGCATTTAGGCAAGACTTAGTTAAAAAGGAACAAAACATTGCGGGAATTATTGAAAGTTCACAACCATTTTACAGGCATTTTCAACTGCAATACAAAGATAATATTAAATTGAGAATCCGCTGTACATATGATAGCAATTACTTGAAACGTCGATTGAATATTTCTTGCTTTGAATATCGTCAAATTGAATCTGAGAGATTTTTAAGTAATGGTGAAATTGAGATCGTTACTGAGGATGATACTACTTTCCGCTCAGATATGACTTTAATCGACATTCAAAATTATAAACACGATTTGGAAATGGAAATATCTTAAATTTTTATCAATCAGTGATAAATTTGGTATCGTCGGATTAAGAAGCCGCAATAAGTAAACATCAATAACGA
This sequence comes from Coremacera marginata, assembly GCA_914767935.1. Classification (NCBI taxonomy): domain Eukaryota; kingdom Metazoa; phylum Arthropoda; class Insecta; order Diptera; family Sciomyzidae; genus Coremacera; species Coremacera marginata. The sequence goes on from OU612045.1 coordinate 106,044,181, forward strand.
ACTTCGTGCTAAAATTTTAAATGATTTCTTAAATGAAGAAATACTTTTATGGCCAGATCATAAGATTATTTTAAATAAATTACAAAATCGGCTAAATGAGTATGCATTATATGAAGTTAAAAAATCGAAATTTGGCAATCATTATGCCAATTGTGCGTGGTCAAGAGATGATGCAACTTGCAGTCCTGATACTTGTGGGTGCTCCTTTTTCGATAGAAAATGGGATGACGCATTGAATATAATAAACTTTTATTATAATATAAAAGTTCAAATTTTATCTAATTTTCTTCAGTTGTCGTCGTGATCTAGATAACATTAAACAATGTCTGAGCAGAGAATACTAGTAATAGACTTACAAGGTTTTCGCATCAACAACAACGAATTTATTGCAAAAGAACTATGTATTTCGCTAGATGATGACTCACAACTTGAAACATTCCTCATTAAACCTCCTTTTCAATATTCTATGCTATCATCACGGGAAAAAGTTTCTATTAATTGGCTCACTAGACATCATCACGGATTAAAATGGGAAGATGGCGATTCTACTTTAACAGATATTATAAAATATTATATTACATTCATTAACAATCAAAACTATATATGTTATGTATGAAAAAATTAAGTGGGTTCAAAATTTGTTTAAAGATGAAATCATTCTTTTTTATAATCTAGATGATTTAAACTGTCCAAATTTAAAAACTTTATATCGAAATGATCGATCTATAAATGTTTGTAATTATCATAAGAAAAATTTTATATGCGCTGAAAAAAATAGAATACTCTTGAGAAAGTTTATAAATAAAGAACTAAAGTTATAAAACAATTTGCGTTGTTATTCCATACTTAAACCATATTTAATAAATATCTATTGTCAGTTCATAACGCATACTCGTCATGTCTATAACAATCTCTTTAAGCGGAACCACGTCAACTCTTATTGGAAAATATTTTCCACCAATTGAATTGCCTACAAAATATGTTTGCGGACTTGTAGACTTTGTATCATTTCATTCTATACCCAATGTAGACGCTGACAACAATTTATTTCATATCGGTCCTTATACTATTACAATACCTGTTGGTTCATATGAATTTGAGGATATTAGCTTTTTCTTGGAAACGGCTGTAAGAGACATTGATAAATCAATTTTCCTAGCAATTGAATCGAACAACAACACTCTTCAAACTGAAATTGAATCCTCTATAGACATAGATTTTTCAAAACCGAACAGTATAGGACAGCTGTTAGGATTCAGTAAAAGAAAATTATTAATAAATGAGTTACCGTATGAGGAATTTATCGAAGTGGTTAATATAGAGCCGTTACAAGATATAGAAAAAGCAAAATATATGCATACAAATCAGGCAGATAAAAGACAAAAATTTGAATCTGATTTACCTTTAAATATTACAAATGTAAACACACTCCGTATCGAACGCAACTTGACCACCGGATCATATATTAACAACACAGCAGTTCATACTATTCACGAATTTCCTCTCAATGTTGCACCGGGCTATAAAATAAATGAGAAACCTCAAAATGTTATTTATTTACCTGTCAACTGTCAACAAATAAACAACATTACGATAAGAGTCCTAAATCAAGACGGTGATCTTATAAATTTTCGTGGAGAAAAAATTTCTGTAAGACTTCACTTTAAACCAGAATAAAAAACATAATGATTATTTACACTAAGAACAATAAAAACGTAATTCAAAAAGGATTTCCAGTTAGTCCTACATCAACACTCGATCAAGGCCGTACAAAAAACAAACTGTTCACTGCAACTAATATAGAATATTTAAAATCCTTAGGACTTATTCTACAATCATGAACGAGATATTAAATGTTCTTCAAAAACCGATCTATGATGAAAGCATATAAAAAGGGAATACCATAGTTACTCTCCATATTTGAAATCTTTCAACAATAATGATGAGATTCGTATACCAATTCAAAATCAGGACCTCTTTGTCTTACCAAGTGAGAGTATGATTTACATTCATGGCTTTATAGTAAAACATGAAGGAAGAAAAGATGTGGTAACAACAGGTGTGAAATTTAAAAATAACTTTGCTTCATATCTGTTTGATGAAATTCGATATGAAATTAATGGGTTTGAAGTTGATCGTACCCGCAATCTTGGAATTTCAACCACCATGAAAAATTTTGCATCATTAAGTGTGGTTGAAAGTAATGCATTAAGAAACGCTGGTTGGGCACCTGATGAAAATTTCACATTGGAAAAATCTCATTTTAGTTGCTGTGTGCCGTTAAAAATGTTGCTGGGTTTTGTTGAAGATTATAATAAAATAATATTAAATTCTAAACATGAGCTTATCCTTCAACGTTCATCATCTAATGAGAGATCATTTCATCCATCGATTCATACAACAGATCAATTAAAATTTACTATATTAGATATAGTATGGAAAATGCCTCACATACAACCAGTATTGCCAATAATTTTTTACAAAATGTGCTAAAAGGCAAAAAAAAAGCTAAAAAATGCTAAAAAAAAAATAAAAGTGCAAAAAAAAATGCTAAAAAAAATACAGTTAAAAAAAAGCTAAGAAATAATAAAACCTTATATTTCCATTTTTTAAAGCATTTTAATAAAATAATTTTAGTAAATAAATCACATTTCACTTTGACTAAAACTTATGTAAAATCATAAAAAAAAATTAAAATTATAATTATTATAAATAAATTTTTAAGCCCTTCGTGGGTCATATGACGACGAAAAAAGTTGAAAGCTTTCCAAACTAAGTTTAAGAAAAGGCAATAAAGGCTTAAAATTTATATGCAAAATTCTACAAAACAAACAAAATTCGAAAAGTAAAACAAAGCATAGAAATAAAATGAAATTATAAGCTATTAAATGAATACATCTTTATTTATAAGTCCATAACTATATCCGATAAAACTTCCTCATCGTCAGATGAATTATTATGATAATACACTGACATACGCTTTTCAAAAACTTTTAATAACTCTTCTGTAATTTGAAAATCATGACAGCATTTTTTTAATCTTTTGAGTGAACATCTTACAATAAGAAGTGCATTAAGCAACTGTAATTTCATTTTGTTTCTATGTTTTGTTTTCACTATGTTCATAGCACTAAATATGCGCTCAACTTCAGCATTGCTAAATGGCAAGACAAGAAAATTAAATACAAAATTTACCAATTCAACAAAAGGGTTTTCGTTAAGTTCATTTTTATACTGTCGCACCTCAATCCAAAATTCAACCGTTGAACTTAAATTTGTCTATTTAAAAGATGGAAGTTTTTTCCACTGTAAGTTTATAGGTGTAATTTCATCAATACTATATTTATCTTTTTCATTTTCCATGTTTGAAAATAAGCTAGGCTTAACAATTTTTAAAGAGCTCTCAACAGAGAAAAAGACTAGTTTTTTTAAAGTTTCGATGTTTTTAGGTAATCGTTGACGCAATTGGTTAATTCAATTTATTAGGAAATTTTTGCACGTTTCCCTTATTTGCTTTTCTGTGTCTATATCGATACTTTTTTTAAATTTAGTTTTAATAAATTGCTCGAAATTGTATGAAAAATTTGGAACAGGTATAAGAAAAGAATGCAAATCAGAACTTAACGGATCGAAATCTTGGCAATTATAGACTATCATATTACATAAGAAAGCTAGCAATATATTGACTTCAGCAAAAAGTTTTGTAGGATCAGCTTTATTACTTTCAAACATCAGATTTATTTTTTGTACTTCTTTTAAAACCGGTTTTAAAAATTGGAGGTACGCTAAATTTTCATCAACATATAATTTAGACAGAATTTTTGCTTTATGACATGACTCATTCAAAGATGCTATCTCAAAATGCGTCTTTAATTCGAGCCACTGATCACCAATTCGCTTGACTGCTGTTTCAATGGATATCCACCTCGTATCGCAGGCTTTAACGATTTTTAATGGCTCATGTCCGTCATTAATTGCTGCAAATATTTTACAATACGCATTTTATCTAAATGCTGATTTCGAAAACCAGTTGTAGGTTTCAGACATTAAAAACTCTATTTCATTTGGAAGGCTCTTTGCAGCACTAGAAACAGCTAGTTGAATGGAGTGGCAAATACATGGTACTAGAATTATATTTGGGTTGTACTTTTTTAAACGTGTAATCACTCCATTATTTACACCGACCATAACGCTTGCGTTATCAGTGCCAAGTCCCTTACAATTTGTTATTTCGAGATTAAACTCGTTTAAAGTTTTTAGTATTGCTAATACAATGCCTTCTGCAGTGCTATTTTCAAGCTCAACCAATTCTAAAAATGTATTTATAACTTCTTTTAGAGTTTCGCTGTAATAACGTATTACATGTCTAATAACGTATGTCTGATTGCAGCTGCTTTTTAAAGAATGGATATAAGATATTTTTTAATATGCCACTGCATTTGGTTCTACCTAGACGCAATTCTTCCGCTACTTTGCTGTCCGAAAACACACTTTTTTGCATTATAGTCAAATGATCAATCGATCTAATTGACGTGTGACATGCAGCGTACATTGCATTTTTAATTTCAGCTATTTTTAAGTTGCTATTGAAACTTGACTTCACTATCGGCAAAGCAGAAACCGTCCCACTGGAAAAAGGAGCAATGGCTTTAATATGCTTTGATGATCTTGAATGTGCAATCAGGACGGAAAGTTTTGGCACTAATTTGCAGAAGCAATATTTGCAGCTTAAATTGTTATCTTCTTTTAAAAGCCACATTTTGAATGTTATCCGTAAGCCAACTTGTTCGAAATTTTTGTTTATATTTTCTAAAAAGTTGTCTTTTATTAAAAATATACTCTACATAAATACTTACAACAAATCTACCTTTTGTTCGAGCTTGAACAAGAAACCTCATCCGAATCATCCTCAGAGTAATCACTTACATCAATTTCTGTCACTTTGTTTTGTGGCTCTCGAGTTTCATTGTTTTTGCAAAGTTTATTAAAATATCTGAAAGTTTTTCAATAAATATTTAAGAATCACTATTGCAATTATCATATTCTTTTCTTCACTACATTTCCATTCTGTAGATATTGTTAAATGAATGTTAGGTTTGCTTTAAAACTTTTAGAATTGCTAAAATTATGTTGCGCGCAAAAAATTACAACTACAAACGGAAAGTTAACAGCAGTGATGCATTCAACACGGGTGGTCCCAAAAAAGTTTTACTAACACAGGGTGCAATGAAGTTGTAAAAAAACTAGTTCACATTGGAAGAATAAGACATGTAAACGATTATCGGTCAGGTTTTTCAAATTTATTTATAAAATTTTTGTTGCAATTTAAAAAAAAAGGTAAAATTATGCTAAATGCTAATATCAAATTTTCAAGCTAAATGGAAAAAAATAAAGCTAAATCTAGCACTAAAAATGCTAACTTGGCAACACTGCATACAACTATCGGACTTTGCAAAATTGGAAATGTATAAAATAATTAACAACAAAAATCCTATATTAATACCATTTCGAAGTTGGGACTGTCACGTAAATCCAATGCTACCAAAGAGTACAAAGGTTTTATGGAATGTAAAACTGGCTCCACAAAACGAACGACCTAGATTTCTCATCATTGGTCTACAAAGAGAAAAAAGTAAAGAAGAAGGAAATATATTCGATCATTGTAATATATCTAATTTAAAAGTATATTTAAACTCTGATGCATATCCCTATGATGATTTAAATAGTCGCTTTGAAATGGGACAGTATGCTGTACTATATATGTATGCAAAATTTCAACAAAGTTATTATATGCGAGAACCTGAACCATTGCTAGATATCAGTACATTCAAGGCTATTGCTCCGCTAATTTGTTGATGTAACACACCAAAATGAAGCAGTTAAAGTTGGACCTATTGATATACGAATTGAATTTGATACTGAATCACTCAAACCAATTCAAGATAAAACATCAGCCTACTGTTTGGTAATCCACGATCGTTTAATTGAATACTCACCTCTAACCAGCGAAATCAGAAGAATAATTTAAATATAAAATTAGCTATTTTTATTTCTAATGTAATATGAATGTATCTACATATATATTAAAAGATTTACGTATAAATCAACCTTTTTTTGTTTTTATTTTTTATTCATATCGACATAGTTGGGTAAGGTCAAGAACATGGTTTGTATTCTCAAGTTCAAGATTACGGTGACGCTCTCGATCGCTAGCCTAATTTAACATAACCCCCCTCCCCGACGACGACGATACCGCAACCTTCGGCAACGACTTTTTTTTCTATTTTTACAGTTTATTACCTCAACAGACTGAACCAGTTGTTTTATTTTAAACTTTTTAATATACGTCCTGAAAGTATGCTCATATTTTACAGCTTCCACAGGCTGAACCAGGTGCTTACTGTCAGCACAGGGTGATCATGATTTGAATTCTCAAGTTCAAGGTTAATTCAACCCATGCCGCAGCCCCGCCGCCGCCAAAATTAAATGTCACTCTTAAATTTAAACGCAGCCCCGCCGCCGCCAAAATTAAATGTCACTCTTAAATTTAAATAACAATTATAAATCCATACCGCCGCCCCGCAGCCGCCAAAATTTAACCTACATTTAATTTAACCAACATTTAATCATGCCGCCGCCGCGCCGCCGGAAGCCTTATTTACCATGTTCCGCCGACAAAATTCAGACCTACAACTTAGCAATGTCATCTTTCTAAAGATCAACGTCGTACATAACGACTAAAATTCAAGCCTAAATGTATGCTTTCATCACTTCCATTCATCTTAGTCACGACACAAACCATATACATTTTTAGCTAAGACATAAACCAAAATACCACGGGTGCATTTTTTTAGCAGCCATGAGAAATTTGCCTGGCTGACATCTTGTTTTTTAGTTGCACCTTTACTTCCGGTCCAGAACCGGCACAAACATACCACTTGACTCTTATAAGCAAAATTTATCTTTCACTTGGCCAAAAAAATTTTTCAATAATTAAGTGAAGTTTTCAAGAAAATTAACATCATTATCACAGCTTATCTAAAAAAAAAAATTACATTTTGAATTAAATAGTCTCATTTGTGTTAATTCTTTATACTTTCTGGACCCTAAGGGGGGTTTGAACACCTAAAACTTCGCCCTTGTCTACGGGCCTGGTATATGGCACACGAAACAATGTCCTTTTTTGGTCTACCAAGTTTCGGTCTACCACGATTAGAGCTGCTCTGCTCATCAGGAACTTTAATCGATAAATTTGTGTCTAACCAATTCTCATGCCTCTTCAAAAATAAAGATTTAGTGCGTTTACAGCAATTCCACTTCCGATTAGAGTTGATTACAGTGTGTGAAGTTTTTTGTGCAATTCTTCCAGTTTTTCCGGAGTGCTAAGTTTATACTTTGACTGAAATAGTCAAAAAGAAGCTTTTTTTGAGATGCGAACGAACTGTCGCTTCTTTTGAATATATTAAACAGCTCTCTTCTACGTACGTAGATTTGCTAGAAAAAGAGGATTTTTACAGACGTGGCGGAAGTTTGCATTTAAAACTCATTGCTTGTGTTGGTATATGAATCTGTCAATAAAATAAATGCACTTTCACCTTGAACACATTTGAACAAAATTTTTACGGGCTTTCGTAAGTTATGACTTCGAATTTTTTTCAACATTTTCATATGTATGTAAAATTGAACTAAGTACATAAATATCAATATTTTTCTTAAATTAGAAACAACATACCTTGATGATAAGTATCTATTGTAAAGCAGCTGCAAACAAAACTTAAAAGTAACTTTTTGTCGTTGTTTTGAAGCGCACAATATCTATTAAGAAAAATGTTGCGAAAGCGGCAAACAAGACTCTCCGTTTCTACGACGAAAAACACTAGAGGCAATAATACAACGGTTATGAAACTTCTTGCACAGTTCAGACGGTTCATTAACTATATGTTGCACAAATTATTTCTCAGAAATTAAATATTTTTTTTATTTTATTACGCTAGATTTTAAAAAACTTACACTGTGTATCGGCAGTGCTGACTACTGCACCCAGGTTTTTTTTATCTATGGCTGGCATAAACTAAACGAGTACTTTTTTGTAAGCCATCGGTTTTGAGCCCATAAATGGTCTTTATTTTTGTTTTTTAACTAAAATAGCTTCTAACACTTTTATTAATTTTTTGTCTTATCTGTTTCATGACATTATTTACTGTCTGAGATTTTTTTTTTTTTTTGTCTAACTAAATATAAGAAAACGTCTTCTACCTCAGCTGGAGTCGAAGCCGGGATCTCCCAATTTAAAGACATTGCACGATCCACGTTACAACTTGGGGGCCCACCAACAGTAGCCACAGCAGAGTTTACTGAAAAGGAAGAAATGCTTAAGACCTAACAGAAGTAGCAAATGTAAAAGTTAAAGAAGCTAACAATTCAATACACTATCGAAATCAAAGCAAAGGGAACGCTTTTATATCATGTTCTCACTATCGTTATTTACGGCTAATTATGCATAAATCATGTTCATTTTAAGTAATTTCGTCGTTGGAAATTTCTCGATGAAATTACTTTGAAATTGAGTGATTTATCATAAATTACCTACCAAATTAAGATCCAATCGGTGTCAGCACTAATTTTTTCGATAAATAATTGAAGAAATGGCAGCACAAGGTGTCATTTCTGTAAACAAACATATTTGATAAGGGAAAAAATATCAGGGTGCAGTCGTCAGGACTGCCGACGGAAGCCTTAGCTTCTTAACATTTGATGTTAAATCAAATATATTATTGATTGAAGGAATAAGCATGCACACTTTTAAGTTTATACATTTTTTTTAAGTTTGCTAATAAAATTGATAGCAAAAAATTTTTGATTTAAGCAAAACTTACGAATTTTAATTAAAAGCTAATTATGCAGTTTAATTAGAGATGACCAGGGCTCCGCTTTTGTACTTTATGTCTTTTTATGGATTTTTCTGGCAATTTGAATGCTTTTGTAGGCCATTAGGTATTTTTTGGGTGTTTATAAGGGTACCAAGATCCGAGCCCTGGTCGTCTCTTATTATACTGCATACTTAACTTTTTATTAAGATTTGCGTAAATCAAAATTTTTTTGCTATTTCATTAATAAAGTTGAAAATAAAATTTATAAACATGAAAGTGTCAGCATATTTATTCCTTCAATCAATACTATATTTCATTTTACATCTAATGCTAAGAAGCAAACGCTTCCGTCGGCAGTCCTGAGGACTGCACCCGCTTTTAATTTCACAATGACTTTGACTAGCATATAGACAACAATGGCTGATATGAGCAAGGCTATGGAATAATTAGGTTGCGAAAACCCAAGAAGAAAAACACATCGGAGCAACAAAGAAACCAAGTCATGCATCTCTTTTGCTCATGTGTTCTTCGGCTCGACTCAGCAATAAGCGTTCTCTATGGTCGCAAGCTCAGGTAAGATGCTGAGAGACCACTACTATATATAAATAACTTCGCTAAGTTTTTAGTCCACCAACAAAATACACATGCAAAAACAATTCTTAATGTCCGCACACAGTAGCGATGCTATCAACATCAGTATCGTTGAGTGAGTGTTGTTTTTTATCGCGTTTGCATGCATTTGTTGTTGTTTAAGCGAACTGACGCTTTTGTAAAGCCTTAAATTCACTCCCGTTCATACTTTCGCTAAGGAAGCTAACGCTTCAAAAAAAAATGTAATATAATATTGTTTATTATAATAAACAAATACGCAGACATAATACAGAAATGTAAACAAATATACCAAATATTTGGGGGAATGGGACATAAATAAATAGAATAAAAATAAAAAAAAATACAAACAATATGCGAATTGTCACCGAAATGTCAAAATAAAATACGAAGTAATATATGACAAATTAAGTAATTTATGACATAAGCGTAGTACAGGGTGGGACACAAATTATGCTACAAAAATAAAAGAGAATATTTCTGTAATTTTTATTTTTTTACCATTTTTTTCGTTATAGATAAGACATTTCAATAAAATTTTTATGTAAAAATTAGTTTTTGGAAAATTATCCCTTTTAGATGTTTTCCACGATTATTAATGCGAGCAGTACATCGGACCAAAACGGTGTTCATAGCTAATGTTAATGTTGCCCGGAGTATTGCTTTAATAACGGCACTAATCGATTGTTTTAGCTCGGCTTTATTGCGTGGCTTAGTTTTATAGACTTCCTGTTTACAATATCCCCATAGGAAAAAATCTGGAACAGTGAGGTCAGGTGACCTTGGGGGCCAACGAAATTTGGTGTTTCGTGAGATTATTTTTTTCACGAAATTTTCTGCGCAGAGCTGCCATTACTGGGCTTGTTATGTGAGAACTCGCTCCATCTTGTTGAAAACATACATTTCGAAAAATTTTTTGGTCTCCGCCAAAACTCTTGAAAAAAAAACCTTCCAGCATATTTAAATAGCGCTCTCCATTCACTGAAACATTTTCATCATTTTCTTCAAAAAGTAAGGGACGACAATAAAGTTCGCAGATACAGCACACCAAACAGTCACACCTTCTGCATACAATCGTACTGGGTGATTGATTTGAGAATTTTTATTAGCCCATACACGACAGTTTTGCTTATTTATATTTCCGTTCATATCAAAGTCAGTCATAAATAAGCAATTTATGACGTTTGCATATCGCTCAACCAGACGTAAGAACTGTTGGCAAAACTCTAGCCGAATCGGATGATCTCCTGGATTCAAGTGGTTTGTAGTTTGAATTTTATAAGGAAACAAAGTCAAATCTTCGTGCTGAATTCGGGAAACACTTCTTCGACTAACAGCTGTTTCCAACGCTATGTGTCTTGTTGAAATGCTAGGATTGTGGTTAATCGCTGAAGCCACTGCAGCGATGATAGTTGTTGTTTGAACTGTTCCTCTGTCCTCTGCACATTGCCATGTGTATTGAACCTTTCTACGATTCGCATAATGGTCCAACGACTGGGCGGTTAATAATTTGTTTGAGTCCTAAATGCTTTCTGTACCAAAATTGGAGACTTAAGTGTATGATACAGTTGCACCACTCGTATTCTATCTGCATCCTCAAACATGCTAATTTTATTAATTTTTAAGACCGGCTCGTACGCTGAAATAAAAGAAATAAAAAAAAAAATTAAAAACAGAAATATTCCCGTTTGTTTTTGTAGCATAATTCGTGCCCCACCCTGTATTACCTCAAAGCAAAGGCGTGAACAAAGTTATTATACAGAAAAGCATAATAAAAGTGTTGGGATCCTCCCAATGAGGATGCCTTGAGGTCTTTAGTCGTGGCCCTAAAGTGAAGTGCTATCTGATTCAAAACCTTATGCGTCTATCCTCTAATAGAAAATACCGCAACCTACCACAATTTCCCTAGATAAAAAAATGTTGCCTTAAATTTAACCGGCAGGGTAGCTGCAAAATGAATAGGCAGCCGTGAGATTGCCAGATTTTGGGTGCGTATTATAATGACTCACCAGCAGACTGTATACTTACTGTAATGCGTACTAGATCCACGCTGATCAACTCCCAGGCAAAGAAAGAGTACTTCTCTGCGTATTTTCAAATATTAACATACTATATTTTTATTAAGCAGAAACCAGATATTTATAACATATCTGGGCTCACTTCTTCTTCTTAATTGTATTACATACTTAAATCTAGCTTAGCATATTTAAAAATGTTTCGCAATACCAACATGCTAATTTGCATTTCCTTATTTTCTGACTGAGATTAAAAATACCAGGAAAACCTTCTTAAGATTAACATGTGTACAAAATGCTCGTATCGCATTTTGTTTGCCATGCACTCTTTTGCTTATTTCGAAAGGCAGAATTCCTTTATCCAAAATATTGTTCAATTATTGATTGCAGCAAAAAAAGATACTATAAACGTATTTTTGATTGCATACAATTGCAACAATAAAATATTATTAATTTAAAGAGCTGCCAATGCATTTTGTTTCCGGTGCAGAAGGCACAACGGTATAAATTTATTTCTCACGACAATGGCAACAACAACATACTAGAGATATTGCTTGTTATTTAAGCTGCTCGCTTGTTACCGTTTAAGTTATGGCACGCGTCATAGCTTAAACGGTTTTGTGCTTTAATGCTGATAATGCATTTTTATGCAGTTGCACTTGAACTTGGCATTGGCCTTGAATTCAGAAATTCAAGGTTATTGTTTAGTTTGTGATTGATTCGCAACATTCCTCCATAGGAAACGTAGGAAAAGAACAAACATTGTTTACTGTCCAATGCTGGTTCTTGCATCTACTATGCCGCGTAAGATGAGCTTGTTTTTTTTTTCTTTTTCTACCCAAAAATTAAACAACTCCCGGACGAAACTTATATTGCTTTGAATGCTTACATTTTTTTTTATCGATACCACGTAACATGAGCTTGTTTTTTTTCTCTTTTTCTGCTCAAAAATTAAACAACTCCCGGAAGAAACTTATATTGCTTTAAATGCTTAAAATTTTTTTTATCGATATTTCCATACTAATTCTAGCTTGCACTTTTGATTTAACATTTCATACGTATAATTATTATATTATTTTTTCTCAAACTTAAGTTTTACGTATTAATACTAGCTTGTATTTTACTTTAATCCGATTAAGCTTCTTTTTATAATAACTTGTACTTAAAAATTATGTCAATAATCCCAACATTTTCGCCGCGACTCCCTTTCTTTTTCTTTTACTTAATTTTGTATTTAGATTTTTCGTATTTAACTTTGGTATGATTTATCAAACTTGCTGTTATTTGTTATTAAGGAACAAATTCTTCGATCGAACTGTGGCAGACTGGTTGACGCCTCGTCCTGCAATCGAAATGCCCGAGTTCAAGCCTGTGGCTGGGTGATTGATGTTTGTCTTGTTTCAAAGATTTTAAATATTTACGTATTTGATCTAACAAATGCGGCAATGGTTCAGAAATGATCTGTGAAAAGTTTTCCTATAAATTAAAATTTTTTTTTTTTCAGTGTAAAAACTAGAATAATAAAAATCGGTTCCAACCTAAATCTTAACAACTTTTTTTTCGTTATTATCTTTCCAGTTTATAATTATTTCTTTTGGCTAACTATAACTAGCACTTAAAATACTCTATTCCCAATAGTTATTCCTTTTTGCTTCCTCTACACGTTACGTGTACTTTACTCCTGGTTCCTCCTTTCAGTGTTCCTTTATTTTAGCTGGTAACGATGGTAGTTCCCTGTGACCTATCGGTGTTTCTCTCTCCAGCTCAATTACTCCTGTTAGCCGCGTCCCCCTCGTGCTCGGTTTCCTGCCAGTTATCTCTCCTTTACTGCTCCGATGGCATTGATTGCGTCCTTCGGTCGATGGTCCTCTTCCTGTGTAGCCATATCATTATAGCACATACTAACATTATGCCTAGTATCGTGGGTGCCCCTAACAAAATCCCCGCAGTTCCCAGTCTTTTCTACCGTACAAATGCACGTTGGTTTATCCGATGTTGTTCTATCTCGTTTTATTTAGCTCCGTTTGCATTTTCTCGACGTCGTCGATAACTGCTAGCAGTCGTTAGGCTAACTTGTTGTAGTTACTCTCCATGACCGTAATCTGGTGGTTCATTATCTTGTATGTCTCCGTCTTCCTTTGCTCCAGGTTTTCCAAATGGTCATACACCTCATATGTATGTTTTTTGTCAATTACGCCGAAGGCCCAATTGAACGCTTATCCCACGAAGTCCAGTGATCTTCTTGTGCGTCTGTGGCGGAATGTTGTTTCTATATTTTTTGCTCTGCGTTAATCTGTTCAGGATTAGTTCTGTTCGTTTAAACGTGGCTTCACACGATTCCATAAACTGTTTGGGCAGCATTTTCCACATTATTTGAACGCACATTCTCCTTGCCTTGTCTTGGTACTTTCTTGTCGCGTTATATATATATATATATAATATAATATATAATATATATATGTATATATATATATATGTATATATATTTATTATATATATATTTATATTTATTTATTTTCTAAATTTCTTTTTTCTTTTTTTTCCCTACTAGCTGTGGAACCACTTCTATAACTTACTATGTATCAGTTGACTCTATCTATTTAAAAAAAAAATTGCCCCCTTTTATAAAATGTAAAAATAAATCTAACCATTAGCAGAATATTGATTGCTATGAAACAATTTAAGAAAATTGTTATGTATTTTCTTTATTTTATTTTTAATTGAAATTTTGGTTGTGACTGCATTTCTTATTCCTATCACCTCGTATGGCCCTATAGTACTTTATCCCCGATTTTAAACCTTACTGGATTTAAAGTACTATCATATTATTTTTTTAGATGCTTCTTTCGCACGTTCCTGATTCTGTCTTACTAACTCATGTATCTTTGGATCTGGTACTTTAATACCTTTGATTTTAATACCTGCATTATATACTTGCCCACATTTGCGTTTCAAATTGGTCGGCATTTTGAAATCAAACCCATACAATGTTCGAAACGGCGTATGCTTTGTTGATACATGTACTGTGTTGTTATATATTTACATGCATCGCACTTGCCAACCATTGATCTCAGTTTGACCCATCTTCTTTCGCGAAACTCCACAATTATTCCGCTAAAGGTCTATGGCTCCTCTCTAGTGAACCATTTGCTTGCGGATGGTATGGTGTAATGTGCAATTTCTTTATACCTAACATCTTACATACGTCCGAGAAAAGATGTGAAATATAGATTGACCCATTGTCGGTTATTAACACTCTTGGCACATTGTGACGAGCCACAATTTCGTTAAAAAATGCTTTTGCCACTGTGCTCGCTTCCGCACCTTGTATTGCGACACAAACCATGTATTTTGAAAAATCGTCTTGGAATGTTAATATATATTTGTTACCGGATATTGCCTCTGGCAGAATACACACCATGTCCATATAAACTTTATCAAATGGTTGTGTTGGTATATCTGTCAAAACCATTGGCATTTTTGTTAATCTAGAACTCTTGTTTACTATACATTTTTTTCAGTTTCTTATATATTCATTTATTTGCCTCTGCATCCCTTTCCACCAGTATTCTTTTCTTATCCCGAACAAGGTTTTTAAGGCTCCTTGATGACCTTCTTATGGTGGATCGTGAAAATCTTTCAATATTGTTTCTATCTCTATTGGGTCCGTTATAATTCTTCCTTTTGGTTCTTTATCTAATGTTTGCTCTTCTAGTGCACTTTCAATTTCTGGGATATTTTTTTGATTTATCCTCTTGCTCGTTGGCTCTTGTCTTCGATCTCGTTTTCACTAATCTTATACGCTGCTCTGGTTGGGGCTAAATCTTGCTAATCTTGATGTCTGATCTTTCAGATTTGCTATGCCTCTCAATGGTTGGTGATCTGTGTAAATTTTGAATGGTCTACCTAATAAATATGCTCTAAAATTTTTTGTTGCTCAAGCAATTGCTAAAAATTCTTTTTCTATTGTTGAATACATTTTTTCTGCGCTATTTAATTATCTACTTGCAAAGGAAATGGGACTGTCTTCTCCTACTTTACCCTGTGACAAAACTGCTCCTATCGCTTCCCCACTTGCGTCAGTCGTTATAAAAACGGTTTCTCAAAATCGGGATATGCTAACACTGGTGATGAAGTTATAGCTTCTTTTATAATTGCAAATGCTTCTTGATATTTTTCTGACCATTGAAATTTTGTGTCTTGATTCAATAAAATTGGGCATCAAGGGGAAGCCAATTATGACATATTTTGTATGAATTTTCTGTAAGAATTTGCCAAGCCTAAAAATGCTTCAACTTCCTTTCTATTTCTTGGTATGGGAATATTTTTTACATATTCTAACTATTGTGGATCTGGTAATGCCCCCATCTCTGAAAGTTTTTGTCCTAGGTATGATATCTCTCTACGCAGGAATTGACACTTTTCCGTATTCAACTTTAAACAATTTTCCCTTAGTCTCTGAAAGACTTGTGCTAACCTTTCCTCGTGCTGCTGCAAGTTTTTGCCATAAATTACTACGTTATCTAAATAAACAAAATAGTCTATTCCCCGTTATCCCGTCAGTATATGATTCATTAGTCTTTGGAAAGTTGCTGGAGCTCCGGTAAGTCCGAATGACATTCTATTGAATTCATAATGCCCAAATGCTGTACTAAACGCTGCTTTTTCGCTATCGCTTTTATTTAAAAGTACTTGGTGGTGCCCACTGACCAAATCTAGAGTTAAAAAATCACTACAATAATTGATCTAATTGATTGATCTAATATTTCATCAATTCTTGGAATTGGGACAACTTGTTTGATGGTGGCGTCATTTACCTTTCTAAAATCTATGACTAGCCTCCATTTTTTCTTCCCGTCACTCCCTGCTTTTTTGGACACTAATAGCAATGGTGAGTTCCACGGTGATTTGCTTGACCTAATTATGTCGCCTTTCAACAGTTGTTCTACTTGACTCTGAATTTTTTTACTTATGGGCCTGAGGCCCAAAACCTATACTGTTTCTGATATATGGCTGATCTGCTTGGATCTGAATTCCATGTTTTAAAACAGGAGTATATGACAATTTATCTCCTTCTTACAGAAAAGTATCATGGTTAGAAGTTATTCAATTTTCTATTGAGGACCGTTCCTCAGCGTTTAAATTTGCGTCTAATTTAATTGTTTCCGTTAATTTTCTAGTTCTGTCTTTTACGTTATATTCTTTTACGCTACATATCGTGTCATTCTCTGTTTTATACATATTAAAATTGGAAAAATTTTAATTTACACTCTTTCGGTATGGTCATATCCCTCTCAGTTGCATTCAAAACTGATACATACGCTGTATTGTTACTTACGTTGGTTAAAGTTTCTCCTAAATGAATTCCCGGCTCAATTTCTTGCTTATGTACTACTACTGTTGGAATCCTTGTTTCTATTTTCATTCTTACTATTTGTGCCATTCTTGCTTTACGTCATATCTCTTTATTCTAGTTAATTAACCTTTCTTTTTGTTTTAAGGGTGATGTTCCCTCTCCTTATTATAATTATTATAATGTTATAATTATTTTTGCGTTTGTGTCATACATCGTGATCACTTTTTCTCTTGTATTTATGAAAGTCCTGTTCCACAGGTTATCTCTACCTAATATTCCATCTGCAGGTAATCCTCGTTCTAGTGCCACCACGTGTAACTTAAAACTTAGATTCTCAACTAAATTTTTAACGCACCCAACATTTTTATGAAGCCTCCGAAGGCTCCACTTAAGTCTTTTATTTTTTTGCTTCTATTTTCAATTGTTTCTAACGCACTTTGTTTTACAAAACTCGTGTCTGCTTCGGAATCTACAAGTAGAATGAGTCGACCATTTAAAGCATTCTTGCAAGGAGTTTCTACAAACACATCATTCACTTTGGAGATGCCAAAACATTCACCCCTCTTACTCTCTTGTACAGTCAGATTTTTGTGCCAGCAACAGCTTGGCTTATTTTTACTTAAATTTTCATTTTATCCATTAATATCCCTTTGACTATACTTATTATCATTTCAAGTAACTCAATAACCTTTATCTTCTTGTTTTCCACTGTTTCTCTTATATTTTTTCCCCCACATTTATCATAAAAATCGTATACAGGATAATTTGCATGATGGTTATTATGTTATAAAAGAAAATGTTTTGCTATTGTTTTCAACAAACCAATTGTTTGCTCTAACTCTGGACTAATACTCACCTTCTCCTGACTTAGATATACTTCACCTTCTACTGGCTTAGATATACAGGCCTTTATTATTTCTTCAGGGGTTAACTATTCCTTTACTTCAACTGGCTGAGGTGTACAGATATTTACAATATCTTCGAATGCCAAATCCTCTGTTACAACACTCTCTATTGGGTTAGATGTACAGATATTCACAATCTTTTCAGACGTTAAGTTCTCTGTTACTGCCTTTAACGGCCCGTGTTACTCTCTTATCTCGGGGTTCCCAGCTTAATGGCCTTTGCTGGGCCCTAGGAAGTTTCCCTGTCTGTAACACAGATTTCTCTTTGAGTAGCAGTCCCCTTCCGTGTGTCCGATTTTGTTACACCACTTGCATTGCACTTCCGGTCTTTGCTCCCTACCGAAACTCTTCCCCCACTATCTCTGAAAGGGGTTCCTGTATTGACTCTCAAAACTCTTCTCTTACGATTGTCTATTTCGTGCCCTGAATTCTCGGGCATAATTCCACCCTTTTTCATGACCATATTCGTGGCATTTCTCGCAGTATGGAGTGTTTTTTCTTGTAAGACACTCATCCCTGGTATATCCTAATTTCCCACAGAAGGAACACTTAATTCGGGTTCTAGCGTCTTTGTCCGGCAAACTTTGCTTTCTGTTATTATTGCTGGGATAGAATCTATCTATATCCGCTCGATCTTGCCTAGCCTGCCTGTCAACCTCTCTTGTCTCGTCCACTACCGCATTCACCTGTTTCCGCGGTGTGACCCCGGATCTATATTGACTTGCGCTCCTCAACATATAATCTATTTCGGCCGCCTTAGTCCCTAGCTCGGCTTAATTCTTGCCTTCATAGTCAACACCACTGGTTTTAAGCGTGGGTCATTCAACCCTACCTTAAAAGCCGTCACCACCGCCTTGTTTAACTGAGTCAACAAACCTGTCTCTTCTCCTATGCAATAACTTCCTCTTGATTCTATTGAGCTTAATCTTCTTGCATATTATGTTTGTAATTTTTCCCCTGGCTCTTGAACACATTCCGACATGTAATTGGATTTAATTAAGAGATAAAATTCCTCAATATTGGCAAACTGTCTTCCCCTGCATAAATCAAAAGCATCCCCGTGTAATCTCAACTTAACACAGTCTATAACGCGTGGTAACTCGTTAGCATTAAATGCTCTTATTGCGAGATCGCACCCTTGAATGAACCTATAAGTCTCTGTTGGTGAGTCGGTTCCCGAGAATAAGGGGACCAGATTATTCACGGTCTTAGCTATTGCATTTAGATTCATTGTACTTTCCTTTATTTCTATATTCTCGTATATATGTTCCCCTTCTATCTCTACATCTGTTGCCTCTTTATGATGCAATGAACTTTCTGTTGCCAATTTCAATTCTTCATGCAAATGCCTCTTTTGTACCTGTAATTCTCAATTCTAGCATTTGCTTGTTCAACTGTCTCAAAATCTACTCTAGCTTGTTGGACAATTAACTTCTCTACTAACTCTGTCGATACGCCTTCTCTTTGCAACAGATGTCGCAATCTTTCGTATTCCAAATCTAACTTTTCTGCTCTACCTTGGTCTCCTATTCTTAGTTGTTGCACCTCACCTAACTTTGTTCTCAGAGCCTCAAAATCTCTCTTATACTCCTCAAATATCCTTGCTTGAGCCGTACTCTTGTACTCGTGATATTTATCTACGAAATCAAACACTACGTCTGTCTCTTCTACCTTTGTCAAATTTTTCCCCACTGTATTTGTTGGATATAGCCACTTTTGCTCGGACCCACAATTTTTCCAAAAACAAATTCAATTCTCCGATGAGATCTAGAAACCTTATCTCTATGTCGCTAGTGTGATCCATTTCAAGGAAAATAAGCCAAAATTACCGCGTTCCCTTTCTAACGCACTAAGCCGAAGAGTTTTTTATTCAATCAATTCTCTCGTAAGCCAAGTTAGTTAAAAATTATTCCTTTTTTTCTCTTTTTTTTAATTTTTTCATCATATTCAATTTTTTTTTTTTTATAACATATATCCATTATTCAATTATTTTTTTTTTATAACAAATATCCATTTATCTGATACAATATTAATATTTACAAAATTTTTCCAATACTTTAATTACTTTGACTTTGGTTTCGCTTGCTGTAAGCCATATAATAGTTGTAATTTGGGACATCAACTCTATCAAATATGAATTAATTCATTCTTCCTCCTTAATTGCGCCTTGGACTTTCTCTTCTATTTTGTTCCCGTTCTTCCTTTATTCGCTTCTTTAGTCCGATTCTGGCCTCGTAGCTCTGTAGAGAGCTAGCTGTCTTCTCCCGTTGAATTGTCTTCCCCCTCTCTTTCGTTCCCTCTCCTGAGATTTCTTTGCTGTGACTTCGAGTGTGCCGTCCCTGCTTCCTTGGCAAAGGTGATTTCTCCGTCTATATTCTTCGGTGGTTATCTGCTGGGGTCCAGCTCCCTTGGTCGTTGGGACGTATACTGTATAACCCGGTGATATCCTCGCTGGTCGTATTCCTCGTATTTTGTGAAAATTGCATCTAATTGCTCCTGGGTCACTGTATCATGCTCCTCCTCTATTTCTGAAATAGTCGAGAAAAATGTCATGTTACTACGCCATGTTACTTCGCAGATCTTTTCACTAATTATTCATACTACTATTTTAAACTCTTCTTTCATTATATTTTTTTTTTTCTCATGAAGATAACTTTCAGTAACGAACGGGATTCGATCAAAAACACTAACTTCGCCAAAATTCATTCAACTCAAATTATTAATTGACTTGAACCATTCGGCACAAACTTAAATTTTGGGGTTCAGTTGCCATAGAATTTTTCTTGTTTGCGTCCCTAACAATGCTCGTAAATCGAAAAACACTCAAACCCAAGAAAAAGTATACTTTTTTCTTATTAATTGAGTTTGAATTTATTTTTTCCCAATTTTTTAAAAATTCAACAAATTTTCTCTTATTATTACCTTGCCGTTTCCGTAAACAACAAGGAGCCTTTCGATTAAATTCAATATAATTTTCCAACCCAAATTACACATAAAAATATTCATTTTCTGTAAAACATCATTGATGTTCTCGTGAACAAAAAGGATACTACCGGATACACACATAGTCGATATGGTGTCCCACATACCCATCACTGTGTTCCAAAATCGAGTCATACAATTACATTAATTGAATTAATATAAAAACGCAATAAAAAGAGATGTTATATGAACTTTTAGAGAAAAACAGGAATTCCGAAAATAGGATAAGAGAGAATTAAGAGAAGTATTCGAAAATTATATGCTTAAAGTACTTAATGTTTGAAACACTTTTGACATTGTTAGGAAGTGAATTCCATAGCCTTATCGCACTAACGAAAAACAATCTATTGGAGTTATTAAAATTGTGCGTCGGAATAACGAGGTTTATGCTTCTACTCGATCGACAGAATTGTAGCTTTTCAAAGAGGTAATTAGGACAACGAGAGTGTAAGATTCTATGCAAAAAAATGCAATTTCTTGCATCGAGGTAGTTGGGTAAACTTCGACCTAATATTTTATTGAAGAAGGATGAAATATAATCATACTTTTTGAGACCGTAGATATATCGCGCTGCGTTGTTAAAAGCGACCAAAAGTTTATGCAAGGATCTCGAATCGAGTTTGCAACTTCCGAATAAGTTATAATTGGCAATAACAGCTGCACGACAAGTTTCTTTATAAATTTTAACAGCACGAATGCTACAGTCATTCGAAGATTTCGTAAAACGTAGTAGATTTTATTTAAGCATGAATCAATGTGATCTTCGCACGACAGGGACGAGTAGATTCGATAACCAAGATTATTGGCTTTACTGACGAATTGCGTCTTAGCAATCGGCAGGATGAAAGATTTGTGAGGATTTAGCTGAAGCATGTTTGTTCTGGCCCAATCAGCTACTTTATTTAGGTTTTCGTTTACTTGTGCACATAGCTCTTCAACATGCCCGATGGACCTTTATTGCTAACTTTGACTCTTTGAGATCTACCACTCAAATAGCTATCCAAAAAACGAGAAGCTGTATTCGAAAATCCAAAGTTTATCTTAAGCTTTCTGAACAAAATTGTATGGTTCACAGTATCAAATGCCTTAGAGAAATCGAACAGACATAGCAAGCTTAATTGGCCCTTATCGTATGGCACTCTTATGTCATTCAGTACTTTTACCATAGCTGTGTCCTTGACGAACACCAGACTGAAAATGTGACATAAGCCCAAATGTGCTTAGGGAAAATTTGTTCAGCCATTACAGACTCACATATCTTAGAGATCGAGGATAGTATGCTTATTGGTCGAAAATCAGCTAGTTCACAAACATTCGGTTTTTTTGCTATAGGTATAATTGTTGCCACTTTCTAAATCTCAGGATATCTTGAAGTTGTGAAGCAGTGATTTATTATGTGCGTAAGTGGACTGAGTATATATGGCAGTAAACATTTTAGGAATTTTATAGTAAAAACATCTTCACCAGTAGCATTTGGTTTAATCTTTTTAATGCAACGAGCAACGCCAAATTCACTTACTGCATCAAATTGGAATTCATTTGTCATATTTCAAACAGATATATCATCATATACAGACATGGATGCAGAACCATTTACAGAACCAAAAAGTCATTTAATAAATCAGGATCAATACGGCATGCTGAAGATTCTTTTTTACATACACCTAAGCTCCTAAGATTGGACCAAAGCTCCTTCGGGGGCAGTGATGGATTTATTTTGGACATAGAACTTCTGTTTTGATAATCGAACAGCACTCGTAGCCTCTTTTCTCATTTTTTTTATGTTGTTGCCAGTTCAGAACAGTGGGAACATGCTATAAGTTTTATTTCGTCTTTTTAAGGCCAATTTTACAGAAAATGTTAACCAGGGACAAGCGTTATTGATCACAAGAAGGTTTCGCAAACGAACATGGGCACTAAATAAATTATTTAGATTATTATTGAAAAACCAAAGTTTTTCGCCAACTTAGCTGAAAAACCAGCAGTCCGACCAATTTATTTGATATAAGTCATTTACCAAGGAGGAGTAATCAATTGATTTGTAATCACGGTACTGAATTACAGCCTCAGAAGGCGCTGGTCTGAGATTTATATTAAAAGTCCAGAAAATGAGGTCATGATCTGGCAAAAATTAAATTTGGCCAAAAAGCAAAACACTCGATAAGTCGGGCACAACGAAGATGTCTAATAAACTTGGACAGGCATTATTTGCATACCGTGTTGGCATTTTTGGGTTTCTACATTGAGCCCAATCTCAGATAGACTATCAACTAGGAACTTCATAACTAGGCTATCATTGCATAAAAGATTAATGTTGAAATCGCCTCACAAAACAAAATGTTCATATTCTATTGCGCTATTAGAGATTTATTAGAGATTTAGCGATTTAGTAAACAGTGGATTTAGACTATAGTTTCGATTAGGATTGTAAACACATGAGAGAAATATATTAGTTTTGTTGTCAGATATTTCAACTTTCAAATATTCAACCTTTGGTTCAGATGACTTATCTAGAATTTTAACAGTCAAATTGTCTTTCCAGAATATTTCTACACCTCCACCTCTGCTATCGAGTCTATCATTACGTAATAGTTTGAAGTTTTTTATATTAAAGAATGTGTCATTAACGTCCACATGAAACCAAGTTTTGAAACAAAAATTATATCTACACTTGATTCTTCAAATGCATGTCTTACGCAATCTATCTTTATGTCATTAAGATTTCTTGCATTGAAATGCACAACTTTCAAGCCAGAGCGTTGCTTGCTTAACACATTAATCACAGTTGTATGATTTTCGCTAGCGTTACGACGATTGCTATTTTCACTTGACATAAGAATATTTACCTATAAAAATGGTACTAAAGGCATATAGGGGTACAGAAAATTGACGAAAGTTAGAATTAAGAGAAGCTTCACAGAAAAATAGAAAAAGTAAAGTATAAGTTATGAAGAAATGAAAATTAAAAATACAAATATTTAAATTATATAATAAGAGGATCGCCATACTAGGCATTTCCATCACCAGCAACTACATCACGTAAGATATTCCGAAGTTCATCTTCATTGTTTATGTTAACACCTTCTACATCCTTATACAGTCTAATAAAGAAAGAACCTCGGAGTGTGAAGGCGTTGAAGATTTTTTTTTCCCCCTGTAAGGCTCTCGTGTATAAAAATATTGCTGTTTATTTCAAGCCCAGCGTCTCTCAGATTAACTTTGTGCGCTTTTCAGTACGTGGCCATCGAAAGAGGTGTAGAATTTGACAATTACTACAGGGCTAGAATAATTCGCTTTAGGCTTGACGCGGAAAATATCTTTTATTTGTGGCGCCTGATAATATATGGATCGGCAAACAAGGTTGAATATACCTTTTAGATTTTCCCTACTTTCATATTTTAACCCAAACAGCACAGAATCTGAATTATAGTCAACGCTGTTGTTGTTGCTGTTGACATTAATGCTGTTGTTGTTGGCTGAAATTTTTTAGCAAGATCGTCGCAGAGTGATGTGAGAGCGCTTACTTGGTTTTCCAAGCTAAGAATTTTGCTGTCGTACTTACTAAATTTCTTGTTTAGTTGCTGTTGGATAGCAGACACCTCGTTCTCTAATTTGCAGAATTTGCTGCCAATATCAGCTGAGAGGCAATTAAATAGATGGTCTGCGTGCTGCCGAAGTCGATTCTTACTTACTTACTTAGGTAGCCGTAACAACCCGTGTCTAAGTTTCGGCCGACCTCATCAGCTCTCGCCAGGCGCCTCTGCTTTGCGCGCGCCTTCTCTAATCGGATACACCAACTGCGGTTAGCGCTTCCTCGGTCTGGTCCATCCATTGGCGGCATGGTCTCCTTCGTCGTCGTTAACCAACCATTAAATAGATGGTCTGCGTGCTGCCGAAGTCGATTCTTACTTACTTACTTAGGTAGCCGTAACAACCCGTGTTTGGGTTTCGGCCGACCTCATCAGCTCTCGCCAGGCACCTCTGCTTTGCGCGCGCCTTCTCCAATCGGATACACCAAGTGCGGTTAGGGCTTCCTCGGCTTGGTCCATCCATCGGCGGTATGGTCTCCCTCGTCGTAGTTGACCAACGACCCTCGTCTCGAGCACCTTTTTCGCTGGAGCTTCGTCGTCCATACGAATGACATGACCCAGCCAGCGAAGTCGCTGCACAGTCAAACGCCGCACCACATCAATGTCTTCGTAGAGCTCATACTGCTATTGGTTCATTCAGATGCGATAGTCATCGCCGACTCGAACAGGATCGAAGATTTTCGGTATTGAAGGTTTCGGAGAGGTCAATTCCTACCTTGACGGAGCTGCGTTTGTTGCTCAATGGCTTTCTGCAAAGTCTAATCAACTTTGCAGGTATACCGAACTCAGACATTGTGTCGTATAGGCAATCCCTTCTCGGGCTATCGAACGCAGCTTTAAAATCGACAAAGAGATGGTGTGTGTCAATTTGATTTTCGTGGGTTTTCTCCAGGATTTGTCGTAGCGTGAAAATCTGATCTATGGTGGACTTTCTAGTTCGAAGGCCACGCTGATAAGTTCCAATCAGTATTCTTGTAATCGGCTTTAATCTTTCACACAGTACGCTTGAGAGAACCTTACATGCGATTGAAATAAGACTGATACCTCTATAACTGGCGCAGATTGTTGGGTCTCCTTTGTTAAGTATAGGGCACAGTACTCTGTGGTTCCAATCGTCGGGCATGCTTTCTGCTAGCCATATTTTGCTGATGAGCTGATGCATGCGCCTTATCAATTCATCGCCGCCGGTTTTAAACAATTCAGCTGACAGGCCGTCAGCGCCCGCTGCTTTATTGTTTTTGAGTCGTTGGATAGCAACTCAAACCTCTTCATGGCTAGGTGGTGGTACTTCCACTCCGTCATCGTTAATTGGTGACACTGAACTACGCTCTCCATGGGCGGCATTGGTGGAATCGTCGCCATTAAGTAGATTGGGGAAGTACTGTCTCCACAATCTCAGCACACATTGTATATCCGTATTCAGATCTCCATTTTCGCCGCTACAAGTGGATGCTCCGGGCTTGAAACCTTGGGTTATGTCGTTGACATAAGTATCATACGATGTACTTGAGGGGAGATCGGGATCAGCTGAGTCGTATGAAAACCGTTCGGACCCTTGCGGTGGACTGTTGGATGGACTTTCATTAATTTCATCGCAAAAATTTTAAAATTCGTCGAATGGCTGCAAAATCAATGGCGGGTTTATATTTTTCCTTTACCCAAAAATCTGGTTAAGCAAGTGGTAATGAGTTCAAATTATGCTATGTAATCTGTGAAATAAACTTTTTAAGTTGACTGCACCAATTATAAGCTATTTGACGATTTACCTAAAACACTTTTCTCTTCGCCAGCAGCTAATAATCGAGCTAAAGTCTGGGACTTCCAATTATTTGCTGAAATGAAGCAAGATTTATAGTGCCGCATTTTATTCTACATGCACACCCAGCTTATAAATTGCATTTGTGCCGATTTGCTTGCAATTTTTTTCATAAAATTTTTGCGATGTAGGTTTCTATAAAACAACTCAAGTTAGAATACAAATTCTTTTTTTTTCAGCATGCTCAACGTACCTCAAAAGACTCGGGACAATCTTTAACTGCATCCATCACATGCTCAGATCAGATCCAGTGTTTGCGCATCTCCCTATCGAAATGATGGGTTTCTTAACTTGCAAGTTAGTACTCTAAGAAGTAATTGGATTTTAAGAATATTCTTAACATTAAATAAATGAAACAATTTACCTTCTCCATTTTACACAACCAAAAGTATATGGTACACTGTTGCCATTATATAAAGTTGTCAAATTAAAAGATTTTTCCGTAAATAGTGGCAATATTGCCATAGGAATAGAATTTATAAGAAGTTTGGGAACTAAAAATGTATGGGAGTTTTGCGAGCACCGCGTAAACTTTTTTGTATGGAAATAGGGAACAGTTTATATGCCAATTGAAAACTTGCAAGGTTTACGTGGTATTCGAGGCATTTGCGAGCTTTCATGAGTACCACTACTATCTTTTTATTTAGCAGAGACCAGATATTTATAACATATCTGGGCTCGCTTCGTCTTCTTAATTTTATTTCATACTTAAATCTAGCTTAGCATATTTACAAAAGTTTCGCAATACCGGAATGCTAATTTGCATTTCCTTATTTTCTGACCGAGATTAAAAATACCAGGAAAGCATTCTTAAGATAAACATATGTACAAAATGCTCGTATCGCATTTTGTTTGCCATACATTCTTTTGCTTATTCACGGTTCGTCTGGATAAAAATAAATGAAAATGTCTCTTACCTCCAATTTGTTTTTTAATTTCATTTTCTAATTGCGAGAGGATATGTTTCCAAGAAAATTTAAAATCCAAAAGTTCGTGCTCTTTTTATTGCAAAAGCTTTATTCCCATTTTTCTATATTTTACGATTTTCGATTTTCTTGCTTTTCATTGATAACTCTTTGGATTGCCTAAAACTAAATTAATTTAAGATCTGACATAGCTCATCCTTTTGACTTTTTCCCGCAGAATCCAAATCTTTAGTCTCCGATGATTTTTGATTTGATCTTAACTCGGTAAATTTGAAAAAAAAGTATAAAGCTTTAAAAAACAAAAAAATTTTGTTAGAAAATCACAATCAATCACATTTTCTTTCTATCGTACAAGCTCTAGGCGAGATAGTATGATAAATATACAAGAACCAAACGTTTTGATTCTTCGGAGAAATACTTAAAAAAAGTTATTTTAGATGCATATGCCGGCAGGAAGAAACGTTATTTTAAAAAGATAAGTATATTTTAGGATGGGCAGTTTTGTTTGCGGTAGCTTGTATATGTTTATGTGGATATACTTATATATTCTTCACGATATAATATATTTTTTATTATTGAAATACCTTTTATAATACAAGAAAATGCAATTAAAATAATTAATTGAAAATGCAATAATTTTAACAGTTAATGTGGATAATATAGACATTTTCAAATTTTATTCCTTTGTGAATATACACTTTACAAGATGGACACACTTCAGTCGGTAAGCAATCATCATTTAGATCAACACTAACAAGATTTTTCACATTTTCAATTAAAACACCGTTCATTTTAATCATTTTCTTTAGACTTTGGCATCAAAATAAACATGTTTTGATTTTATTTCCATCGTGGTCACAAACTCGTTTATAATTCGGAAAGATCATATTTAAGCTGTTAATTACAAAAATATTAAGGAGTTGCGAATACTATGTATACACCAAAAACAATAATTTCAACTCTTCAAATAGTTTAGAATATACATGAGCTTTCATGCAAAGGCGACAAAAACAAAGCCTCACTAGACGAGGCTGAGCTTGAAATGACTGCTCCGTTACTTGCGTAACACAAAAACACACATGAGTTACGTACCAAGTTACTTACCCTCACTCCAACCCTGTAATTATGTCGGTCAATGACATTATTGAAAAATATAAGAACTAAGTGTAAAGCGACAATGTTTACGTTAGCTAATTATTAAATTATGCTGATTCAAAATATCAGTCAGCAATGCCCACAACATTGTGCAACTATGTCATTGCCCTCTGCTGTCAATGACACAATTGAAATCCGATACCTATTTATTCATAAAAGAGCTAACATAAACATTGCCTGCAAAAACGTAAAAGGCGAAAAATTAAAGCTAAGTAAAATATAAATGTAAAATCAAAAAATCAGTCTTAAGATTCAAGTAAATAAAGTCACATCGATATTGAAATAAATTGAGTTTTATTTAAAATACTAAAGTATCAACTTATAAGTGGCGCATTCGAGGCAACTAATATCTAAAGATAATTGTTGAAAAAGAACATTAAAAAGTAAAAATATATAAAGATAATTTTTTTAATTAATTACAAAGTGGAAACTAAATTAAAAGTTTTATGAGCAAACCCAAAAGAAATTCGAGGAAAAACTTAAATATGGAAGACCAAGTTAATCAAATGGCACAAGTAATAAAAATGCAAGAAACGGCTATAAATCAACTAACACAACAACTTGAACAAATGAGACCTGAACAGCAACCTGAACAACAAGCAGTACAAGAACCATTATTGTCACCAAAAGACGTCCTTCAACAATTCAGACAACTAAAGCATTAGACAAGGATCACAATGTTACTTCCTTTATTCACTCCGTCGAAGCAATAATGGCACTCTGTCCCAACGGAAATGTACAACTAAAAAATTTGGCGACCACAATTATTACCACGGAGAAAATCACTGGAGACGCTGGCAGCTATATAAGGGAATTAGGGATCAAGTGAAGGTGAAACTGTTGGAACAATATCGACCGAGGACAAGTTACGGTAATATTTTCAACAAATGCAGGAGCATCAAAGTAAGCACTCTTACAGATTAATTAAATTTTTTCGAAAAAGCCAAATTTGAAATTAACGAAGTATACTTGTCTGATAACACAAAACCAGATATTTTTAAACCACAATATGTAAACAGGGATCTTGTTAACATTCTTATAGAAAAAATTGATATACCATTAAGGGCTAGTTTTTCAGTACAAGTTTAAGCTCTAGTTAAAATAAACTGAGTTTAACTCACCAAAATTGGACGTTTAAGCTCGGTATAACTAGATATTTAAGTATTCGCTGAATTTAAATTGACATAAATTATTATATAATGTGTTTCTTTTTTGCCTAATCTGAGTTTAAACGTCCAATTTTAGTGAGTTAAACTCGGTTTAATTTAGCTAAAGTTTAAACTCGTACTGAAAAACTGGCCCTAAGAGGTCACATAGACCCAGGAAACACTCTCAATCAAATAATAAATAAGTATACACAAATAAAAGCATTAGATGACTTCAGGACAACACACAGAAATCACAGAAATCACAAAAAAAGCACTAGCCATAACAATTCATATAACTCACACCAAAACTTAACTAGCAACACAAATCACACACAAAATAACAACTCACACCAAAACAATAATAATATGAGAACACAAAATGAAAAGCAACCTTATATACAACAATTCCAGACCAACAATCAAAATTATAACAATAACTGACAATATAATTCAAATAATCAAGATCGTAGAGAAAATATTTCTGGGCAAATTGGAATTCATATACACAAAATTTTAGACCATTTAATCAACCGACAAACATGGATATAAGCACCCTCCAAGAGGTTCAATCCAATTCTCATGAGGAGATAAATTTTTTAATGTTGCCTCAAAATCTTCATTACCCATAGTGGCATTAACTATAGGTAAACAAAAAATGAGGTGCCTCATAGAAACAGGGTCCACTACAAGTATTCTAAAACCTAACACTCTTTTAGAAAATTGTTCTAAAATAACACTAAACAAACCATGCTATTATAAAACACTCAATGGCACAAATGAAGTAAAAGAAGCAATAACACCATTTCCGAAGGAATTTAATGAAAGTGGTACAATGCAATGGAAATAATTTAAAAGCGATTTTTTCTCTGCTATAATTGGCCAAAATTTCTTAATTCCATTAAAAGCAGAAATAAATAATGAACTTAGGTTTGTTGAAATCTTAGGGAAAAAGATATACTTTCTATATATATATATATCCTACCCACAATTGTTAGAATGAATATACTCGAAAAATTACCAAACACTAATGTAGATAAACAGTTTAAATTTGAACACCTCAACAATGAGGAATTTGATAAAATATCACAGCTTTTAAATTACTTTTCTGACCTTTTTTTCAAAGATGGTGATACCCTATCAGCCACAAACGAAGTACACCATGAAATTATCACAACAATTCAAAAACCTATATATTCTAAAATATATTGATACCCTCAAATCTATGAAGATGAAATTAATAAACAAATGAATGAAATGCTCAAACAAAATATAATAAAAGAGAGTAATTCTCCATATAACAGCCCTTTTTGGATTTTCGAAAAGAAGATAGATAACTCTATTATTAAAAAATACAGAGTAGTAATAGATTATAGGAAACTGAATCAATTTACGGTAGATAATAAATATCCAATACCTAACCTAAATTCACTTCTAGATAAACTCGGCAGAGTACAATATTTTTATACCCTCGACTTGGCTAAAGGGTTTCACCAAATCCTAGTCAGAGAAAATGCCCCATCAACATTTCAAAGGCTGATGAATACAATCCTGAAAGACTTCTTAAATAAGATATGTGTAGTGTACATGGACGACATTTTAGTGTTCAGCACCTCTCTAGAAGAGCACATTTCTCATTTATAGAAATTATTTAAAGCTGTACGAACAGCCCAATTAAAAATACAAATTGCCAAGTGTGACTTTCTTAAGAAACACAATTTTTGGGACATGTTCTCACAACCACAGGGGTAAAACCGATCCCAAATAAAGTCAATATTATTTAAAATCTTAAGGTTCCAACAAACGAAATGCAAATCAAGTCATTTCTCGGAATGACCGGCTTCTACTGAAAATTCATCAGGGACTATGCGAAAGTAGCATACCCAATGACTCGTTATTTAAAAAAAAAAAATATAGTGGTCAACGAAAATGATCCCAGTTTCGTAACAGCATTCGAAAAACTCGAAGATTTGATAACAAATTCACCTGTCCTTAGATACCCAAACTTCGAAAAAAAAATTTCAAATAATTACTGACACAAGCAACTTCGCAATTGGAGCTGTCTTAACACAAGAGGGTCATCCGATTGCTTATGCGTCTAGAACGTTAAACAAACATGAGACAAATTATGCAACTATTGAAAAAGAACTACTTGCTGTAGTATGGGCAGTAAAGTACTCCCGACCATATGTGTTCGGTAGGGAGTTTGACTTAGAAAGCGACCATCAAGCACTTAAGTGGCTTATGATAAAATATTCAGGTAAAGACATTAGTCCTAGACTCCAAAGATGGTTAATTAATCTAGGGGAGTATAATCTTACACTCGATTATATTAAGGGGAAAGATAATCACGTTACAGGCTTTCTTAGTCGGATAAGAAACGAGGAAATTCATTAAGTCGAGACAAGTAATATTAACGCAAATATTGAAGAAAATATAGAAGACATATTAACAGAAATCGATGATAACGAAAATGCATCACTAGATGTACAAATAGTCCACTCTCAAGAGGAGGACTTAGGGAACTCCTTTCCAATTTAGATACAGTTGTCAATAGATTTCGACAACAACTCATTGTGTTTGAAGAAAAAGAATCTGATATAACTCAAATATTCGGAAACAAAAGAATATATATCGACAAAACCAATATCACTAATAATAATTTCCTTAATATCATACGAAGAGAAATCGTAAAATGTAAAATCGCAATATTTTTCGCTATTAGTCATGAAACATACTATAAAGTACAGAAAATTTTGGAAGACGAATTTGCACAAAATCCTCAAATAAAACTACTCAAATGCTCTCATTGGGGTTCTTATCCGAGGCTGGTTTAGTTTTCATTGGGCAGTAGTAATGGGATACACAGTGTGTGCTGAGATTGTGGAGACGGCACTTCTCCAATTTACTTACTGGTGACGATTCCACCAATGCCGCCCATGGAGAGCGCAGTTCAGTGTCACCAATCAACGATGACCAATCAAAAACAATAAAGCAGCGGGTGCTGACGGCCTGTCAGCTGAATTGTTTAAAACCAGCGGTGATGAATTGATAAGGCGCATGCATCAGCTCATCAGCAAAATATGGCTAGCAGAAAGCATGCCCGACGATTGGAACCTCAGCGTACTGTGCTCTATACTTAAGAAAGGAGACCCAACAATCTGCGCCAACTATCGTGGTATCAGTCTTATTTCCATCGCATATAAGTTTCTCTCAAGCATACTGTGTGAAAGATTAAAGCCGATTACAAAAATACTGATTGGACCTTATCTGTGTGGCTTTCGACCTGGAAAGTCCACCATAAACCAGATGTTCACGCTATAACAAATCCTGGAGAAAACCCATAAAAATAAACCCAATAAAATTGACACACACCATCTCTTTGTCGATTTTAAAGCTGCGTTCGATAGCCCGAGAAGGGATTGCCTATACGCAACAATGTCTAAGTTCGGTATACCTGCAAAGTTGATTAGACTTTGCAGAATGACGTTGAGCAACACACGCAGCTCTGTCAAGGTAGGGAATGACCTCTCCGGAACCTTCAATACCGAAAGAGTTTTCAGGCAAGGCGATCCACTGTCTTGCGATCTCTTCAACATCATCATGGAGGGGATCGTACGAAAGGCCGGTGTGCATCGTAATGGCACCATTTTCTATAAAGGTGTCCAGCTCCTTGCGTACGCTGATGATATTGATATTGTTGGCAGAACCAAGAGAGATGTTACCGCTGCTTTCACCACTATCGAAAAGGAATCAGCCAAAGTGGGTTTGACGATAAATGAGGGTAAATCAAAGTACAGGGTTGCCCATATTCGACGGACCCATCTGGCAACGCCATAACTTTTGACAGAGATGTCAGATCGCTTAATGACATACCGCGTTTGAAGCGTCAGTCCAAGCAGATTTTTACCATGGAACAATACACGCCACGCGAGCGCTCTGAAATAGTTGAAATTTACATTCAACAGAAGAAGTCAATTGTGAAAACTCAACGTGATTTTAAAATATTAAAAAATGTGAGAAGTGCGCCTTCTAAGAACACCATTAAGCGTTTATTGCCGTATTTACGCCACTGAAAATCCTCAGGAGATTCAAGAAGTGCCTCTTCATGACGAAAAAGTCACAGTTTGGTGCGGCGTTAGTGCGAAAACGGTCATTGGGCCGTTTTTCTTCCAAAATGAAAATGGCCATGCTGTTACCATCAACCAGGAGCGTTATCGCGACATGATGACCAATTTTGTGATGCCAATTAATCGTCGAAAGCGTATGAGGCAGTTCTGGTTTCAACAAGACGGCGCTCCACCGCACACAAGTCGCATAACAATCGATTTTCTGAAGAATTTGTTTCCGGGCCGTTTGATGTCGAAAAGTGGTGATTTGGACTGGCCACCGCGTTCGCCCGATTTGACGCCGCCTGACTTCTTCTTGTGGGGATATTTGAAGTCAAAGGTTTACGTTAACAAGCCAAGGACCGTAGAAGAGCTCAAGGCCAACATTTGTGAAGAAATAGCCGCTATTCCGGCCGAAATGTTGGCGAAAACGATGGAAAATGCTGCAAAAAGGGCACAATACGCCATCAACGCCAGAGGCGGCCATTTGAGAGATATCATATTCAAAAATTAATGTAAACAAATCTACTTGGAACAAATTAAATGATTAAGATTGCCAACCGCCAAATTTTTATTTTTTTCTTTGATTTTTTTAACAAAAACATGTGTCCGTCGAATATGGGCAACCCTGTATATGCTGTCTACAAACAAGGGAGCGTGGCGTTTAGACTCCCACGTTTCATTCGGCAGCTATAAGTTTGAAGTAGTCAAGGAGTTCGTATACGTTGGCACCGCCATTAATACCAACAACGAAATCAGCCTGGAGATAAAGCGAAGAACAATAATTGCAATAATAGGTGCTACTGTAAGGACGAAATTTGTGCTTCAAATTTTACCAACATGTCTGATGTAATTTCATTTCAGTTTCAGTAGAGAGCCGAGGCACAGCCGAGCGCTGAGTGGCGCAGGTCGTGTGGGTCAAGACCCTGGCGACACAAAACAGGTCGCCACCATTGACCTCTGACGGGGAAGCCCGAAAAAGGGCATACAAACCCAGCGGTTACGGGGTTACCCGAAATGAAATAATAACTTGCAGTTTCACCCGGGGAAAAGAAGCAGGCTTCCCCTGCATATAGTTATGAAATACAACTGATAAGTTTAAATTATCTAATATAAATAAACATGTGAAAACATGAATTATTCACATTAATTCAAATTTTTTTCATATTTATATTTATTCATGTTCATATTTAATTCAATTATAAATAAAATGAATTAAAAAAATAAAATAATAATAAAAAATGAAGTTTCTAAATTTTTGAAATGTTAACTTAATTAGAACTAAAGAATTAAGTTCAACCCTATGACAAAATAAACACCAAACACAACTGAAACAATCTCCGCTTTAGTTGTGTTTGTCTAATGGAAACAAAATGTTATGATTTAGCAAATGGGTCTGTTGGGGTTAAACATCGACGACAGGGAATTTCTCCCAGTGTATGTCCATAATATGTTTACACACACCCAAACTAACGTATTTTATTTTATTTAGGCTGACGCCAGCAGCATAATCAACTTTCCTCGAAAACAAGTCATTAGTTCGAAAACAAGGCATCCAACCTGTGCCAACACGTTGTGAGTAGTTGCCAACATTTTCGAGATGGCCGCCTACGGGAAGTTGATTATTATGTTGAGGAGCAACATAAACAGAGATATGGAAATCAAATGCATAAGAATTTACAACCACCGGAAAATACACCCCAGACGTAGATGTCCACCCTATTGGAAAATCTACACCCTCACATTTCATGAAAAAAACCCAACACATCTAAAATGAACATTTCAGCACATACCGGAAACACTTGACATGAAGTTCGAGCTCGAGCCGAGGCAATCTTACAATAAAAGAGAGAGATCTGGCCGGATTCGGGGCAGTTGTAAATCAGCCGTGATACCGACAAGACGTAAGTGACAGTTTCCCTTTTGTGACCAACGCTGCACGTCAACGCAGCAGTCCATGTAAAATTGCTCAAACGAGACAGAGCACAGCCAACGTCGCTGCAGAGGACAGCCAAAGGCAGTACGGCCGAGCACAGTCAGGAGCATTACGGAAGCAGCAGATAATTCCAAGGAACACAGTCAGTATACCGAAGCAGCGACGTCGACGTCACCGACAAGCTACGCCAGCGCTGACATGGGCAGCAGAAGACACCCCGGCGGCAGTGCGCAGACTTCAGGTAGGCCTGTGAGTTAAAATACCAGGATTGGAGATAGTTAGGGAGTGAACAGTATATGCACTCTGCCAAGTAGGGAAATTTATTTTAAAGCATTCCAGAGTTAGTCGAGCACAAGAAAATTCAGACCTTCCTATGGTAAGGGGTATTTGCACTCTGCCAACTAGGGAAGTCTGACATTTCGAGAGATTTCGTGTGAACAGACAGTAGGAGCTCTAGCAGCTTTGGGAAGGGGTATATGCACTCTGCCAAATAGGGACGCTAGGCACTATAAAAGGAGAACGCGTGAGGGAACCTAGACAGCTTATAGTAAGAGGTAAATGCACTCTGCCAACTAGGGAAATTTATATTGTAGATATCGTAAGGTGAAATAGTGAGCCAGGCCGAATTGTGAGTCATAGACAAGGACGTGACGTATTATAGCTTTGGTAAGGGGTATTTGCACTCTGCCAAAGTTGTAATAAAAGAAAACCAATTAGCCAGGGCGTTAGGAAATCCACACTTTCCTTGGTAAGGGGTATTTGCACTCTGCCAAAGCTCCTAGTTCCTCCGTCCCATTTCTTATCGGTAGAGTAGAGTTAGAGACGCACACGG
Organism: Coremacera marginata; assembly: GCA_914767935.1. Taxonomy (NCBI): domain Eukaryota; kingdom Metazoa; phylum Arthropoda; class Insecta; order Diptera; family Sciomyzidae; genus Coremacera; species Coremacera marginata. Next base: position 106,080,427 of record OU612045.1, read on the forward strand.
TAGGGCGAGGTAAATCAGATTTCTCACACTCTACAACCGCACCTGTCGACTGAAGAGAGTCAACGCGGCTGCCCTTCGGAGCTGTAGCCGACGACGTACGGTCAACGGACCCAGCAGCGACGTGCCACATGAGGATTTGGTGACACCTTTCTTTTTAATATTTCTCTTTATTATTATTATTTAAGAAATTTGTAATAATTACTTTTAAACGCTTACGAGCTTTACGTAAATTTTGAAAATAGATACCGTAAAGAGGTATCATTAGATAATTTGTGTTAATGAGAAATTTCTTCCAACTAAACATTGGATAATAAAATTATAACGTTCGATTGTAATTTGTGCGTTCTTATTTGGAGTCCTTAAATTAAAAGATTATAAATTTTTGGCACGACCCTGGACAGCCACTTTGCTGTGCCAGCTATGGACCCAGGTCAACTGGGAGTCGTGACACTACTACGGGCTCAGTAAGCAACTAAGTTCCAGAGCCCTCTCTCGATCGATAAAACTAACACTCTACAAGACGCTCGTTCTACCAGTGCTGCTTTATGGCGCTGAGGCATGGGTAGTTGTGCAAACTGACGCAGCCGCTCTGGGGGTGTTCGAGAGAAAAGTTCTTCGCAAAATCTTCGGCCCTGTTCGAGTCGGCGATGACTATCGCATCGGAATGAACCAATAGCTGTATGAGCTCTACGAAGACATTGACGTAGTTCGGCGTATAACTGTGCAGCGACTACGCTGGCTGGGTCATGTCCATCGTATGGACGACGAAGCTTCAGCGAAAAAAGTGCTCGAGGCGAGGGTCGCTGGTCAACGACGACGAGGGAAACCATGCCTCCGATGGATGGACCAGGCTGAGGAAGCCCTAACCGCACTTGATGTATCCGATTGGAGAAGGCGCGCCCAAAGCAGAGGTGCCTGGCGAGAGCTGATGAGGTCGGCCGAAACCCGGACACGGGTTGTTACGGCCACCTAAGTAAGTAAGTAAGTAAGTAAATGCTCTCATTTTGCAAGGGACATTGATAAGGAAGAAGAACTTAGGAAACAAATTGCCCTCTTTCACAAAAATTAAAGCGGACATTGTGGTAAACATTTCTCATACCACAACGTATGAGAAATTGAAATGGAGAATATATAATCCCACATAAAAGACCAGATACATAGAATCATAAACAATTGCGAAATATGTTCAGACGGAAAATATGATCGCAAAACCATTAAAAACAAATACCTACAAACTGAAACGCCAAAAACTATAAATGAAATAGTTCACGTGGACACTTACATAAATAGTAAGCAACTTCTTATAATTTTTATCGACAAATTCTCAAAACAAGCAACATGCTTCCCTTTAATGGACAGAAACAGTCGAACCTTAGTCTCTAAAATTCAAGTTTTTAGCACTTAGAGGAACGTAAATAAATTTGTTTTTGATAACGAATTTAATAATGTTAATGTAAAGAAATTTTTATAAAAAGGAAGCATATTACAGTTCCACATAACAAAACCTAATAGCCATACGGGCAATTCTGACATTGAGCGACTAAGCAACACCATCACAGAGAAAAGTAGAACTTTAAATATTGAAGAAAAAATCCCCATATTAGAACAAATGAATAAGGCAATTTTTTGTATCAAATGCATACCATTCGAAGTGCACAACAATACACTAAATCACAAATCTATACACGAAATCTTAAAAAATACAAAAGAAAAAAGATAACGAAAATTGAGAAGAATAAAATGAACAACGAAGAGAAGGTTTCATTAAAAATTACAAAAGCATACGACACAAAGAGGAGCAAAAATTCATTAAGAAAAATTTAATAGGTATTCATGATTTAAATATTAAAAGACCGAATAAATTTTCAGGTACCATCACCATCATGTTGACCATCACCCTCTGCCTAGCCATGACAACGGTACAAGTGACGATAACACCAATAGAGACTGAACAAGGATTTACAACAATAACAACAGTACAGTAGAAATTATTAATCAAACTAATATAATAATTATAATAATAATAACATAAAAATGTTAAAAGGACAGAACAGACATCAACTGGACATGGAAATAGAAACTCTAAGATCAAAAATCCGATCGATAATCCCACAGAACAGACAAAAACGAGGACTTTTGAACGTTGTAAGTAGGGCACAAAACTGGCGGTTTGGCCTAAAGGACGACAAAGACAGGGATGACATTTTAAAACATATAAAAGGCAACCATGATAACAATCATCAACTAATACAAACACTTAATAATCAAGTACTCATTAATTATAACATTAACAATTCCATTAACACACTATAAGCAACAATTCCAGATGACAGAGAAATAATTTCACGCGTATTTAATACCATCAAAACATAAAACAATGATATAAGAAGTGACATTTTATAATATAACCAAATTATTAAACTAAAATTTTTACAAAATAAAATAGAAGAAATTCAAGACACAGCATCTGCTAGATATAATATTTTTCATCAATCTTTACTAACAAGCAAAGAAATAAACAAATATGACATAGATTTTTGCAAAGCTAATACGAATGGGAGTCATGTTTCAACACGAAACACTTATATTTGCTATAAAAATTCCAACTAACTTTATAAAAACACATATCATTCTACTAATACCAATCACAAACAAAAAAAACTACAGAATTGACGAAAACAACGAACTTATCGAACAAATAAATAACAATTTGTATACTTACGAAACAGAAAAAAACTATTTCAGAATTAAAATTAGGCTAAAATTGTATATTCAAAAATGGTTGTAAACTTATACATGATAAGAAATATAAAACAGAATCAGTTGATGATAGTACTATTTTAGTAAAAAATGCAAAAGAATCCATTGTTAAACATAAATGTAATAATGAAGAAAAATATAAATATTATAACAGGTAATATGTTGATAGAATTTAATAACTGCACTTTTTTTATTAATAAGGAAATATTAATATAAATAATGTAATACCAAATTCAACAATTGTAACGTTGACTATTATAGCAAAAATAATAATTATTGTATTGTTTTAAAAAGAAAAAAAAATTTAACTAACCTAGAAAGAATTCAGGAGAATCCTTCATCAAGAGGGGAGGAGTTACGTACCAAGTTACTTACCCTCACTCCAACCCTGTAATTATGTCAATCAAAGACATTATTGAAAAATATAAGAACTACATGTAAAGCGACAATGCTTACGTTAGCTGATTCTTAAATTATGCTGATTCAAAATATCAATCAGCAATGTGCAACATTGCCCTCTGCTGTCAAAGACACAATTGAAATCTGATACCTATTTATTCACAAAAGAGCTAACATAAACATTGCCTGCAAAAACGCAAAAGGCGAAAAATTAAAGCGAAGTAAAATATAAATGTAAAATAAAATTTCGGATTTTTATTTTCCTTGGAAGCATATCCTCTCGCTATTAAAAAATGAAATTTGAAAAAACGTGCAGGTAATAGACATTTTCATTTAATTTTAACCAGACGAATCGTGTATTTCGAAAGGCGGAATTCCCTTATCCCAAATATTGTTAAATTATTAATTGCAGCAAAAAAGATACTATGTACGTATTTTTAGATTTAGAGGAGTCTTAAGCTTATGACACAAGTTTTGATGATTAACTTATTATTGATTATTGATGATTATCAAAAGCCTTCGAGAAATTCAGCAGACAAAGCAAAGTCATAGATCCAGTGTCATATTCTGGTCGTATGTCATCAATAACTTTTACAACTGCCGAAGAACACCCATGGCCGGCCAGAAAACCAGATGGAAATGGGGATAATGGCTTTTTTCTGCGTAAGTGTTTATTGAATTGTTGAGCCATGAGCTTCTCACATACTTCTGAAAGTGGTGGTAAAATGCTTATTGGTCTAAAGCAGAGCTAATCAACTGGCGGCAGCGCGGACAAAGAGCTTTCTCTGCCGTCACATGTATTTAAGCACACGTACGCTGCTATAGCTTTCAGTATGATTTTAAAACTCATGAGGGGAGGATGTCGATGCGCATTCCCTAATAAAAAACACACACGCTGCTAGAGCTTTCAGATGCGCATTTTCGCTTATTGTTTTGCTTGCAAACATTATTATAAATAATAAACATTACCATTCACTAAAAAAACTAAATATTTTACAAGTATATCAAAGCAACTTTTAAAAACTTTATTCTGCGCAACCACCTTTTTTAAAATGTTTACTCTGTTTACTCGAGTTAAAATGTAAAATGTTTACTCGCGGAATAACCTTTTTTAGAAGCTTTACTCCACGCAACCATCTTTTCTTTTAACAGCACAAAGCTTTTCAGTGCACAAATACATAGACATAAGTGCCGAGTTTGTGGTGGAATGTCTAGCTCTGGTCTAAAATCATTAAGACCAAAAGGACTATTATTTTTTGCAACAGGCAGAACAATCGCAATTTTCCATAAGTCTGGAAATGATGACGACATAAAACATGAATTGACTATGTGTGTAAGAGGGCTCATTATGTGAGGAAGTATGAGTTTTATGAACTTAATGGGAACACCATCTTCCCCTGTAGCATTTGACTTAATTTGCATTACACATTTCCCAACATCATATTCATTTACTGGAGTGAACTCAAAAGAGATTCAAGCATGGTCAGATAACAATGGGGAAGTAAACTACACTCAAAGAAATATTTGTTCAAATCGACAAATTCCTAGGTTGAATTGATAAATTTTTTGTCAATATACAGTCAACAAAAGCTTGTGTCAATTTCATTTAAGAATGAAAGATATAATCATATAAACAAAAATTTTTTTCTTATTTGATAAATGAATTTTTTGATTTGATAAAAACCTTAATCAAGAACGTCACTTATGCAATGTAAATTTGATAAAAAATTTGTCAGCATGAATAAAAAATATTTCAACATGATAAAATAGTTTGTTGAATAGAAAAATGATTTCATGTTCGATACATATTTTTTTTTTTATCAATCATATAAAAATGTTTTGTTTTTCTGATAAAAGTATTTTATTATTTTAAACAATATATTTTGTTGGTTAAAAATAGTTTTAAACATATTTTGCAGTTTTACAAAATTATATTATAAATAAAATGACAATTGAAAAAATATTCTACAACATGATGGTGAAGCCATAGCCTACATGTATATGACTACACGATGTAAAAGCTTAATACTCTGATCCACCTTTGCCAATAGTTCTACACAGCCATGTCTTACAGGTGTTGTGTGTTATTAAGATGTTTATATCTGCCGAAATACGTTGCCATTTCTCGAGACACTGTTTGCCGCGTGGCACATTTTATTGTTCAGGGCTTTTGCCCAATCGCAGAATTTTAAGAAGCTTGAACTCTAACAAAAAAGTTTATTGATCGCTTTAAATACGCAGAAGTGCGTGTAACCGAATAGTCACAGTACGGATTATAGTGATGCAATGAGTTTTATTGGCCTTGATAGCTTCACTTAAAGTTACACTTAATCTACTTTTAACTTTCAGTTAATATCACTTCTTTTATTCAATCTAATTTATCAATTGATAAAATTAAACTTGCACAGCTTGTATTATTCACGCAATCAGAATTTTTTGCACAATTCAAAAGAACAATAACGACAATAATGCCACGATATACTAAACCTCTATTTTTGTTGCAATGATTAAATGTTTTTGAAATTGATAACTCATTTCGTCATTGAAATTGAAATTTTGTCCAGTTGACTCGAACGATTATCAATTCCACAAAAGATTTCGTCAGTATAACATATCTTTTTATCAAGCCAACAAAGTAAGTTTATTAGTTCTATAAATAAAAATGATAACATTTTATCCCGACTGATTGACAATTTTGTTAGCCTGAATAAGTTTATATCAAGCTGAGAAAAGAATTTTTAAACAAATAAAATACATTTTTTCAAATATACACATTCAATTTGTTACTATGTTAGAATATTTTTAATCAAATGAATAAAGTTTCTTTCGAATTGACAAAAAATAAAGCATTTAAGATTAAATTTAATCGAAAGCACAATTTGGTTTTGTCAAGAAGTAACAAAAGTTATTTATCAATTTTACCAACAATATTTCTTTGAGTGTCCTACTTGAATTATTAGCAGCAACAAAGAAAAAATTATTGAGAGTTTCAGGATTTATGTTGCATTCAGTAGTTTTTATTGCATACACCAAGTTTTTTAATGTTTTTCCAAAGTGTTTTAGTTGGAAGCAAGAGCTTTAGTTTGGCCGAGTAATAACATGATTTAGCATGTCTAGTGAGGAGAACGGATCCGTTTCTAGCAGTTGTATAAGCATTCCAATTGGTTGAGGTGGGGTTTTTCCTCCATATTGTTCAAAGCTTATCGTTTCTTTATGACATTCACAACATTTTGGGAAAACCAAGGACAAGATGTATTCTTGACAATAATCGTGCGTACGGGGTCATGTTTATCAAATAAATACTTTATTGGATCCATAAAAGAACTAAGTTTATCATTAATATTGGGATGCAGCCAGCTTTTATTAAGGGGAGGGATCGATATATCATGCAATAGAGATGGCTAAGATATGAGAATGTATTAGACATAATATAACGAGAAAAATTGACATTTAACGAACAAAAGATTACAATTGGTCGAAATAATAACACAGCGGAACAGTCTGAAACAATAAAGTAGTCCAAAAGACTAGGATTAGCATTATTAGCAAATCGGGTGGGTAGACTTCCATTTACTATTGATAACCCCAACAACGAAAGTTTGTTGTATAGTGATTGTTTTGAAAGGTGATTCAAGATAATATTGATATTGAAGTTTCCACATAGTAACATTAAATCATAATCTAGTAAACAGTTTGACAACATAGACAATAATGGTTCAACAGGGTGACATTTATTTGGGTTATGAACACATGAGAGTAGCATTTTAGTATTTTGATCAGATATGCAGATATTTATAAACTCAATACCTGGTCCAGTCGACTTACTTACAAATTCAGACTTTAAATTATTTTTACAGTAAACCGCAACGCCACCACCATTTTTGTCACATCGATCATTTCGAAACAGCTTAAAATTATTCATATCACAGATTGTTTGATTTATGTCATTGCATAGTCACGCTTCAGAAAAGCATACTATATCAACCGACGAGTCTTCAAAGACATATTTAATGTAGTCTAGTTTGGCCATATTTAAACTGCGTGCATTTAAATTAACTACATTTAGGCCACTGCGCTGCTTGCACAGTATCTGAATCATTATTTTCTTATTATCATTAACACCATCAGACGAATAACTAGAGCCAATCATCAAAATAAGGGACAGGAGAGAGTTTTAGGTAAGTGAAAAAATAGACAAAGTGAGGAGAAGAGATAGAAAGCTAGTAGAACGATACTAAATACAAAGCAACATAAAAGAAATATAAATATAGCAATATCAATAAAAATATATATATATGCCATCAGCATTTTAATTGTCAGACCCTTTAACAAGCATTTTAGTTGCCAGACCAATATTATTCGAATTCGAAGATTTAGGGTTAGTTTTTATAGACGATTCGAAATGCATGATGTATTGCTTGCATAAAAATTTGTTAAGAAAATTAAATTCGCGCTTATAATGTAAAGAATTATCATGATATTGGGATCATCTGCTGCCCTAAACAACTTTAGAAACTTATTTCGCAAGTTTTTAAGTCCCTTAGTATACCAAGGCAGCTTATGACTTTTTTTCTTATATCGGTTAGCTTCACAGATAACAGCTAATTGTGATTTAAATAAATCATCATTATTGCTTTCAGCTTTTTTACCATCTAATAAAGCGCTCCAATTTTGTCTGAAAATAAGATTATTTAAATGAACAAAATCACATACTTTTCAAGTATTAACTATTCAAGTATTAATAAAATTCAAATTTAATTATAAGCGGTTTATGATGTATATCCGGATTTAAAATCGGAGAAGAACATTCAAACTACTCATATTTTATTTTACAAGAAATAAATATTAGATCTAACAATTTATATAAATTATTAAAAACATTATTAATTTGACACAAACCAAGATTTGCAAGACTACCGATAAAATATATTTCATGTGCGTGATTTATATTAGTCGGTGTCAGCTCATCAGCAATGTATGTCCAGACCTTTCTTGATAAATTAAAATCCCCCAGGACGGATAAGTGACTGTTATCATCAATCAAAGAGTGATGATATATATACAATATATTGTCAATGTGGGCTGTATAGAGCGGCTCACTGCAATTTGGTGGGATGTAAGATGCGCAGATAAATAAAAAACCAGTTGCACCCGTTATTTTGACACAAACTTGGTCAAGCAAAGGGTCAGAATTACTCAATGAAATAAGAGTCGAGCATAGCACATGCTTAACGGATATGAGAATGCCATCACCACGCAAGTGACCCATCGCTATAGGGTCTCTATCCTTGCGATAAACGTTGAAAAGATCCAGATTAAAGTATTCGCCATCAAAAAATTCCGCATTCAGCCAAGTTTCGATGAAAACAAAAACATCACAATCTTCATGTGATGAGAAGTTATAAATTAGGTCACCTTTTGTTCTTATCCCAGACATATTCTGGAAGTAGCAATTTAAATTGTTGTTTGATTAAGCCACAGAACGCACACAGCCTTCTATTTTGTTTGAATTTTTTCCGTTCCTCCCCGAAAATTTTTAAGCATGGATACTTTAATATTTTCTTGCCAAAGCCATGGACTAAGGATAGTGTCAAGAAATTTTCAGCAACACCAAGCTTGAAGTAATTTTTTTAACATCTTCAAGAGCGATGCCTTTTTTCAAGAGTTTGAAACATTCTAGGTTTTTCTCTTCAATTTTAGTGTGTTTAGAAACAGAAACAGAAGGACTATAAGCAGATAAATGGTCATACCTCATTCTGTATACAACATCTAGTTCACGATTGTTGTTCTGCCCTACAACAACAACTTCACAAGAACGTCTAATGATTTTTTTCTTATTCCCCACTCAAATCCACTCATTATTTGTTTGTTATTTTGCAAGCCCATTGGCAGCAAAAACTCGGAGCGAAATTTTGGAAGAAGCACATGAAACATCTGACGCAGCAACAACAATAGCATCTGAAACGCCAGCAGCAGCATCTTCACTATGAGCGCCAAAAGATAAATCAGCTGTTATCTCAACAGCAGGAACAACAACAGCATTAAAAACAGCCTCAACATCGTTAACTTTAAGAGCATCAGCAGGTAGATCAGCTGTTATCTCAACAGCAGGAACAACAACAGCATCAGAAACATCCACAGCAGCATTAACATTAAAAGCATTCGAAGATAAATCAACTGTTTTCCCAACATCAAGAACAGCACCAGTATTAGAAACAGCAGCACTCGCCCTTTGAGTGGGAATAGTAATGTATATAGTGTCATCAATAACATCAGCAACAAGTGCAGGCAAACACTTAGAAGTGAGCGAAGAAAGATCATTTGGCGCATCATCTGTAGTGCAAGCATTACGAATAGAAACTGGTTTTGCAGTGCGCACCCGAGGTTAAGTGGCTCCACGAGCAGTTTTATTTACTTCGCCAGATGTTTTTCGCGCCCGCAGGCGGTGGAGTTAAAGAGAAACCGCATTAGAAGATTTTGCAGTAGTAACAGTGGCCTTTTTAAAATTGTCATGAGAAAGATGCGTCGGCTCAGCAGCAGCAGCAACAGTTGCCTTTTTAATATTCTCATGAAAGGAATACATCGGGTCATTGCCCTTGCAGTACATAGACTGTTTGCATATATCTTTGAGCTCATTAACATCGAACACTAATTTATTAATTACTGCGTAAAGATCACTAGGTTGAATAAGACATTTGTCACAATTCAAAAAGATATTGGGGTGATTAGATAAAAGCTCGCTATGATTATTATTCAAGCCAAAAGCAATATTTATGGCACTCAACTTTGCACAAATTGCAAGCAAAAAAATCGCTGATACTTAAGCACTTGTTGCACTTATTACACAGCATAATACACGTCTGATTAGAATCGCAACCAAGCAGAGAATGAAATGTTGTCATCATAGTCAAAACCAGCATTTCTTAAATTAACTGCGGATTTCTGTTGCCTTTGATACGATCCAAATGCTTTCAAAATGCGATTTCGATCATATGGAGAGAAATATTTAATGACAACCAGCGAGTTAGAGTTGTTAGATTTCGATTTAATACGAAATATATCTTTTATTGGTGGAGGTTAAAACTGTATAATATGGCAAATCTGATTAAAGGAGCTTCTTACATTTTCATGGTTTGAAAACGTAAGGCCAAACAAGATAGCATCTGAAGAATAATCATGAAAGTTGTTGGCAGCATTACCATATGGGCAGTTAATCCTGTTTTGGGCAGTATTTTGAGCAGGTAGACAGGATCATATTTTTCCCAGGATTTGGGCAGATTTTTTTTTAATCCAGGATTTTAATTTTCGTTGAATAAAAAAAATAGAAATTTTATGTTTATAAATTATATGTAAGTACTTATATTAAAGTAGCAAATAAAGTTGCTACTACTTTTTACATCCTTTAAAAAATTTGATCATGTGGCAGCGCTTTTCCTCCTCATTGTTGCTGTCATCGTTTTTGTTAATTTCTTTTCGCTAGTCTTTAGCAAATTACAAATGGAGAAATACTTAACAAAACCTGGTAAGATAAGAAATATTAAAAATGTTGTAAAAAAATATTTTTAAATATTTGTTTTTAGTCCTTTTATAAGAGCAGCATTTTCTCTAAAAATGCAGATTTTTTTTTTAAAATTACAGGATTTTCAAAAAAACATATGGCAATGCTGGTTGTTGGTTACAAGGCTGCGGCCGCTTTTGTTGTTGCTGATGTTTCTGCAAGAAGCTATTTGCTCTGAGAGTAATTCACATTGAGTGGAAAGCGTGTTATTTTACTCTCTAAGGCCAGTATTTTCTCGTCATATTCACAAAATTTTTTACTAATATCGAACACATTAGTTTCTTATTTGCCGAGTTTTATTTTATTATTTATGTCGCTAAATAGATCAGTTGTGTGTTGACGCAGACGATCTTCAAGTTGCTGCAGTTCCTCTTTCGCACTAGTATTGAGTCTTTCTTCCAATGTATTCAGTTGAGTGCTTAGCGCGTTGCTGCTCTCTTGCTTAGTCATCTTTCGCTTTTGTTAGTAGTTTTAGTAGTTCGAGAAGCCCGAGTTAACATATGTGACGGCACCATAATAAAAGAACTGGTGGAAGTGAGATTACAACACAATACATAGAGGGCAAGAATTTGAGTGCAGTAGGTAAATCACTGAGTGCAGATTAAGCGACGAACGCGTAAACGAAGAATTGAACTTTAGTTTGTTCGTGCTTTTTAAGCTGTGTATTTCTGCTTGTAACCGTTTTGTATGTTTGTTTTTTTTTTTAAATATGTTTGAGTTAGTTGAACGCTTCTATTAAATTTGTTTTGCAAGCTTTTTATTTGTTTTTCTATATCATTAGAGTTTTTTATTTTAAATAAAGAGCAGCGCAAGTTTGCTGAATAAATGATTGATTTTTAAAATATATCATGCACTTATTTAAAAGTTATCCTTTGATTTTTTATAGAGCTCTAAGCTTAACGACCACTCGAACACTCAGCAAATGATTCTTCTGGAAAATATAGTCACAGAATTCTGCTGGCTGTAGTAAGCCACCTGGAGTGAGCCATCTTTCCTGGACTCCTATTTGCCAATTTGTTAGGATGACAAAGTCCTGATGATACCGCCATACATATACCATAAAGATATTTTTGATCGGTACTGAGATCTTTTTGATCAATTTCTGGCAGAACAACAGTAATAGGAACGAAATTTAATACTGGAAGCATTTCACATTTTTCCAGCAACTTTCCTATTGGTCCAGAAAACTGCTGTGGCCCTGAAGTTTTTCAGTCTATTTTCTGGAAAAGATGACGAAGAGGCAGTTCATTTGTATGCAACTGCAGTTTATGACCAACAAAAATTTCTAGCCGTCTAATAACGCCATTTATCTTTCCAGTGTTGACGTTCGTTCCATCACTCTCAATAGCAACCATCTTTGAAAGATCAATCGCTTTCTGCATAATTAAGTGGGTAATACTTTGTGTGATATCATCACTAGTTCCAGTTTTTGGAGTTACGTGACCTATAAAAACGGCTGTGATAAGACAACTATATGCTCTTCCACATTTGTATTTCCGTAGAAAGAATTTCCCTTCTTCTCATACACCAGGGTCCTATCTTTCCTCCCATCAAAGTAGATACTTTCTAAAGACTGCATTATTTGGGAAGATTGAAGCTGTGACCGGACTTTCTTTCGTTCTCTTCTCAGCTTGCTCCTATCAATAACTCTTTCTGGAGTATCTTTTGAAATAACACCAACATCTTGAAGCACGGAAGCCGCTGATCTATTCGAGAAAGGATATACGCATTTGGTTTGTCTTGGAAGCAATAACAGCCGCTGATCTATTCGAGAAAGGATATACGCATTTGGTTTGTCTTGGAAGCTGAGGGCGAATGTGAAGAAGATTTAACTTTATAAGGGTAACATTAATTGTCATCGTCATCAGTTGCTGTATTCTTTGTTTCTGAATTTGATAGCTGACTATTTATTAGCTGAACAACTGGCATAGTTTGTTTGATTTTTTTTTTTTTGTTTTCGCTTTTCGTTTTTTTGTTGTCGCTCTTTGATTCTCTTTAATTTTCCACTTGTAGAAATATCTGTTGAACTAATAGCCATTTTTCTTTTATGTCGTTGGCATGTTAAAAAAGTTCTCTCAATGCTAGGAATCTTTTCCGAACGTTTACATTGTCGTTCATAATATAAACATTTGCATGCAGAAATATCAAACAATGTATTTTTTGCATTGTCAAAAAAATCTTTTGTAGTTTTGTCAGTTCCAGTTCGAGATATTGATAATCCTTTTATATTTTTGAATTTATCATTGTAGTCTTAAATAAGACGAATAATTTAATGTTAACTTACCACAGGTATAGAGGCTTTTTTCCAAACTTTTACGACGTCACAAGAAACAATTTCACTGATGTTTTTGACTGACGAATCTTTTTTATTGCCTTTATACAATAATTACTTTTAAACCCAAAGAAAATGTACCATTAAGTCAGCATTAGTGGGTAAAACAGTTTCATTGAGTTGCTTTGGAGTTCCAAAAACAATACAAAAAGTTTCACTTCTAGTTGAGGCCATCTCATCAAAACGAAACACAACCAGCACAGCAAAACACTACTTATCCGATTATTAACACGACTAAATTAACTTGGTACAGGGAACTTAACTTAACTAGGGAACAGGGGGGCGAACCTTCACATGGCAACGTGTCTGACCGCCTCAACCTGGCGAGGCCAGCATTATCCATGTCGAAATCGTCTCAAGTCGACTCAAACCTCCACGTGGTGTTCCCTGGGCAACGGCAAACTGGCATCCGTCAGTTTGACGGCTAATTTGAGCGGCGGGTCACTCCATAGACATTAAACATGGAATGTGCGCAGGGTTTGGGTCCCGCCACATTACTTCTGCCCAATGAAAACTAAACCAGCCTCGGATAAGAACCCCAATTACGTTGACGACCACGGCAAACGAAAAACGGACAATGATTTACGGATATGCACCTGGAATGTCCGAACCCTTTATAGGGAAGGTGCCATTATCCAACTGGCGGAAGCCCTCAAAACGATAAAGGCTGACATCACCGCCATCCAGGAAATGCGATGGAAAGGGCAAGGCTGCTCTAAACAAGCACACTGTGATATCTACTACAGCTGCCATGCGGAGAGGCGCGAATTTGGATGTGGATTCGTTGTTAGCCGGAAACTACGTCACCTTGTTTCCCGGTTCACACCTGTCAACGAAAGATTGGCCACGATCCGCATCAAGGCAAAATTTTTCTCCATCAGCCTTATTTGCGCGCACGCCCCGACGGAGGAAAAGGACGAAGCCGTCAAAGACGCTTTCTACGCTAGCCTTGAGGACGTATACGACCACCTTCCGGTCCATGACGTGAAAATAGTCCTCGGCGATTTTAATGCGAAAGTTGGAAGGGAAGGCATCTTTGGCCCCACTGTCGGTCAGTTCAGTCTTCATGAGACCTCCACGAACAACGGTCTAAAACTGATTGACTTCGCCGCGGCGCGAAACATGGTAGTTAGTAGCACCAGATTTAAGCACCTCGACATCCACAAGGCCACCTGGCTGTCCCCGGATCAAAAAACGCGAAACCAAATTGATCATGTTGTAATCGACGGAAGGCATACCTCTAGTGTTCTAGATGTGCGTACATTTCGGGGGGTCAACATTGACTCCGACCATTATCTTGTTGCAGCCAAGATCCGCATACGATTATGCAATGCGAAGAACATACGCACAGGAATGCAACGAAAGCTAGATGTCGCTAAGCTGCAATTACAACGGACTGCCGAAGCCTACTCCGCTCAACTCTCGGTTAAGCTCAACCAACCAACCTCTGGACCCGACGACGCCGGCGGACTTTGGGCGCATATATCCCACTCCATGCGCGCTGCCGCTGAAGAAGTCATTGGTTTCCGGCGCCCGCAACCTCGGAACCAATGGTATGATCAGGAGTGGCGCATTGCGACTGCAGTAAAAAACGCCGCATATAGAAAAACGCTGCAGTCAGCTGCAACGCGAGCCGTGCGAGAAAACTACCGCGAAAAGAGGAAGGAAGAGAGGCGCCTTTTCAGACGCAAGAAAAGAGAGCAGGAAAAGCGTGAGCGTGAGGAACTAGAGGTATACCAGGGCAAGAAGGATGCACGAAAATTCTATCAACAGGTTAAGCGTCTAACCCAAGGTTTCAAGCCCGGAGCATCCACTTGTAGAGACGAAAATGGAGATCTGATTACGGATACGCAGTGTGTGCTGAGATTGTGGAGACGGCACTTCTCCAATTTACTTACTGGCAACGATTTCACCAATGCCGCCCATGGAGAGCGCAGTCCAGAGCTACCAATCAACAATGACGGAGTGGAAGTACCACCACCTAGCCATGATGAGGTTCAAGTTGCTATCCAACGACTCAAAAACAACAAAGCAGCGGGTGCTGACGGCCTGTCAGCTGAATTGTTTAAAACCGGCGGCGATGAATTGATAAGGCGCATGCATCAGCTCATCAGCAAAATATGGCTAGAAGAAAGCATGCCCGACGATTGGAACCTCAGCGTACTGTGCCCTATACTTAAGAAAGGAGACCCAACAATCTGCGCAAGTTATAGAGGTATCAGTCTTATTTCCATCGCATATAAGGTTCTCTCAAGCGTACTATGTGAAAGATTAAAGCCGATTACAAAAACACTGATTGGACCTTATCAGTGTGGCTTTCGACCTGGTAAGTTCACCATTGACCAGATTTTCACACTACGACAAATCCTGGAGAAAACCCACGAAAATCAAATTGACACACACCATCTCTTTGTCGATTTTAAAGCTGCGTTCGATAGCCCGAGAAGGGATTGCCTATACGCAACGATGTCTGAGTTCGGTATACCTGCAAAGTTGATTAGACTTTGCAGAATGACGTTGAGCAACACACGCAGCTCCGTCAAGGTAGGAAATGACCTCTCCGAAACCTTCAATACCGAAAGAGGTTTCAGGCAAGGCGATCCACTGTCTTGCGATCTCTTTAACATCATCATGGAGGGGATCGTACGAAAGGCCGGTGTGCATCGTAATGGCACCATTTTCTACAAAGGCGTCCAGCTCCTTGCGTACGCTGATGATATTGATATTGTCGGCAGAACCAAGAGAGATGTTACCGCTGCTTTCGCCGCTATCGAAAAGGAATCAGCCAAAGTGGGTTTGACGATAAATGAGGGCAAAACAAAATATATGCTGTCTACAAACAAGGGAGCTCGGCGTTTAGACTCCCACGTTTCATCCGGCAGCTATAACTTTGAAGTAGTCAAGGAGTTCGTTTACCTTGGCACCGCCATTAATACCAAAAACGAAATCAGCCTGGAGATAAAGCGAAGAACAATAATTGCTAATAGGTGCTACTACGGGCTCAGTAAGCAACTAAGTTCCAGAGCCCTCTCTCGATCGACAAAACTAACACTCTACAAGACGCTCGTTCTACCTGTGCTGCTTTATGGCGCTGAGGCATGGGTAGTTTCGCAAACTGACGCAGCCGCTCTGGGGGTGTTCGAGAGAAAAGTTCTTCGCAAAATCTTCGGTCCTGTTCGAGTCGGCGATGACTATCGCATCCGAATGATCCACGAGCTGTATGAGCTCTACGATGACATTGACGTAGTTCGGCGTATAACTGTGCAGCGACTACACTGGCTGGGTCATGTCCATCGTATGAACGACGAAGCTCCAGCGAAAAAGGTGCTCGAGGCGAGGGTCGCTGGTCAACGACGACGAGGGAGACCATGCCTCCGATGGATGGACCAGGCTGAGGAAGCCCTAACCGCACTTGGTGTATCCGATTGGAGAAGGCGCGCGCAAAGCAGAGGCGCCTGGCGAGAGCTGATGAGGTCGGTTGAAACCCGGACACGGGTTGTTACGACCAACTAAGTAAGTAAGTAAATTAACTTGGTTTGACACGATGTTGTTAGTGAAGCGGCGTAGACACAGTAGGCGCACTACATAATACTGATCGAAATGGAACCCGTGCTGCGGTGACATATCGCACACTAAATACAAAACAGTCACAACTCAAAATATTTAAATTTTAAGGGCAAAAAAACAATTTTATTTTTGAAGGAACTCCTTACAAAGCAATGAGACAAAACTTTTTTTTAAACTATGGAGAAAGAAGATGTGTACAAAATGTATCTGATGTGTTACAGTCAAAGTTATGATCACTAAGAATAGTTTTACATGTAAAAGTAAATATTTGTAAATTTTGAGTTATGACTCTTTCGTATTTAGTGTGCGATATATCTAGCATCAATAATTTTGACGCAAAAGTTATGTTTTAGTGCGGGTGTGAAGTTAACAACTCTTTGCCAACAACTTTTTCAGCCGTCAAAAAGTGAGGAACGACTGAAATTGGAACAACTGACAGCTCTCGACTTGTCAAATCGCAATTTGGTAAAAAAAAAAACAACCCTTTGGACAACAGTTTTGGTGGTGGACAAAATGCGCTGCAGGATCCTTTGGAAGAAACAGTTCGGAAAACAGGTGAGAAGAAAATTTTACATAGTTATGATATAAAAATAAATCAAATCATTTCCTACGCTCACAGGCTCAAACAAAATGCAGCACTCATTTTCATAAACAGAAGCTTTTTGGAGTTGTTGGACATAACGCCTCAATGCAGGTCAATGTTTTATATATGGATAAGTCGGGAAAATATGTATATTTTTGACAATTATAATGGCATTTTAATAACTTTTTCCATTTTCTCCTAATAGGCCTTATTCTCTGAGGAAGAAATTTGACGGATGATTCTTTCGCCTGCTGGACGGAAGGCCCTGGAATACATGGATCATTTACCAATCATCAAGTAGGAATTCGAAATACCTTTTATATGATACCAAATTTATTATTGTAACTCTTGAACTTCTTCCAGAGACCTGGCAAATCCTTTCGGAGCAAATATGGACACTTTCCTTTTAGGAGTTGTTGGCCACTTTTTGTCGCAGGAGCAACTAAGTTTCCACCACCACCAATCACGTAAATATATATCTTTTTGATGGCACTGATTTTGGATTCATAACTCTTATAATTTTTCTATGCCAGGTGTCATCCTTGGGAAAAGCAGATTAAAAGCTATTTTTAAGGATTCTGGACAGAAACATATGACCAACTACAAAAAATTATAGAACATCAACAAGGTATGTATAATAGCTTCCATTTTAAATCAAATTCGTTAAATTTTGTTTCTTACTTTTTCCAGAACACCACCTAATCCTTTTAGGACAAAATTGGCCAATTTCATTTTTGGAGGTGTTGGGCACTAGTAATTGCAGGAGCATCGTCATTTATGCAAGCATCAATCAGGTAAGTATGCACCTTATTGATAGCATTTATTTAAAATTTCTTACCTTCGCCATTTTTTTTTTACCAGGCTTCATCCTTGGAAAACTGGATTTTGGACGATTTTTGAGGATTTTGGACACATCTTCATGGAAAACTAAAAAAAGTCATATACCATCAAAAAGATATTTATTGCAGTTATATGATGACATCAAATTTAACCATATTTCTTCTTTACTTTTTCCAGAATCCTATGTAATCCTTCCTGGACCAAAATGGCCAATTACATTTCTGAGGTTGTTGGGCCCTTGTAGTTGCTGGAGCGACTTTATTTATATCAGCATCAATCAGGTAAGTATACATCTTTTTGATAGCACTTATTACGAGTTTGTAACCATCGTCATTTTTTTATGCCAGTCTTCATCCTTGGGAAAAGCGGATTTTTGACGATTTTTGAGGATTTTGGACACTTCTTCATGGAAACTATAAAAACTCATGCACCACCAAAAAGGTATTTATTGTTGTCTTATGATGGCATCAAACTTATTAATATTTTTTCCTTACTTTTTCCAGAATCCTATGTAATCCTTTCTGGACCAAAATGGTCAATTTCATTACTGCGGTAGTTGGACTCTTCTAGTTGCAGGAGCGACTTTATTTATATCAGAATCAATCAGGTAAGTATACATCTTTTTGATAGCACTTATTTCGAGTTTGTAACCATCGTCTTTTTTTTATGCCAGTCTTCATCCTTGGGAAAAGGGGATTTTGGACGATTTTTGAGGATTTTGGACACTTCCTCATGGAAACTATAAAAACTCATGCACCACCAAAAAGGTATTTATTGTTGTCTTATGATGGCATCAAACTTATTAATAGTTCTTCTTTACTTTTTTCAGAATCCTATGTCATCCTTCCTGGACCAAAATGGCCAATTACATTTCTGAGGTTGTTGGGCCCTTGTAGTTGCAGGAGCGACTTTATTTATATCAGCATCAATCAGGTAAGTATACATCTTTTTGATAGCACTTATTTCGAGTTTGTAACCATCGTCATTTTTTTATGCCAGTCTTCATCCTTGGGAAAAGCGGATTTTGGACGATTTTGGACACTTCTTCATGGAAAACTATAAAACTCATGCACCACCAAAAAGGTATTTATTGATGTCTTATGATGGCATCAAACTTATTAATATTTTTTCCTTACTTTTTCCAGAATCCTATGTAATCCTTTCTGGACCAAAATGGTCAATTTCATTACTGCGGTTGTTGGACTCTTGTAGTTGCAGGAGCGACTTTATTTATATCAGAATCAATCAGGTAAGTATACATCTTTTTGATAGCACTTATTTCGAGTTTGTAACCATCGTCTTTTTTTTATGCCAGTCTTCATCCTTGGGAAAAGCGGATTTTGGACGATTTTTGAGGATTTTGGACACTTCTTCATGGAAAACTATAAAAACTCATGCACCACCAAAAAGGTATTTATTGTTTTCTTATGATGGCATCAAACTTTTTAATATTTTTTCCTTACTTTTTCCAGAATCCTATGTAATCCTTTCTGGACCAAAATGGTCAATTTCATTACTGCGGTTGTTGGACTCTTGTAGTTGCAGGAGCGACTTTATTTATATCAGAATCAATCAGGTAAGTATACATCTTTTTGATAGCACTTATTTCGAGTTTGTAACCATCGTCTTTTTTTTATGCCAGTCTTCATCCTTGGGAAAAGCGGATTTTGGACGATTTTTGAGGATTTTGGACACTTCTTCATGGAAAACTATAAAAACTCATGCACCACCAAAAAGGTATTTATTGTTGTCTTATGATGGCATCAAACTTATTAATATTTCTTCTTTACTTTTTCCAGAATCCTATGTAATCCTTCCTGGACCAAAATGGCCAATAACATTTCTGAGGTTGTTGGGCCCTTGTAGTTGCAGGAGCGACTTTATTTATATCAGCATCAATCAGGTAAGTATACATCTTTTTGATAGCACTTATTTCGAGTTTGTAACCATCGTCATTTTTTTATGCCAGTCTTCATCCTTGGGAAAAGGGGATTTTGGACGATTTTTGAGGATTTTGGACACTTCTTCATGGAAAACTATAAAAACTCATGCACCACCAAAAAGGTATTTATTGTTGTTTTATGATGGCATCAAACTTATTAATATTTTTTCCTTACCTTTCCCAGAATCCTATGTAATCCTTTCTGGACCAAAATGGTCAATTTCATTACTGCGGTTGTTGGACTCTTGTAGTTGCAGGAGCGACTTTCTTTATATCAGAATCAATCAGGTAAGTATACATCTTTTTGATAGCACTTATTTCGAGTTTGTAACCATCGTCTTTTTTTTATGCCAGTCTTCATCCTTGGGAAAAGCGGATTTTGGATGATTTTTGAGGATTTTGGACACTTCTTCATGGAAAACTATAAAAACTCATGCACCACCAAAAAGGTATTTATTGTTGTCTTAGGATGGCATCAAACTTATTAATATTTTTTCCTTACTTTTTCCAGAATCATATGTAATCCTTCCTGGACCAAAATGGCCAATTACATTTCTGCGGTAGTTGGGTACTAGAAGCTATAGGATCGTCTGTGTTTCTACAAGGATCAATCGGGTAAGTATCCACCTTCTTGGTAGCACTTCTCGCAAATTTTTAATCTTCAACATTTGTTGATGAACAACAGTTGTTAATGAACAACAGTTGTTGATGAACAACAGTTGTTGATGAACAACAGTTGTTAATGAACAACAGTTGTTGATGAACAACAGTTGCTGATGAACAACAGTTGTTGATGAACAACAGTGGTTGATGAACAACAGTTGTTGATGAACAACAGTTGTTGATGAACAACAGTTGTTGATGACCAACAGTTGTTGTTGGATAACAGTTGTTGATGAACAACAGTTGTTGATGAACAACAGTTGTTGATGAACAACAGTTGTTGATGAACAACAGTTGTTGATGAACAACAGTTCTTGATAAACAACAGTTGTTGTTGGATAACAGTTGTTGTTGGATAACAGTTGTTGATGAACAACAGTTGTTGATGAACAACAGTTGTAGATGAACAACAGTTGTTGATGAACCGACCTCTATAATAAAAAAAAATGACAATTTTGTAGAAAAAACTTTTTAAAAACTTCTTAAAAGGTGGGTTAAAAAAATTAAACAAACATTCTTGCTTTTCCAGCTAGGCTATTTCAAGATACCCCAGTCTAGCCGCTCAAGAATCTAGTGCTGACAAATTTATCAGGACTTTTTAAATGGTACGGAAAAATTTGCGCTTTACTTGCGTCGCAGTTTCTGGCGCCAACAAGTAATAAAAAAGCATTAATTTTTATAAATTTATCGCACACTAAATAAAAAACAGTCAACTCAAAATGTTTAAATTTCTAGGTGAATAAGAAAACAATATTATTTTTGAAGGAACTCCATACAAAGCAATAAGACGAAACTTTTTTCAAACTATAGAGAAATAATGTGTACAAAATATATTTGATGTGTTACAGTAGAAGTATATGATGACTACGAATAGTTTTACATTAAAAAGTAAAAATTTGTAAATTTTTGAGTTGTGACTGTTTTGTATTTAGTGTGCGATATAGGTACATGCAGAATTATTATATGATAAAAATTTAAATTATTTTAAATTTTATTTTTTTTTTCTTTTTATTTTAAATTTTGGATTAATTTTTATAAATTTATGTATAGGTACATATTGAATTATTATATGATGAAAATTTTAAACTGATTTTGTTTTTAAGAATTTCTATACCGCTGGTGAAGAATGCTTCTACTGATTATATATCTTATATATCTTAAAGAGACAATAAAAATTTAAATGTAAAATCTTAATTGTAAAACATAAATTTATTCTTAATAAAAGTTTAAGAGACTAGCTTGAAAAATCCAAAAATTTTTGTCTAGTGCATTAACCGTTTGCTTAGCTAGGAAAAGACAAGAAGTGGCAGTAATGAATTTTATGTCAAACTATAGCGATTAAAAATACCTTTTTGATGGTGTGTAATTATGTTTACTCCTTTATGTTGTTCTGCCTGAGAAGTTAAAAATAATTAATTAAATGCAATGATTTATTTATTTGTTCAATTTTCTTATGATGCTATGACTGAAAAATATGATCCATTTCTTGAAATTTTTTTCAAACAAGTTGAGAATTATAGAGGTAAAATCGTCAAAAACCAAAATATGATTTTTTTAAAACGATTTCTTAGCTGAATAAATTTTTATAAAAAGAATGAAACAGTCATTTTTTAGGGGAACCTTGATAATATGTAGCCATCGATTCAAATTTGAAAAAATTTAATTTTTTAATATTTTGATATAAAAAATAATTCATTTTAAAAGAATCCTTCATTACCCCTAGAAAATACCTTTAAAATTTTTTTTAAAAATATTTAAAAAAAAATTGTAAAAAAATCATATTTTGATTTTAGGTGATTTTAAAGATCTCAATTCAAAAACTAGACTTCATACCGGACCAAATTTTTGTACACAAGATGGAGGGTTAAAAAGTCTATTATACCAGAAAAGTAACAAAATCGAATGGCCAAAACTGTTAGTTGTACGCATCACGTAAAATAACCCAAATTGTTTTTAATTAAGAACAAAAAACGAATATTTTCTCAAAAGCTTGAGGTCTTATAAGCTTGGAAATTGAATTTAAAACTAATTTTCTACTATTTATAAAATTATATTCGTAATTTATAAAACTTTTTGAACATTGAAAGTCATAGTGGGAAATGAATATTTAATATACAAACTTTTTAAAAATTATTCAAATAAAATGATTGTGACCCTGTAAGAAAAGTTAAACTTTTATTTGGAAAAAAAGTGTTTTTATTGCTCAAGCGATTTTTTTTTTTTAATTGTATTGAAAATTATAACTTTTACTTTTTCGAATAAATTTACATAATTATCTCAATTTTTCTTAAATAGGATTTGATTAAAATAAAATCCTCCCTGTGCTACGGACCTGATACTCGTCTTATTGATTTGGGCTAAAATTAAGTGAGTCCTGTAACAACTAATGCGCAACACCACCAGCAACGAAGATGTCCATTTTTATCCAGCGTAGATTATGAAGAAATCTCAAAAAGTAAATAAAAGATAATATGAATTCTAAAATCTTAAATATCTTAAATCTGAAAAGAAAATATGAAAAAAAAGACGAAAGTTTGAATCTCAAAATAAATGGGATTAAAATGCCTTTTTAATTGATGATGTTATAAATTAATTTGCTACCTCAACAACAAAAGCTCGACAGCTCCCAACATCGAAAGTGACCATTTTGATTCAGTGAACATAAGGTAGAAATCTAAACAAATTAAATAGGATGTCGCCTAGTATGAAAAAAATAAGTTAGTTAAAATCTTAAGATAAATTGGATTGGAAACATTTGTACTTACTTTATTGATGCTAATATAAATAAACTTGCTCCTGCAACAATAAATGTCCAACAACTCCAAAAACGAATTTGACCATTTTGTTCCAGCGAGGGTCAAGTAGATTATAGGGTCAGGTAGAAAATTTCAAAAAGGAGTTGCTATAGGAACCTTTTGATGATGCACAATATGACAAAGCCGATTATATGATTCCATTCATAATTTAAGAATCGTTCACAATCTGGTTTTCAAAGAATAAATCCTTATAAAACAATGGTGGAGGTTGCAAATTTAAAATAAGTGCTATCAAGAAGATGTATACTTACCCGGTTGATCCTTATAGAAACAAAGACGATCCTATAGCTTCTAGTATCCAACAACTGCAGAAACGAAATGGTCCATTTTGGTCCTGATAGGATTAGGAAGAGTTCTGGAAAAAGAAAGGAACAATATTTTATGAATTTGATTTTAAATGAAAGCTTTTATATAAACCTTTTTAAAGGCGTATAGTTTTTTTATAGTTGTTCATGTGGTTCTGTCCAGAGTCCTTAGAAATGGCCTTAAATCCGCTTTTCCCAAGGATGAAGACTGGCATAAAAAAACGGTAATGGTTATAAACTCGAAACAAGTGCTATCAAAAAGATGTATACTTACCTGATTGATGCTGATATAAATAAAGTCGCTCCTGCAACTACAAAGGCCCAACAACTGCAGTAATGAAATTGGCCATTTTGGTCCAGGAAGATTTACATAGAGTTCTGAAAAAAGTATAGAAGAAATATTGTTAAATTTGATGTCATAATAAGACTACAATAAATACCTTTTTGGTGGTGTATGATTTTTTTAGTTCTCCATGATGAAGTGTCCAAAATCCTCAAAAATCATCCAAAATCCGCTTTTCCCAAGGATGAAGCCTGTCATAAAAAAACGGTAATGGTTATAAGCTCGAAATAAGTGCTATCAAAAAGATGTATACTTACCTGATTGATTCTGATATAAATAAAGTCGCTCCAGCAACTACAAGAGTCCAACAACCGCAGTAATGAAATTGACCATTTTGGTCCAGAAAGGATTACATAGGATTCTGGAAAAAGTAAGGAAAAAATATTAATAAGTTTGATGCCATTATAAGACAACAATAAATACCTTTTTGGTGGTGCATGAGTTTTTATAGTTTTCCATGAAGAAGTGTCCAAAATCCTCAAAAATCGTCCAAAACCCGCTTTTCCCAAGGATGAAGACTGGCATAAAAAAAATGACGATGGTTACAAACTCGAAATAAGTGCTATCAAAAAGATGTATACTTACCTGATTGATGCTGATATAAATAAAGTCGCTCCTGCAACTACAAGGGCCCAACAACCTCAGAAATGTAATTGGCCATTTTGGTCCAGGAAGGATTACATAGGATTCTGGAAAAAGTAAAGAAGAAATATGGTTAAATTTGATGCCATCATAAGACTGCAATAAATATCTTTTTGATGGTATATGACTTTTTTTAGTTTTCCATGAAGAAGTGTCCAAAATCCTCAACAATCGTCCAAAATCCAGTTTTTCCAAGGATGAAGCCTGGTAAAAAAAAGGCGAAGGTTAGAAATTTTAAATAAATGCTATCAAGAAGGTGCATACTTACCTGATTGATGCTTGCATAAATGACGATGCTCCTGCAACTACTAGCGCCCAACACCTCCAAAAATGAAATTGGCCAATTTTGTCTTAAAAGGATTATGTTAATAATTGCCCTAATGGGGTGCCAGTGAAGATCGGTAAAGCAGATCGTAGGAGCGAGAAGTAGGGAGCTGTGCAGTTTTATGTATTTTAATGTTTTAAATTTGTCTATTGCAATTGTATTATTATTTGTATTATTATATGCATTCTATTGTATTAGTAATCTCCGCTATAATTCTTGATATTGTTTAAGTTTAATGTTACCCGTTAAAAAATTGTATTTCTGTAGTCTTTCTGTATATAAGCTGGTTGGAATTTTTAAAGTCTTAATCTTTCTTTTTGAATCCAGCAGTCAAACAAACAAGTAAGATTTCTTCTGTTCATATATATATATATTTGGTTTCTTAATCTTTATTTAAAACTATTTTTTAGAGAATAAACAATATGCATTAAAGCAACTATCATAATTTCTTGTTTATTTAATGCGTTTATTCTGAGACTCCTGGATATTGAAAAAGCACAATTTTATTCTTTGTTTGCTATTTATTTGCACTTACCCACAAAAACTCTTGCCCAAAACAAAATTATTAAATGCCAACTAGATCTAGCCAACGCACAAATAAAGGACTGCCGCCAGCTCGATTTGAAAACTACGATATTCCTGTCAACCGATCGCCTACCAATACGTCCACAACCTCGTCCAACCAGCCGCCACCACAACAAACGCCCAATGCAGTCACGCAGGACTCATCCAGTCCATTAGATCAGCCGCCAGCGAAATCCGCGGTGCCAACAGCAAGCGCACAGGCAACAGGTGGAGGTTACCGCCAAAAACCTACGGAAAAACCAAAAACTGAACTGGATGAAATAAGAAGAAATTTCGATCGAAAAATAGAAGATATGCAAAGCGAGTTTAAAAGACAAATGCACGTCATACAGGAGCTTCTGGCAACGAGCAACAAAAATCAACAGAGCAATCTATTTGATCTTCGAAACGAACTGCGAGAGCAAAACCGGCAGCCAGTGCAAACCTTACAGCCGACGTCACTACCGCAGCCAACGTCACAGCAGCCACTGCATGCCTTACAGCCGACGTCACTACCGCAGCCAACGTCACAGCAGTCACTGCATGTCTTTCAGCCGACGTCACAGCAAACACTGCAAATATTTCAGCCGTCACAGCAACCACTGCATGTTTTTCAGCTGACATCGCTACCGCAACCGATGTCACAACAGCAGCCACTGCAGGTTCCTCAGCCGACGTCACTGCCGCAGCCGATGTCACAACAGCAGCCACTGCAGATTTTTCAGCCGACGTCACAGCAGCCACTGCATGTTTTTCAGCCGACATCGCTACCGCAACCGATGTCACAACAGCAGCCACTGCAGGTTCCTCAGCCGACGTCACTGCCGCAGCCGATGTCACAACAGCAGACACTGCAGATTTTTCAGCCGACGTCACAGCAGCCACTGCATGTTTTTCAGCCGACATCGCTACCGCAACCGATGTCACAACAGCAGCCACTGCAGGTTCCTCAGCCGACGTCACTGCCGCAGCCGATGTCACAACAGCAGCCACTGCAGATTTTTCAGCCGACGTCACAGCAGCCACTGCATGTTTTTCAGCCGACATCGCTACCGCAACCGATGTCACAACAGCAGCCACTGCAGGTTCCTCAGCCAACGTCACTGCCGCAACCGATGTCACAACAGCCACTGCAGATTTTTCAGCCGATGTCACAACAGCCACAGCAGGTTCTTCAGCCGACATCACAGCCACAGCCGATGTCACAGCCACAGCCACTTCATATTTTTCAGCCAGCGTCACAACAGCAGCCACTGCAGATTCGACAGCCGACGCCGATGTCACAACAGCAACCAATGCAAACTCTTCAACAAGCTGCACGAGTGGAAACAACGTCAGCCTTACAGCCATTTCAGCCTTCATCATTTATACAGCCGACTTCTTCTGCGCAGCCAATGTTTATAGCAACACCATCAACCAACGACGAATGCCATCGCTATCAACCCGTGAGTTACCGGAAAATATATCCACTTCCTTTCTTTTCAGGTCTTCCTGAAGAATGGCCGACGTTCGCCGAAGCGTTCGAGTCTACAACCCAAGAGCTCAATTACTCCAATTTACACAACATTATGCGTCTTCGTGATGCTCTAAAAGGTAGAGCCAAAGAAATCGTCGAGTCTCTGTTGGCGAGCTCAAACAACGTCGTCGCTATTATGGAAACACTCGAAGAAACATTCGGTCGCCCGGAGCAGCTAATAAAAAGCCAGATTACTAAAGTTCGTAATATTCCAACATTGATTGAGGGCAATTTGGAATCGTTGGTTGACTTCGCAAACAAAATGAATAATATGGCAACTTTTTTAAAGAATGCACGAGGTGAGCATCATCTGTCCAACACTACTCTACTGAGCGAAGGTAGCCAAATTACCGACGGCTAGACAAATGCAGTGGGCAGAACAATGTCTACAACTGGAACACCCACCCAATATCGTCGACTTCAGCAAGTGGCTCAACCGGCTGAGGCGCTTGGCAAATATTGTCGGGGACTCACTCCCATCTAATTCGACGAGATCCACTGGAAATAGAAAACCACCATCGAACTCAACTGTACCATCAGGCAGCCACCGGTATGCGTATGTTAGTGTTGCTTGCCATAAATGTCAGCTCTGCCATGGGGAATGCAGTAAACTAAATAATTGCCCTGCATTCAAAAATTTGTCAGTTGATGAACGTTGGAGCAAGGTCAAGCAAGTAAGAGTTTGTTTTTCTTGCCTTAAATTCGGACACCAGGCAACCAGCTGCTTCTCAAGAAGAAGATGTGGACTAAACGGATGTACAAAAGTTCACTATCGATTGCTGCACTGTCAACCAACCGAGAGCCGCACAGTGACACAAGCAGCACAGGCGATTGAACGATCAATATCCGATGGACCGTGCGAAATGAGAAAACCCGAAGCACCGAGGCTCAGTGAAAATCGAAGCTGCCATGTGGACAGCAGCCATAACAACAACAACCATTACGTTCTTTTTCAGATTATGCCAATAAAGATATATGGAAACGGAGTCACGATTGAAACTTACGCCTTTGTCGACGATGGAGCAAATGTAACGATGGTGGATCGCGAGCTAGCCAAGCAACTTGGATTAAAAGGAAAGAAGGACACTTTGGAGCTGCAATGGCTTAATAACCACACCACGAGTCAAGACACAGAGATATTACAACTAACAGTAAGCGGTGTATATGAAAATGCGAAAAAATATGCCTTGTCAAATGTTTACACTTCTGAGTTGGAGCTGCCAACGCAAAGTTTTCAATCAGTTCAAAATAGTAATTATTTTCATTTAGCAGGGCTACCACTTCCTAGCTACAGAAATGTCAAGCCACAAATAATTTTGAGTTTGACCCATGCCTTTTTGACCGTGCCTATCGAAGCCCCTCGCGTATCCAGCAGTTCAACTCCGATAGCAGCTAAGACTCGTCTGGGCTGGATGGTTTATGGTCCAATAGAAAAAGAAGATATGCCATCGGTACATCGTGTCTTGCACTGTAAAAAAAATAGCAGACATAATCCATAAATGATGGAAATGAACCATATGATGAGGGAATACTTTGATGTTGAAACGTTTGGCACAAAACCAGATACAAAAAATATTTTGTCGAAAGATGAAAAAAGAGCTTTGGAAATATTAAAAACTACAACAAAACGAATTGATTGTCGTTACGAAGTGGGATTGCTTTGGAAGGAGAATGTCAAACCGTTTCCAGATAGCTTTAAAATTGCACTGACAAGATTGGAAAGTGTGGAAAGGAAAATGGCTCGTGACAAGGATTATAATTCAGAATATCAAAAGAAAATTAACAGCTATTTGGAGAAAGGATACGCAAGGAAACTTACGCCAACAGAAACAGCGGAGCGTAGGGAAAGAACTATGTATCTACCGCATTTTGGCGTGACTAATCCAAATAAAGACGGTCTACGGCTAGTATTTGATGCAGCTGCCAAAACTAAAAATATTTCACTCAACGATAATCTTCTTCGAGGACCAGACATAAACCAACCACTGCTAGCAACCCTGTTTAAATTTAGACAAGCTCCAGTAGCAGTATGCGGCGATATTAAAGAAATGTTTCACCAGGTAATTATAAAAAAAGAGGACCAAGACAGTCAGCGGTTTTTATGGAGAGATGGAGACCAGACAAAGCCAGTGGAATCCTACGTAATGGTTCGAATGATTTTCGGGGCCACCTGCTCGCCTACGATCGCCCAGTACGTTAAAAACATCAATGCTGAAAGATATATCGATGAATCTCCACGAGCTGTGCAAGCCATTACTGAACGACATTACGTTGACGATTATGTTGATTGTTTTCAAACCGAAAATGAGGCTATTCAAGTGGTTAAAGACGTTTTACGCATCTATCAATCTGGCGGATTCACGATGCGTAATATCGTGTCGAATTCGGATAAGTTAAAACTTTCTGTTGGCAGTGCTGCACAACAAAGAAGTGAATCAGTGAAAATTGGAGAGTCGGATAGAATTTTAGGTATGCACTGGCTGTCAAAAACAGATGAGTTTGTTTATGTTTTGAAATTTAAGAAAGTGCCGGACGAAATAATAAACTTTAAAAGAAAACCCACAAAAAGGGAAATGTTAAGTGTGGTGATGTCGGTTTTCGATCCTTTCGGTTTTGTAGCCAATTTTATGATATCCGCCAAGGTGCTCATGCAAGAGGTGTGGAAATCTGGTATTGACTGGGACGAGCCATTACCTGACGAACTTTATCGTCGCCTAAAAAGATGGATGGAGGGGTGGCCAAAAGTCAAACTTTTTCGTATAGCACGCTGCTATTTTAAGGAATTCGAAAATTCACAGCTGGATCTACATGTATTTGCTGATGCGAGTGAAGAGGCGATGGCGGTTGTGGCGTATTGGAGA
Source organism: Coremacera marginata (assembly GCA_914767935.1). NCBI lineage: Eukaryota > Metazoa > Arthropoda > Insecta > Diptera > Sciomyzidae > Coremacera > Coremacera marginata. Next base: position 106,110,443 of record OU612045.1, read on the forward strand.
GCGGTAAGTGATGGCATTATAAAGATTGTTTTTATTGCAGGCAAAACTAGTTGTGCGCCGACACGCTTCCATACAATGCCAAAACTTGAACTGCAAGCAGCAGTCATGGGCGTGCGGCTTATGGAATCCATCGCAAAGTCTCATACCAAAAAAATCCAACGCTGTACCTTTTGGAGTGATTCTCAAACCGTGATTCGTTGGATTCGATCGGATCATCGGAAATATAAACAATATGTGGCAAACAGAGTCTCGGAAATACTGGAAAGTAGCAAGATAGAGGACTGGAGGTGGTGCCCTGGAGATTTCAACCCAGCCGACGATGCGACTCGTTCCAGATATATTGGCCAATACGAAGCAGAGAATAGATGGAAAAATGGACCAGAATTCCTAAAACTCAACGAAAACGACTGGCCTGACAGTACTCTTTCGAACACCAGCGAAGATAGTAGTGACCAAGAACTTCGGGCAAAACACATGCTGCTAGTGACATGCCAAGTAAGTTCCTTTGCCACAATTATTAATCGTTTTTCTAACTATCGTAGAATGAAGCGCACAATCGCCTGGGTAAAGCGATACTTAAAGAATTTGAAGCTAAAGTCCATATCGCAAGCGTTGATAAGCGGAGAACTTTCTGCAGAAGAGGAATTGTCTGCTGAGCGTAATCTATGCCACTGGGCACAAGGGCAAGCGTATGAAGTAGAGATTACTTGTCTATTGCGGGGGGAGGCGGTACCAGCAAGCAGTGATCTGAGGCCTCTTAATCCATTTATAGACCAAGAGGGCTTGCTACGAGTAAATGGCAGGATTGAGAAAGCCGCGTGCTTAACGATGGAAGCAAGACGGCCTATTATTCTGCCGAACAAACATGAATTGACCCGTCTTATCACCCAATATTATCATTGCAAACTTCATCACATCAACACCTCGTCGATCATGTGTGAAATCAGGCAAAGATTCTGGATTTCATCGCTAAGACGCCTGCTGAATAATGTTCAATCGAAGTGTCAAACTTGCCGACTTCGCAAGGCCACGCCACAACAACCGCTCATGGGAGCTCTACCAATCGACAGGGTAACTCCATACGTGCAGCCTTTTTCATACACAGGATTGGATTTTTTCGGACCAATTTTAGTCACAATTCGTCGGCAAAAAGAAAAGAGATGGGTGGCGTTATTCACATGTTTGACGGTACGCGCTATTCATCTCGAGATAGCATCGGACCTTTCAAGTGATGCTTGCATACTTTGTATTCGAAATTTCGTCAATAGGAGAGGAGTGCCGGTACAGATACGCAGTGACAACGGAACGAATTTTGTGGGTATTGCAAAAGAGCTACGAGGTAGTAATAATTTCATAGACAACAACACCGTTACTGCGGGTCTTTCGGGGCTTGGAATAAAGTGGATATTCAACACTCCACTCAACCCTAGTGAAGGTGGAGCGTGGGAAAGGTTAGTTCAGTCCGTCAAGAAAGCGAAGCATTCTATGTTAAAGGAGTACGCACCCCGGCTAGAAACTTTACAAAGTTTCCTTATCGAAGCTGAAAACATCGTCAATTCGAGGCCTTTGACACACCTAGCAGTAACGCCCGACGACCCAGAACCGCTTACTCCAAATCACTTTTTACTAGGATGCACCAATTCTACTCAAACTCCGGCTCAGTACGAACCACGAAATGTTATGTCTCCGAAAACAGTGGCGGGTGCTACAAAATATGAAAAACGGCTTGTGGAATCAATGGGTTCGTGAATATCTGCCCGAACTAACCAGGCGCACCAAGTGGACAGCGCCATCAATTCCAGTTCGTCCTGGTGCTTTAGTCTTGATATGCGACGCAGATACATCAAGATCACAGTGGAAGAGACGAAGAATAATACAGCTATTCTATGGCAAAGACGGAGTCGCACGATCAGCAGAGGTCAGCACAAGTACTGGAGTCTACAAAAGAGCCGTTTCTAAACTTGCGGTCCTAGACGTCGTAGAGCATGTTGGTGAATCCTCCCTCTCTGGGTCAGTTCACGAGGGTGGGGATGTTAATAATTGCCCTAATGGGGTGCCAGTGAAGATCGGTAAAGCAGATCGTAGGAGCGAGAAGTAGGGAGCTGTGCAGTTTTATGTATTTTAATGTTTTAAATTTGTCTATTGCAATTGTATTATTATTTGTATTATTATATGCATTCTATTGTATTAGTAATCTCCGCTATAATTCTTGATATTGTTTAAGTTTAATGTTACCCGTTAAAAAATTGTATTTCTGTAGTCTTTCTGTATATAAGCTGGTTGGAATTTTTAAAGTCTTAATCTTTCTTTTTGAATCCAGCAGTCAAACAAACATGTAAGATTTCTTCTGTTCATATATATATATATTTGGTTTCTTAATCTTTATTTAAAACTATTTTTTAGAGAATAAACAATATGCATTAAAGCAACTATCATAATTTCTTGTTTATTTAATGCGTTTATTCTGAGACTCCTGGATATTGAAAAAGCACAGATTAGGTGGTGTTCTGGAAAAAGTAAGAAACAAAATTTAACGAATTTGATTTAAAATGGAAGCTATTATACATACCTTGTTGATGTTCTATAATTTTTTGTAGTTGGTCATATGGTTCTGTCCAGAATCCTTAAAAATAGCTTTTAATCTGCTTTTCCCAAGGATGACACCTGGCATAGAAAAATTATAAGAGTTATGAATCCAAAATCAGTGCCATCAAAAAGATATATATTTACGTGATTGGTGCTAGTGGAAACTTAGTTGCTCCTCCGACAAAAAGTGGCCAACAACTCTTAAAAGGAAAGTGTCCATATTTGCTCCGAAAGGATTTGCCAGGTCTCTGGAAGAAGTTCAAGAGTTACAATAATAAATTTGGTATCATATTAAAGGTATTTTGAATTCCTACTTGATGATTGGTAAATGATCCATGTATTACAGGGTCTTCTGTCCAGCAGGCGAAAGAATCATCCGTCAAATTTCTTCCTCAGAGAATAAGGCCTATTAGGAGAACATGGAAAAAGTTATTAAAATGCCATTATAATTATCAAAAAGATACATATTTTCCCGACTTATCCATATATAAATCATTGACCTGCATTGAGGCGTTATGTCCAACAACACCAAAAAGCTTCTGGTCCATGAAAATGAATGCTGCATTTTTTTGAGCCTGTAAGCGTAGGAAATGATTTGATTTATTTTTGTATTATAACTATGTAAAATTTTCTTCTTACCTGTTTTCCGAACTGTTTCCATTAGTTGTCCTAAGAGCTCCACCATCACTTTTTGTTCATCTCCTAAAAATCTCAAAACAGTTGTCCAAAATAGTTGTTGAAAAATCGCATTTGACGTTTGAAGAACTGTCAAAACCTCATAGAACGCATGAGAATAGAATTGGTTGTCAAAATTGGTTGTTAACTTCACGGACATTACTTAAAACACTTGTCAAATTTAACGTTTCTAGATTATCATCCTTCATAATGCAAAGATGCCACATTGTTCATAAAAATCCATACGAAAATTCCATAACCAATGGGAATCTGTAAAAAGCACTGAGAGCGAGAGCGAATGAACACATCTTGGCTGAGGTCAGACGAAGATTGTTTGAACTGCGTTCGAAATGTTTTATTGTTGCTTTCAATGCAAAACTATCAAAAAATAGTGAGAGCGAGAGGTTTGTTAATTTTTGAGCGCTGCACATGACAGCAATCATTGTTCAGGACAGTGTTTCTATGTGGCAAAATAACGAATATCTGGCTTTTAGTAGGTAAAACCTACTTTTTAGAGAAAAAGTAGTACTTTTAAACTACAATATAATAAAAAAAGAGTTGTATCAAAATAAGAGTTCTTGGCTATACTCACATAAACAGCGAAAATAGCTTGTCATTTTCTTGTATATTGAACTCCTTATTTTTGTTTACATTTTTTATAGATTGTCAAAAATCGAACAAAGTCGAAAATCAAAACAAGTAAAAAAGAAATAAAAAATTATATACACAAGCAAATGACAGCATATGGTCGCCGATTGTGTAATTATGATACAACTAACAAGGTGGTAGTGATGGTTCTTTTGGTGATCATAAAGTGTCCAAAATGGTATAAAGTAGAAAATGAAAAAAAAGAAAAAATCAGTAAAAAGTTATATATACAACCAAATGACAACCTATCGTTGCCGTTTGTGTGAATATAATTGCATGATGTAGCTAACAAGGTGGTAGTGACAGTTCTTTTGGCGATCATAAAATTTTAAAAATGGTACAAAGCAGAAAACTAAAAAAAAAGTAAAAATAAGTAAAAAGCTATATGTATATACAACACAATGACGACCTATGGTCGCCGTTTGTATATAATTGCACGATCCAACAAAAATGTGGCAATGACAGTTCTTTTGGCATTAAAAGATTGCCAAAAATGGTAGAAAGTAGAAAACGAAAAAATTAAAAGAAAGAATAATATGTAAAATGTACAAGCAAATGACAACATATTGTGAAGCCAACTGTCACTACTCCCATAGTGGGGTTATTATAACGTGTTCTCATTCTATGAAATTGTTCAATATGTTTTTGACTGCTGCCTTTTTTATTTTTATTTATTTTTTTATAATTGTACTAAAATTAAAATTTTAAGACAAACAGAAAATTAAAGCTATGAGAACATTGGTCTTAAGCTAACATGCAGCCTTATTTTGACAAGTTTCATACATGGTTTGATATATGATTCTATAAAATATCAAAATAAGGCAGCCTATTTTTTCTGATTTTCCGGATGAGAACACCTTATATATATTCCACCATGACTACTACCAAATTGATTACATCATGCATGAGCTCACTAACACCTTCCAAGCACAACTGGTCATGTAAGAGCAATTTTTTTATAGTACCTACAAAATATAAAGGGAGGAGAAAAAGAATTGAAATTTATGTGTCAAAAATTGAACACCAGTCAATTCGTTGCCGTCTGACCGACCAAAATGTAAAGGAGAGAATACAAATAGTTGATTGAATGCCATTCAAACGAGCATCGTCTCACCTCAGCCATTGCAGCTATCAAATTTGTACATTTTGGCACATATTACACGAAGGTCGCTTGCTTGGCGAGCTCGATGCTTTGTTGTTGCTTTCAATGTAAAGCTGTCAAAAAACCGTGAGAGTAAGAGCGGATGAATAGTTTGGCCCATATTACACAATGCTCGCTTGCTCTATAATAACTAAATATTTAGTAATAGTAATACTAAAAATATAGTATAACTAAATATTTACTGACAAAAACATCTTGTCCAGTATGTGGTACAAAATGTGTTTCACACGATCGTCAGGCTATATAAGAACCCCTAAAAATGAAAACTCCTGCTAAATCGGAGGGTCCAAACACAAGAGGACATGCAAAAAAGCAAAATTTGACTTCATCTGACTCTAGAACAACTAAATCATTACCAACAGTTTCAACGGCTCCCATTGTGTCTATATCTAGTCCAACTTCGGTTGAACAAACAACGAGAATAAGAAATTTGGTCACTGCCGCCGTTGGTGCACAACAAGCGGAAATGTTGAATAATCTTAGTCAGCAACTAAGCCAACTTATTGAGACCACTATTGAGTCAGGTTTCAGACGCCTTTATATTCCCCAAGTTAACGCGTCTAAATCGTTTACCGGTCCAACATTACAACGAAGACCCACCCTGCCAGCTGAACATCAAGCTCTCGAACAGCTTTTGGGTTTACCATCAACTGGTAGTGCAAACACGAATGTTCAGAATCATTTCTATGACGCAGCTTTTACTGGGGCTTCACCACCAAATTCACCAAATAAACAGTTAGGCCTGAAAAGGTCGGTCACATAACCCTTAATTGGAAAGTTAAATTTACGGGTCGTTCAGACGGATTGTCTGTGGAAAACTTTATATACCGCATAGAAGCTTTGACAAATCAAACATTAGGCGAAAATTTTGAACTGCTTTGTCAACATGTAAGTCCATTGTTTGACTCTAAAGCATCCGACTGGTTTTGGCGTTACCACAAATCGGTCAGAGAAATCCACTGGAATGACCTGTGTATTGCTTTAAGACGACAATACAAAGATTCCAGAACTGATCTTGATTATCGCGAGATGATCCGTGGTCGGAAACAGAAAATCGGTGAAAGTTTCGATTCATTTCATGAATCTATTCTAGAACTGACTGATAGGTTAGATAAACAATTGCCTGAGAATTCTCTTGTTGAAATACTAAGACGTAATCTTCTTTCCGAGATTCAGCACGAAATACTAAATTTGCAGATATACTCTGTCTCACACTTGCGCGATGTTTGCAGAAAACATGAGTTTTTTTTTGCAAGATATGCGTCGAAGCCAAAACTTGTCTATACCATTTTTACACAGAAAACACGTATCTGAACTTGATCAAGAATGTGCCAGATACATCGGTTGAAATGACACTGGTAATGATGATGATTGAGAAGAATCAGTTTCAGCCATATCATTGATATGTTGGAACTGTAGGAAAAGCGGTCATCGTTATCAAGATTGTTTGGGCGAAAAAAAAGTCTTTTGTTATGGTTCTGGTATGCCCAACACATACAAGCCATGTTGTAAAAATTGTACTAGTTCAAAAAACTTGCATTCGAGTGCGCTGAAAAGTACACACCGACAGATTTCAATGAAGACTCAAGCAAGCAGCATGGAGACCGAGTAGCGCACATTCCTCACTTCACAAATTATCAAAACATCTATCAGACACTAAAATTAAATCTAATAATTCAACATTTATTTCAAAACCTATTAAAGCCTTTTCATATACGATTACGTGAATATAATGATGCTCGCGAAAGAATTTTCAATGATTTTTCTTCTTCAAAACTAACAAGATCCAGCTTGCGAAAGCGCTCCTTTTGGAAAAGAGTTAACTGCAACAGGAAATTGTTGGTATGTTCAGTACTTGATAGTACACACGATATTCGACCGTATACCGAAGTGTATTTGTTTGGCAAACAGGTAATTGGATTGCTGGATACGGGTGCATCTACTTCTTGCATTGTTGACTGCCAATTGATTTCGTAAGCTCAGAAATGTCCTTTAACAGATTTAAATCTTTTGTCAAAACAACTGATAGCAAATCACAAAGTGTCATTGGTTGTGTGGAAACAGACATCACTTTTCGAGGTATTTCCAAGAAAATACAAATATACGTATTTACTATACCCAGTCTTTCTCAAAATCTCTATCTTGGAATAGAATTTTGGAAATCCTTTGATTTGCTTCAAACTGCTCTTGTAAGTGAAATAAACTCTCAAGGTGAATTTAATGATTCAAAAAAATATGCTTTGACAGAATAGCAACAAAATCAACTCCAAATTTCAATTCAGACATTTCCGTCATATGAAAAGGAAGATATTGGTACAACACAAGTTTTATCCCACGTAATCACTGTAGGTGATGCCACACCGATAACACAGCGGCATTTTCCTGTTTCTCCAGCTATGGAAAATCTTATATACGCGGAAATTGAAAGAATGTTACGGTTAGGAATGATTGAAGAATCTGACAGCGCTTGGTCTTCACCTATTGTTCTAGTTAGAAAACCAGGTAAAGTCCGTCTGTGCCTTGATAGTCGCAAGGTAAACGCTGTGACTGTCAAATACGCCTATCCGTTGCCTAACATTGGCGGTATTTTAAGTAGACTCCCTAAAGCCGAGTTCATAACTAGCTTGAACTTAAAGGATGTGTTTTGGCAAATACCGCTTGATGTTGCATCGAGAGACAAGACAGCCTTTACTATACCAGGGCGTCCTTTATACCACTATAAAGTGATGCCATTTGGACTTTGCAATGTACCACAAACCCTGTCGTGTCTGATGGATAAGATTATTCCAGCACATTTACGAAATGAGGTTTTTATATATCTAGATGATCTTCTGATCATCTCACACTGCTTTGAGAAACACTTAGCAGTGCATCGAGAAGTTGCGCAGCAATTACGTTCATCAGGTTTGACTAAAAACATCATGAAGAGCAAGTTCTGTCTAAAAGAAGTCAAATACTTAAGTCATATAGTGGGAAATGGTATCATTCGTACAGATCCAGAGAAAGTTTCCGCTATTAGCGACTTTCCGACTCCGCGATCTGTGAAACAACTTAGGCGATTTTTAGGTATGTCCGGTTGGTACCAAAAGTTCATCATCAACTACGCTTCGGTTACCTCGCCTCTAAGAGATTTGCTAAAAACTAATAGCACAGAAGCACAGAAAGCTTTTGAAGAGTTAAAAAACATCTTGTCTACCGCTCCGGTTCTTCACAGTGCTAACTTTTCACAGCCGTTTTGCATACACTGTGATGCAAGCAAAACCGGGATAGGAAGTGTATTGGTGCAAATAAATACAAAGGGTGAAGAGTTTCCTATTGCATTTATTTCTAAGAAACTCAATCAAGCCCAACGTAATTATCCCGTTACCGAACAAGAGTGCTTAGCTACAATGCAAAGTATTAAAAAGTTTCGAGCTTACGTGGAAGGACATGAGTTCACTGTGATTACTGATCACGCGTCATTAAAGTGGCTCATGTCCCAAACAGATCTCAATTCACGGTTGGCAAGATGGGCCTTAAAGCTTCAAGGTTTTAATTTTAAAAATCAGCACAGGTGAGGTACGCAAAACGTTGTTCCGGATGCACTTTCAAGAGTACATACAGACGACCTATCCGCTCTTGATTCTGGTGTTTTCTTGGACCTTAGTTCACAACATTTTCAATCAGACGAATATAAAGTATTTTTAAAAAAAGTAGAAGAGAAGCGTGACAAGACTCCAGACCTGAAAGTAGTAGACAACTTTATTTACAGACGGACAGAACACATGAACGGTGAACAGCAGCACGACGATCTTGCATGGAAGCTATGGGTTCCAAAGGAAATGTTTCAGGAGGTTCTGGTAAAGGCACATGATAATCATTTGTCCACACACGGCGGCATCAACAAAACTGTTGAGCGAATCCGTCGCTACTATTTTTGGCCAGGTTTAGTAAACGTTGTTAAAAATTATACTAACACATTTGAAGTGTGCAAGTGTACAAAACCTCTGAATCAAATCCTACGGCCACCTATGGGAAAAAATGTCAGATACTAAGAGACTGTTTCAGAAACTATATACACATTTTTTAGGCCCGTATCCGCGATCTCGTTCTGGAATTGTTGGAATACCCTTTCTTAAAACCAATAAAGCAGTTTACGGCAAATGTTGTCATAAAATATCTTGAACAGGAAATATTTCATGCTTTTGGCGTACCTGAAGCAATTGTTTCAGACAATGGTTCATAATTAAAATCGAAATATTTTAAAGAATTGACCCAAAAGTATGGAATAAATCATGTTTTTACAGCAGTACTCGCCCCGCAAGCAAATGCTTCCGAACGGGTTAACAGATCTGTTATATCTGCTATAAAAGCTTACGTTAGTCCTGATCAAAAGAATTGGGATGAAAATCTTAGCAGCATTTGTTGTGCTTTTTGCGCTACAAGCGGGGATCATCCTTTGTTTGTTATCCCCAAAGTCTGATTTTGGCGGGGGAGACTGTGCCAGCGCTTGTAGCTTTGCGTTAATGCTTTCTAAAATGATTGTTTTTCTTACATCCTAGCCTTCCTTTGATTGACTTCCGGTCAACTGGCCCTCTAAATGTCGACGGTCAGTGCTTACCATTTTTCACCAACGATCCATCGAAATTTTATTGATATGTTTTTGTTAATAATAATGGCGTTTTAACAAATTCGAATAGCGTGACTCGAAACGAAGGTAACACAACGTGGTTAATTTTTAACGTCGGTCTTTCTAAATCCAGCACCGAACGAGACAGTCGACGATTGTTAAAATCATTGTTCTCTAACTTAAAGTTTTTTTTTAAATATTATATAATTAAAAACATTCACTATAATAATTTAAATTTGAACCTGAAATGGCATTGTAAGAAATGAAATTAATTTATATAAAATCGTTTTTCTGAATAGAGCCATATTTTCAGATACAGAATTTGAAACTCATAAAATTGCAATTTATTCTATTGAAAACTAAAATCAATCTTTAATGAATATAATTTTACGTGAGCAATATTATTTTATTTTAAATAAACGCACAAATTAAATAACCTCCTCTTAAAAATCAGCTTCTTATCGAAAAACTAAATTTCTAATTTCGCATTAAAATCTTCAATTATTAATTGACAAACTACAATCAAACGAATCTGAAAGATGAATTGCTATGTTTTTGTCTCAAAATCAATTCACCACAATTATTGGAGAACTTCATCTTATTTTTCTCATTTGGTGCCATTTTCTCACGAGGGTGAAAATTAAAGTTTGAAAGTTTTTCTTCTAATTCTAATCAATCAACAGATTGGCACCAAATTTATGCTCACCTCTGCATTAAACTGCAATTCCATCTCTTCACCTGATTTTCTCACCAATCGACCAGCTCAAGCATAGAACATCGTGGGATTAAGTGAAGAAAAAGTTTTAAAATGAGTTAAACTCAAGTAAAGTTTTTAATTTAAATCTTAAAAGTAAAAAAAAAAACCATTGAAAATGTTAAATTATAGTTTTAAATTAAAAAAAAAAAGAATTATCGTTAACCTAAAAGTTATGCTAAATAAGTGAAAGTAGTAAAAAAGTATGTGAGAATAAAACTAAACTTAAAACAACAACTTAATTTGATTAACAATATTTATAGCAGATTCACTCTTACTATGAAAGTACTTTCATCGTGGGAGCACCAACACCAGACAATGTAAGTCTCTTTCACTTTAATATGTTTCTTTTTTTTTTTTTTCTTATGAATGTTAAGTTTTTTTAATAATATTTACATATATATTTGCTATATGGCAATGTCATTTACCAACTCTTATGGCAGTATTTTGTAAAACGCAAGCGATCACGCCACTTGGGGTTTTTTTTTGTCTAGCAATTCCGTTTTCATATGAAGTAAAACAAACTCTTTCTCTCACAGAAATTTTGTACTGAAATTTATTGCCAGACAAAAAAATCCTAAGTGACGTGATCGCTTGCGTTTTACAAAATACGGCCATTAATTTGCATGGAATAATTTTTTTATGTTACAATAGTTCATCGAACTTTCATGTTCCATTTTTAATTTAATTACCCAACAAACAAAAAAAAATTTTAGTATACTTTGCTTGATTGGATTAGACATATTTTTTTTATAAAATATGAAAACAAATAAATAATAGCTTTAGGATATTTTTTTAATTTTAATTTAAAAAAAATAATACTTAATTCTCTATAATATCATGTTAAACCAAAATGAAAAAATTTAATTATTATACTACAACGTTTTTCTTAAAATTAAAACATGTTCTTAGCTTTTGTAATTTTTGTAAGAGATTCTTGAAATAATGGTCACGAAACCTTGTGGATCATATTTAATAGCTTTTGTGAACAAATTTTATAAAATTATGAATTAATAAAATCTCGTGGTTGATTTCTGGCATCAGTTTGTATAGGTGTGAAAATTTTAAAGGGTTCAGTGTATTTCATTTGGTCATAAACGTTGATCATAGAGGGGAGGGCAAAGGCGAATCAAAGTCAACATCTATCACACAAAATAAGAAAAAAAAGTAATTTCTTTGTTACAGTATTTTAGTTTCTTTGTATTTATATCCATTTCCTTTATTTTAATATTTCTTCGATTCTTTTTTTTCTCTCTAAAATATACACGCAAATTTTAAATTATTTGTAAGTAGCAACAATTTGTGAGATGCGGTTTGAACTCCACCCCAATTGCCGACGAGCCAGAGCCAGAATTTCAAACGTGCAACCGCAGTTCGCTCACAGAAAACAAAATCCTCTAACATCAAAACGTTACATGCTTCAAAACTAGTGTGTTCTTTTAGTTTTTAAAAATTTTTAACTAATTTGGGATAACCCAGTGGCGAAAGTAGACTTCGAAGACGTTGTCTTTGTAGCCGTCGTTGAAGACAACGGAGTAACATTGCGGATTTTTTGCTAGCCTGTATTCATAAACAAAATAAGTCTAATGAAATTTGTGCCTCTCCATACCTCTCCGAATTGTTGCTCAAATTATGCCTCTCCGAATGAGATTAGAACTATTGCCAGACGCAATATTTAATTATTATGATGCTTTTTTATTGAGTTGAAATTAAATATTTTTGGTTTTATGAAGTTCAGCAACAAAGAGCAAAAAAGTGAGAACTAAAAGTGAACGTTAAGTTAAAATAAAACAAAAAAAGTTGTTTGAAGTGAAAAACAACAAAGAAGGAAAAATGAGTAAGGAAATCAAAAAACTGAGTTAATTTATTTACATAAAAAAAAAAGAATACTTAAAATATATAAAAACAAGTAAAAAAACAGTGTGTATAACAAAAAGCAGCAATAGCAGTGGCGGTATCAGTGACAGTGGCGGAATTGATATTAATAGCAGTAGTTTCAATGCTACCGAAGTAAATTTTGATTTTTGTTGGAAAGAACTCTTCATCAAGGTTAAAGCGGATGCATTAAAGAATCAAAAACTCACCAAAATATTCAAAAGGCATAAAGTAAGTAGAAGATTTGGTAATGAATTACTGTGTTTGTAATTTACTTATATAATTTTTTTTCTTAACTTCTTAAATAACATTTCATTCATTTACATTATGAAAGTATTCATCATAACTCTGTTTTTATTTTCAGAGGTTATTTTTGGCTAAAACAACGCTTAACCTAATTTTTATTAATTTTTTTAATTCTAAATCCAAAAATGCTTAAAATTTCATATAATTTTTAATTTTTTTTTTTTAATCCAGAAATATATTCACTTTAATTTTTCACATGATTTGTAATATTATTTAATCCAAAAATGAATTCACTTCAATTAATAAATGAATTTAATGTTTTCAATGAATAAATAAAACAAATGAAATTTTTTTAGCAAATATTTTGATCAGGCCATAAATGTCCCATCACTAATATTCTAAATATGTAAATATTGTATTTATCGTTTAAGAAGCACTGAAGCTTGTATAGTTCTCTTTCATTAACTACCAACGGTAAAAGACTAATTTTAGTATTAAGCCTCGCTGCTAGCCTTCTGCTTAGCTGTGAGAAAAGTTTTCCTTCTCTTCTTTTTAACATCTCGTGAACGCAAGACGTACCTTCTTCATATCAGCTTAAGTTTAAGCCTAATCTTAAGGTAAATAATTAAGTTTTAAACAACCTTTTAATAAATAACTTTAAATCCATTAAATTCTATATTGGCTTTTTTCTTCTTCCGTGACTTTTATCGGCGAGTTAAAACATTGGGTTTTAACGTCAACATATTTTAAAATAAATTTTCCTAATAATCGTGAACCTCTTATTAATTTTGTATTTCGATTCAAACCGCAAAGTAAGCAGTGAAAGTTTAGGCTGAGTGGAAGACTTAGAGAATTGAAAATATAAAACAAGGAGAGCGAACGCAATGAGGCAGAAATATAGAGCAAAAACAAGCAGAGCTGTACTGGTTTTAAGAGAACGCGTACATTAGCAGTACGTGGATCCTTTCTGTCGTCGAAGACGTGGGAAAGTTTGAGTAAAAGATAAGGATCAGTGAGTAGAGTGGGAAAGTGGGGGAACTGGAAGCATAAAACAAGGAAAGCAAGCGCAATGGGCAGAAATATAGAGTAAACACAAGCAGAGCTGTACTGGATTTGAGAAAACATTTACATTATGCAGTAAGTGGATCCTTTCTGTCGCCGAAGACGTAGCGAAGTATAGTATGCACTTCGTTCTGCTAAATTGTTTGAAAATGTCTTCGAGTACAGCTATAAAAGTGGATCGATCCGTCGTGTGTGACGGATCGAATGTCTTCAAGACGGCATCAAAGATGGATCGATCCGTTCGCTACTGGGAATTTTAATGTATTTATATGTGTGTGTGTGAACTGAAACAAGTGTGTTCTTTTAATTTTTAAAAATTTTTAACAAATTTGTAATAATTTTCCCTGGGAAGATAAGGGTGCTCCTGGCTTAATTGCAAATGGTGTAGGGATTTTCCTGAATGACGAAGATCATTAAAAGAAAATGACTCCATAAATTGCACATTTCTACATTAAACAGGGCGACAGGAATAATAACAGAATTTTTTAGAGTTCAAGATATATAAATCAATATAAAAATCGATATCTATATGATCAATATATGAGAAATACAATATATGTATAGCGCAGTTCCTCACCCTTTAGCGATTGGAAAGTAAGAGAGAGTTGACAAAACTAGATCGGGCTGATATAGCATCGTTCTAAAATAAAGCAAAAAGATAACACCTCGATTTAAAAGTTTGAATATAAATAATTATTGTAAAGTAAACAAGGTTCATTTATGAAATTCAACAATTATACCGAAAACGCCTAGTGGCATAGACACTCTTTTTAAATGGTGTGCTGTTAGCAACTTTATTTATATTACTATATTTCTCTTATTAAATGACTGAATTATTTCTTGTGATGCTTTTAAATTTTTATATTTAGATTTATTTATTCAGTCTATGGTCTAAAGAAGAAAACACTTTAAAACGTCGCAACTCTCTCGATGGTATATTGAAATTAATGAATGCCAAAAAAAAATTACCCGATATTATGTCATAAAAAACAGTAAGAAAAGTAGTTTTTCTACGTGTTTCTAAAGTCTTGATGCCTAAAAGCAAGCTTCTAACATTATATGAGGGCAAATCTTCATGACAATATAGTGAACGAAAAGCGAATTTAGTGAATCTCTTCTGAATTTGTTCCAATCTCAACGTATAAACGGCATACGGCGGATTCCAAATGAATGATGCATATTCTAGTTTTGACCTTACAAAAGAATTGAACAATGACTTTAAGGTGTGAGGATCAGAAAATTTAGAACTATTTCGACGGATGAATGCAAGTAAAGAGTAGGCTTTAGGGACTAGTTTTTTCTGTTTTTTTTACATACACGAAAAAAAGGTATTCTGCTTGCGGCCCGGATAAATAACTCGACTTCGGTATATCTGTAATGGAAAAAGTTAGATTCAGTACAGATGTAATTCTGGTCCCTACCTCAATCATAATTTTGCAAGTATTTTTTACAAAATGGCGGTCATTGAAAAATGAAAAACCGATTTTGGGTCTTTTTTTGTAGTTTAGTGTAAAAAGAAATAGTAAAAAATTGGTAAAATTATGATTGAGGTAGGGATCAGAATGGTGACAATTCTGCGTCGATTGCATTTTGTTTCATCAAAATCGGTTCAGAACTACGGGCGCAATCTGGGCCGCAAGATCGAAAAACGTGGTTTCGAGATAAGCGCATTTAAGTTTGGTTATTTTTTAGCCTCAAAACTTTGAGCATGCAGTTTTGAAAATTCGACAATTTTGCGCCGATTGCACTTGGTTTCATAAAAATCGGTTCAGTAGAACCGGAGAAAAGTGGCTTCGAATTTAAAAAATGTGATTTTGAAAAAACTCAAAAAACATTTTAGGCTATAAAACATGTTTTTTTTGTGAAATACTTACATATATCAATCTGCAATGCCAGCCCTATAAAGAACTCCTTCCTCTTCTTCAAAAATGAGGACTCAGCGGCTCTTTGTGCTCTTCGGACAGTTCTACCTTCCTTTGATGCAGCCAGAGATCTTGCTTCGGACCTTTTCAAACGTTCTTCGTTTCGAGATATGGCGAAATCATATGTGACGTTGCCAATCAGTATGTCCATTAGGTTCATTATTTGAAGTATTGGCAAGAAACCCTCGTTAAATATGACAGTTGCAATATAATTGGCAATCTCAATAGTGCGTGCGCCAGTGTGCATATGCTTCGGTGCGAATGACCACAGCACTGCGTTGAAAGATTTGTTGCTGTTTTGAGTTTCGGAGCCAAGGCATCTATCCAACAAATCATCGGCTGACAGTGCTTCGTAAATAGGTTTGATTGCTACCTGTAGCGGGATTCCCAAACATCTTAACTTCGATTACGTTAACGTTAACTAGTCTTAGCTACAAAAATTGTTAACTCGTATTCCCAAACTCAACCTTAGATATTTTTGTAGATAGCTTTGACAGTTCGTTAACAATATCTTAACGTATCTGTAGCTAGCTTAACAACGTATTTTAAGACGTTGTTAACCATACAAATATCAACGTTAAGCGTAAAATAAGGTTTTTTTGTGAAGTTGTGAAGAATACAAATATTGTAAAAAGTACAGCCAACTTTTTTATTTTTTAAGACATGTTTATGTTTTTGGTGTCATTGAAAAGAAAATTGAACAAATTACAAAATTGATCTTAAAAAAAATTTAATTTATTACGCGAAATTCTGAGAAATTTGCACTCAAAGTTGAAATTTGGTAGTTTCAATCGATTGATTTCATCTTCACACGACCACAACTCGGTAACGGTTAAGTTGGTGGGGTTTATTGACATGCCATTAGAAAGGTGTTTTATTGCCTTTATAAAGAAAATGCAACCGTAAATAATTAAATATAAATATAAAGTAAAAGAATGTCAAAACAAGAACAAAAACAAAAAAACCCCAAAAACAAACCAACGAAATATACAATGAAAGATTAAATTCAAATAAATCGACTTCATTGCTTTTATATTATAAACATATTCACATAAGCTGCACTTGGGAGACAGTAACAGCAGCAGAGGTAGCAGCAGCAGCCTGTTAGAGAGATCTCGCAACACACACTAGCTGCTTAATCACAACAATCCCTGGCTATCCTTACCACCTCTTCATCACTACCGTTTTGGCAGCATCGGCTCACGAAAAAGTCCAGCATCAGCTTGTATTGCTCAGCTGTTGCACGGCTGCTTCTTTTTTTGCTGCTTGCATTTTTATTTTTGTTTGATTTTTTTTATTTTTTCTATTCTTCTTTAATCTTTCACCAATTTAAGCTGTCAAATGCCAATACTGCCATATTTTCAATATTTGTTAACAATGATTACGCTAACTTTATTAATGCAACTCGTAGCAAATATTGCAGTTAAGCATAGGTTTGGGAATACGGCAGTTGTTACTGCAAGCTATAATCGTTGTTAGTTAACGTTAACGTAATCGAAGTTAAGATGTTTGGGAATACGTAGGTGCATACGTATGCTTGAAGCTGTCGATTGTCCCTTCTGCTACCGCTTTTTGCCAGGCGCACCAGCTCGACGCACCGGTCGAACAGTTTTGGTGCTGTGGAGCTTCATCAGTCGAGATTTTGTGCAAAAACGATGCCCAAACAGCCTTCTTAATGTCAGCAACCGACTCTGGATGACGACGAATAGCGAGGCCATAATATGTTGTTAGTTCACAGATGACTTTATCTGTGAGTTTGCCTACACCCATGCCGCCAATGCCTCTCTTCTCTTTTTTGGCTTTAATAGCTTTGAATGTTTTTGAGTCGCCATCGTCGATATACTTGCAGTATTTTACGCCATGCTTTTAGACTGATATGGCGAACATTTCCTTTATCGCATCCACCTCCATCTTCCCAGAGCTTCCTTGATGGCTGGCACGGCATTCCTCTTCGTGGTCTTCAATCCAAATTTCATATACCAGTGGGTCTCTTCTTTCTTAGCTTCCCAATACTTGAAACTGTTGCATACGCTGGACTTTACAACAGAGTCGACTATTTTTTTACTGTATTTGCCGATCAACGTTGTAGCGTCGCATAGTGAAGAAAAGCCACGTTTTTTCCAAGTGTCATTGCCTGATACGGTAAACATTGTTGGGTCGCAGTGTGGATCGGCTGTGACCATGGCATCTTTCTCTTCTTTCGCGGCTTTTGAAAGAGTGTATCCATAGATCGCGCTTGCAGCTGTATGAAAGTTCTCCAGGGCAGTGTAGTATAACGAGTTACCCTCCACCCTCAACGAGTTACACCTCTGCCGATATCCATGAGGCCACAAAACGTGTTAATGCATTTTAGCCCTCGGCAAAAATCAAGAGCCGGTTCATCAAATATGATTTGCCAACCAAAGACGACGAAAAAATTTATGTAGTGGTCGGGCAAGCGCAGTGAAAACCAATTTTGAAGCCAATTCCATACGGCGATGCTTTTTTTAACTCGATTTTTCCTTCACATTCGGCACATAACACCAGATTGGCAATTGCCTAGAAAACTGTATAAAATTCCAAAATGCAATTCTCCTTTTTGTTTTCAATGCTTATGTCTTCGTTTTCATTATTTTTAAATTCTTTGCCGATGTACTTGTGAATTCGGTGTCCTCATCTCTTTCGTGTTGGTTACCACGAAACTGGCGTTTCAAGGGACTATCTATCCATTGTTTTTAGCTCAAACAAAAATTTTTATCAAAACTGTACTTTTCAAAACTGTATGCGCGCGCGCGTCCGGTTTATAACTCAATTTAAAGTGAACTAAACGCTGCCAACATTCGAATACCTAAGCTCTAATATGTGTGTTCATTTATTTTTAAAATTTGTATACGAACAAGTTATTACCTACTAAAGAACGCGTTGAACGAAATTCGGTGGTTGCTTCAAGCCGTTGCATTCAAAAAGTAGCCAAATTAAACAAATCGCATCTTGGCGAAAACATTGCTGAACAAAAAACGCCATATCTACTAAAGTACTTCGAATTTCAAAAAACCCTTTTAGGACGAAATTCTCAAATATCCAAGCTATAAAAATATGCAAAAAAAATTGTTGCCAACCAGGAATACTCCCTTAACGTGATTAGTAAATGTGAACTTAGTATCAAATATGACGCCAAGATCTTTGATCGATTGAGCACAGTTAAGAAGTATTCTAGAAATAGAGTAAAACAGAAAGATTTAAAGGTAGATCATTCAAACTACTCCATTGGAAATTTAAATAATTCACTTCGCTTTGAAAGTTGGTCGAAAATTTATGATGAATCTGACCCCTCTAAGGCATGTGAACTTTTCATTGTATGGTCAAGAAAAAAAATGAAAAAATTAAAGCCCTGGATCTCAGATGAATTGTTGAAAAAAATTAAAATAAAAAATAAGTTTTTTAAAAAGAAAAAAAGAAGGCCTCATGATATTTCAATTCGTACTACATATAAAAAGATGTGTAAAGATATTTCTGAAGAAGTTATAACTTACAAAACCAATTTCTACTGTAATGAATTCAATAAAGTTAAAGGTGTCATGAGAAAAAAGTGGAAACTAGTAAATAACATACCTACTAAATAAAAACAGAGATCAAGTAAGTGTACATAGTTTGTTCAAATGCTTCAAAGAATATTTCTCTTCTATAGGACCGGAAATTGTAGCAAAGTACACTTACGACGAACTACAGTGTAATTGTCTTTCTCTTGAGCCATGACTTCCTAATAGTTTTTTTTTTTTTAACCAATTTCTTCTTTTGAGGTATACAAAATTATTACGTTTTTAAAAAAATCAAATTCATCTCCTTCTAGTAGCTTTTCCAAAAACTTTGTGAAAAAAATCGCGTTCAACATCAGTGACGTTTTAAGCTATTTGTTCAACAAAAGCGTCCAACTAGGAATATTTCCTGACATTATGAAAATTGCTGAGGTAATACCATTATATAAAAAATATGTCCGTTCTAATGTTAACAATTGTAGACCTATATCACTTCTACCTATCTTCTGTAAGGTGTTTGAAAAGGCAATGAAAATCAGAATTGTCAATTTTATTGAAAAAAACAAAGTTTTTAGCAATTTGCAATTCGGCCTTAGATCTTGGCTATCTACTGAAGATGCCTTACTGAATTTTAGTTCAAGTATATTCGGGTCTTAATAGTAAACAAAATACTGCAGCTTTATTTGTAGACATTACCAAGGCTTTTGATTCTGTTGACCACAAGATTCTGCTATTTAAATTGCATAACTTTGGCTTTAGAGGCTGTATATATAACTGGTTCAGCTCATACTTAAATAATAGGCAGCAAAAAGTGTAGATTAAAGGTCACATAAGTTCGGCATATCATATTTCATTAGAAGTTCCTCAGGGTTCGGTGCTAGGCCCAATTTTTTTCTTGGTCTTCATAAATTCTCTCTGCTCTCAAAACTTTAAAAGTAAAACAATTGCGTTTGCTGATGATATGGCCTGTACTTTTACAAGTAAATCTACACTAGATCTCGTTGCGGATATTAATCCCGACCTTGAAATCTTGCGCCATTGGTTTAAAGTCCATAGGTTAGTTATAAGTGACAAAACGAGAGTAATGTTCTTTAATGTTGTAGATAAAGACTTAAACCTTGGAAAACTATATTTTCATAGTAGTAATTGCGCAAAATTTGTTGCCTTCACATGGCAACGTGTCTGACCGCCTCAACCTGGCGAGGCCAGCATTATTCATGTCGAAATCGTCTCAAACCTCCACGTGGTGTTCCCTGGGCAACGGCAAACTGGCATCCGTCAGTTTGACGGCTAATTTGAGCGGCGGGTCGCTCCATAGACCTTAAACATGGAATGTGCGCAGAGTTTGGGTCCCGCCACATTACTACTGCCCAATGAAAACTAAGCCAGCCTCGGATAAAAACCCCAATTATGTTGACGACCACCGCAAACGAAAAACGGACAATGATTTACGGATATGCACCTGGAATGTCCGAACCCTTTATAGGAAAGGTGCCATTATCCAACTGGCGGAAGCCCTCAAAACAATAAAATCTGACATCACCGCGATCCAGGCAATGCGATGGAAAGGGCAAGGCTGCTCTAAACACGCACACTGTGATATCTACTACACCTGCCATGCGGAGAGGCGCGAATTTGGATGTGGATTCGTTGTTAGCAGGAAACTACGCAACCTTGTTTCCCGGTTCACACCTGTGAACGAAAGATTGGCCACGATCCGTATCAAGGCAAAATTTTTCTCCATAAGCCTTATTTGCGCGCAAGTTATATATTACGTATACTTTATTTAACTAATTTCCCCTTTTCTTATTTTTCTCTTTATTGCTAACTTTATTCTGTATATATTTAAATTTTTGTCAAGTTCTTCTCATTGCATAAGCTTCTTTCTTCTACTATTGGATTACTGTGTAATTTAACATTCATGTGACCTTCAAAAACTCAAATATATACCACAGCTAATTATCTATTTAATCTTAAACCACTTTCTTTAACACTCACTCTTGATTTATACTTATAAGCGTTAATTTGTTTAAGAACTAATTAGATAATAAATATTTATATATAAATAAAAACTTTATGTGTTTTTATTACTGGCGCAATCTTCGGTGAACCAAAAGTTTCGGTGAACTTAACTAAAGTTAAACGGAAAACGAGAAAAAAAAATTAAATTGTTTTAATGTTAAAATAATAAACTGAAGAAAAATTTAACATATATACGCACAGTGAAAAAAAAAATATCGATTTGCATTTCTTTCAAAATATTAATCACTTTGATTAACAATGGATTTATGATAATATCGTCAAATGAAAAAAAAAATATAAATAAATAAAATAATTCAGTTGTGAAGTGCAAAGAGTACTTTTTAAAAGTGCGCCGACCTTAATGCCCTTGACTCAGGTGTAAGTTCCGCTGTGAAAAAAAAAAGAACATAAGAATAGAAGAACATAAGAGAAAAAATTATACAAACAACAATAGTGCTTAATACTAGTATTTGAGAAAAAACACAACCATGGCTATGCAGTTGTCTCTGAGCGATATTATAAGAGATGCTCAACCCATCCAAATATTTAAAGGCGATAGCACATACGCTTTATCGTCGTTTATAAGAGAAGTGGAGTCGGTGCAAGCGCTGATTGGGGACCAAGCATCATTGCAAGTCTATGTACATCAAAGAGTAATTCTCAACAAAATACAAGAACCTGCTCTGCATATACTTCGTACGCTGGGTGCATTGCCAACATGGGAGAGAGTAAAACGAGCTTTAGTAAAGAACTTCGGCGTTAAAGAGTCTTATGATGAGCTTTACAAATGTGCTCATACTACCATCAATAATGATATTGTAAGTTATTTTAATTACCTTTGCAGTATTTGTTGTAAAATTAATGAAAAATTTGAGTTCGATGACGAAAAACCAGTAGAATATGAACCTCAGCGTGTTGATAAATTTATCTTACGCACTTTTTTAAATAATATTGACGTCAATCGAGCTTCAGTAATTATAAATTCTAAAACAACGAATATAAGAGATGCTTTTCAAATATTAGAAGAAAATGGTTTAATTCGTAGTAAGAGTAAAATAGATGTAAGACATTTTAAAGAAAATAATAACCAACATTATGAGAAATGTACACAATATCCAAGTTCAACATTGCCATATCCACAATCTTCTCCACTGAATCAGCCATATTATAAACAAAAAACTAATTCACAGTCTTATAATAATCAAAATAGAAATCACAATTCACAGAGATTTTCGAATTCATATAATAAGAATTTTTATTCAACCCAGGCTCAACCTTCGCGAAACATAAATCGCAGTTATTCAATGCCAATTCCATTTGCTCAACATCCTGGTGGTAACAATAATATGTCGCCAATGGAAATAGATTATTTGAATACAGATGTACAGTGTGATTCTTATGCTTCAAACACCGAGGATCATGTAAATTTTCTTACAATAGCCTCAAGAAATCATTACCAGTGATCGAATTGACCATTGGCAATGAAAAACTTTTAGCATTAATAGACACAGGTGCAACTACTTCTTTACTTGATATTACAAAAATACAGAAGAATACCACTTAAGCAAAATATTTGTTTTACATCACTAAATAATCGCACTAATATTACACACGAAATAATTACAAGTGTTCCTCTAGAATTTAATGAAAATTCAACAATGACGTGGAAGTTAACTGACTTTAAAGGTAAGCATTTTAATGCAATTATTGGACAGAATATACTGACCCCAATGCATGCTATTATAGACATGCATAAGCAAACTATTACATTAAATGGCAGTACAATAAATTTTTATCAACTTAATCCTTATATGTTAACTGAAATTCATATCCTAAAGGAAATTGATGTTAACAATCGAGTACTTAGCCATTTGTTTCATAACTTAAGTATACAGGAAAAACAAGCTCTTGAGAAAATCCTTGATTCGTTTAAAAATCTAATCTATGTAGAAGGGCAAAATCTTTCTAATACTAATATAATAGAGCATGAAATTAAAACTATATCTGACAGACCAGTTTACTCAAAGTTGTATCGTTATCCTCAGATACATGAAAAAGAAATTTGCAGGCAAATTGATGACATGCTCAAACAAAAAATTATACAAGAAAGCAATTCTCCCTATAATAGCCCGCTTTGGATTGTTCCTAAGAAGGTCGATAACTCAGGTGAACAGAAATGGAGGATTGGATAAATTCCCGATCCCAAACATTGAAAATATGTGAGACAAACTTTGGCGGGCACAATACTTCACAACTATCGATTTGGCAAAAGGGTTTCACCAAATTCTTGTTAAACAAGAAGACCGGTTGAAAACTGCATTTTCCACTCCATATGGACATTTCGAGTTCATTCGTATGCCCTTCGGGCTTAAAAATGCACCCGCCACTTTTCAGAGACTTATTAACAGAATTTTGCGAGATTTGATTAATAAAATATGTGTTGTCTATTTAGATGATATTTTGATTTCTCTACAAGTCTCCAAGAACACATAAGTGACATCAATCGAGTGCTTACGAAGCTCAGCGAAGCGAATTTAAAGATACAAATCAATAAATGCAAGTTCTTTGCGAAAGAGACTTTGTATTTGGGCCATATCTTAACACCTGAAGGCGTTAAGCCCAATACTTCTAAAATTGATCAAATTTTGAAACTAGCATTGCCAAAATCCGTAAAACAAATAAAATCGTTTCTTAGCATTACTGGGTACTACCGGAAATTTATGAAAGATTTTTCAAAGGTAGCGTATCCGATGATAAAATATCTTAAGAAAGGAGTTAAATTAAACGTAAATAATCCAAATTATATTAATTCATTTGAGAAACTTAAGAAAATAATTACAGAATCGCCGGTTCTCAAGTATTCGGATTTTAAAAAAGAGTTTCAGCTTGTAACTGATGCAAGTTGTGATGCCCTCGGTGCCGTCTTACAGCAAGATGGTCATCCAATAAGTTTCGCAAGCAGAACGTTGAATGATCATGAAAAAAATTATTCAGCTACGGAACGAGAACTACTTGCTATTGTGTGGGGTACCAGTTATTTCAGACCATATTTATATGGCGCTAAATTCGAAATTCTGTCTGATCATCAGCCTTTGAAATGGCTTTTCATTAAATCGCAGGGGAAAATGAGTCCAAGACTCCATCGCTGGTTAATTCAATTAAGCGAATTTAATATCAATCTCACCTATATCAAAGGCAAAGAAAATCTAGTAGCAGATTTTCTTAGCAGAATGAATGCAGACACTAATCAAATTAATACATTAACTGCCTCTGTGGATTCTTTATATAATAATAAAACCGATGATTTAGATACTATTCATTCGCGATAGGTACTATATATTCACGACCATATTCCCATTTTAGACACTGTGGTGAATAGGTTTAAAACTCAAATTGTTTTAACAAATTCCAAAGTAAAGGATATGGAAATAAAACACAAAAATGATTTAGAAAGAAATTTAGATGACATTTTGAAAAAACATATAAATAAGGGGAAAATAGGCATATATAGTGAGTTAGACGACAATCAATATAGTATTTTACAAAATAAAATATTAGAATTGTTTGGAGGGTTTAAAAATATTATGTTTGTTCGTTGCTCGTACCATGCAAAAGATATTGAGTCAGAGGAAGAAGCTTATAAACAAATTAATAATTATCACAAAAATGAAACTGGTCATACTGGTATTGACGAAAACTATTTTGGTCTAAAAAAACTAATATATATTCCTAGGTTAAAATTTTTAATACATAAATGCATTAATAACTGTTCTACATGCACTAAATCTAAATTCGATCGGAATCCTATTAAAGCTAAATTTCACTTAACTGAAACTCCAACAGATGTAAAACAAATAGTACATATGGATATATACACTAATTCAAAATCAAATTTTTTAACATTTATTGATCGCTTTTCAAAATTTGCTGTTGCATATTATCTAGAAGATAAAAACAACCAAACTATAATAGAAAAAATAAGACTTTATAAATCTCAAAAGGGGCATTTCCAGAAACTAATTTGCGATAATGAGTTCAAAAGCATAAACATAAAAGAATATTTTAAAGCAGAAAATATAGATCTTCATTTAGTGAAGCCTAACAATCACACTGGCAATGCTGACATCGAAAGATTGCACAATACTATTTCTGAAAAAATAAGAGTACTGATGTTAGAGCAAAAATCATTAAGCATTAAAGATAAAATTAGCAAAGCAATAAAATATTATAATAATACATATCACTCAGTAACAAAAGAAAAACCAATAAATATTGAATTTGGAAATTGTAATAAAAAGGAAATATATGAAAATATTTTAATAACAAAACAAAAATGTATTAATAAAAGAAATGAAACAAGGGAAATTTATACAGAACAAAGAACTGATGGTTATATTAAAAATTACAAAGCGTTACGACACAAAGAACAACCGAAGTACAAAAACTTTAAATTAGAAAATATTCATAGCTCAAATATTAAGAGAAAATTCAAATACGATCATGTTACTGAAACACAAGTATAACATTTTATTTTATTTTATTCACCTAACTTATTACTTTTGATTTAAAGATTTTAGTACTATCAAATTAAATTGTTTAATTAGAATTTAAGATATATCTTCAATTCTAGCGATGGAGAAGTTATATATTATGTATACTTTATTTAACTAATTTCCCCTTTTCTTATTTTTCTCTTTATTGCTAACTTATTCTGTATATATTTTAATTTTTGTCAAGTTCTTCTCATTGCATAAGCTTCTTTCTTGTACTATTGGATTACTGTATAATTTAACATTCATGTGACCTTCAAAAACTCAAATATATACCACAGCTAATTATCTATTTAATCTTTAACCACTTTCTTTAACACTCACTCTTGATTTATACTTATAAGCGAACAGTCGTTAATTTGTTTAAGAACTAATTAGATAATAAATATATATATAAATAAAAACTTTATGTGTTTTTATTACTCGCACGCCCCGACGGAGGAAAAGGACGAAGCCGTCAAAGACGATTTCTACGCTAGTCTTGAGGACGTATACGACCACCTTCCGGTCCATGACGTGAAAATAGTCCTCGGCGATTTTAATGCGAAAGTCGGAAGGGAAGGCATCTTTGGCCCCACTGTCGGTCAGTTCAGTCTTCATGAGACCTCCACGAACCGCGGTCTAAGACTGATCGACTTCGCCGCGGCGCGAAACATGCTAGTTAGTAGCACCAGATTTAAGCACCTCGACATCCACAAGGCCACCTGGCTGTTCCCGGATCAAAAACCGCAAAACTAAATTGATCATGTTGTAATCGACGGAAGGCATGCCTCTAGTGTTCTAGATGAGCTTACATATCGAGGGATCAACATTGAAATGTTGCAGCCAAAATCCACATGCGATTATGCAATGCGAAGAACATACGCACAGGAATCCAACGAAAACTAGATGTCGCTAAGCTGCAATTACAACGGACTGCCGAAGCCTACTCCGCTCAACTCTCGGTTAAGCTCAACCAACCAACCTCTGGACCCGTTGACGCCGGTGGACTTTGGGCGCATATATCCGACTCCATGCGCTCTGCCGCTGAAGAAGTCATTAGTTTCCGGAGCCCACAACTTTGGAACGAATGGTACGATCAGGAGTGTCGCGACAGCAGTAAAAAACGCTGCAGTTAGCTCCAACGCGAGCCGTGCAAGAAAACTACCGCGAAAAGAGGAAGGAAGAGAGGCGCCTTTTCAGACGCAAGAAAAGAGAGCAGGAAAGCGTGAGGAACTAGAGGTATACCAGGGCAAGAAGGATGCACGAAAATTCTATCAACAGGTTAAGCGTCTAACCCAAGGTTTCAAGCCCGGAGCATCCACTTGTAGAGACGAAAATGGAGATCTGAATACGAAAACACAGTGTGTGCTAAGATTGTGGAGACAGCAATTCTCCAATTTACTTACTGGCGACGATTCCACCAATGCCGCCCATGGAGAGCGCAGTTCAGAGCCACCAATCAACGATGACGGAGTGGAAGTACCACCACCTAGCCATGAAGAGGTTCGAGTTGCTATCCAACGACTTAAAAACAATAAAGCAGCGGGTGCTGACGGACTGTCAGCTGAATTGTTTAAAACCGGCGGCGATGAATTGATAAGGCGCATGCATCAGCTCATCAGCAAAATATGGCTAGGAGAAAGCATGCCCGACGATTGGAACCTCAGCTTAATGTGCCCTATACTTAAGAAAGGAGACCCAACAATCTGCGCAAGTTATAGAGGTATCAGTCTTATTTCCATCGCATATAAGGTTCTCTCAAGCGTACTGTGTGATAGATTAAAGCCGATTACAAAAACACTGATTGGACCTTATCAGTGTGGCTTTCGACCTGGTAAGTCCACCATAGACCAGATTTTCACGCTACGACAAATCCTGGAGAAAGCCCACGAAAATCAAATTGACACACACCATCTCTTTGTCGATTTTAAAGCTGCGTTCGATAGCCCGAGAAGGGATTGCCTATACGCAATAATGTCTGAGTTCGGTATACCTGCAAAGTTGATTAGACTTTGCAGAATGACGTTGAGCAACACACGCAGCTCTGTAAAGATAGGAAATGACCTCTCCGAAACCTTCAATACCGAAAGAGGTTTCAGGCAAGGCGATCCACTGTCTTGCGATCTCTTTGATATTGATATTGATATTGTCGGCAGAACCAAGAGAGATATTACCGCTGCTTTCGCCGCTATCGAAAAGGAATCAGCCAAAGTGGGTTTGACGATAAATGAGGGTAAAACAAAGTATATGCTGTCTACAAACAAGGGCGCGCTGCGTTTAGACTCCCACGTTTCATCCGGCAGCTATTACTTTGAAGTAGTCAAGGAGTTCGTTTACCTTGGCACCGCCATTAATACCAAACACGAAATCAGCCTGGAGATAAAGCGAAAAACAATAATTGCTAATAAGTGCTACTACGGGCTCAGTAAGCAACTAAGTTCTAGAGCCCTCTCTCGATCGACAAAACTAACACTCTACAAGACGCTCGTTCTACCTGAGCTGCTTTATGGCGCTGAGGCATGGGTAGTTTCTCAAACTGACGCAGCCGCTATGGGGGTGTTTGACAGAAAAGTTCTTCGCAAAATCTTCGGTCCTGTTCGAGTCGGCGATGACTATCGCATCCGAATGAACCACGAGCTGTATGAGCTCTACGAAGACATTAACGTAGTTCGGCGTATAACTGTGCAGCGACTACGCTGGCTGGGTCATGTCCATCGTATGGACGACGAAGCTCCAGCGAAAAAGGTGCTCGAGGCGAGGGTCGCTGGTCAACGACGACGAGGGAGACCATACCTCCGATGGATGGACCAGGCTGAGGAAGCCCTAACCGCACTTGCTGTATCCGATTGGAGAAGGCGCGCACAAAGCAGAGGCGCCTGGCGAGAGCTGATGAGGTGGGACGAAACCCGGACACGGGTTGTTACGACCACCTAAGTAAGTAAGTAAGTAATTGAGCAAAATTTCGTTTTTGTTTTGATGTTTGTCTAATATCTAATTGTGCTCAAACTTATTTTGAAAAATGTTCTTGCTGCTCTAAGTTTTTTTGTATTGAATGTGTTCAATCGTTCAAGTATTTAGGGCTGCTTATTGATTTTAAAATGAGTTGGTCAGAGCACACACTTGCTCTTAAGAAATGTCTTTTGGCTGTTAACAGGCACATTTTCCTTTTAAAAAAGTATTGCAGCTCTAGCTTACTGAAGTGCATATACTATGGCGTTTTGCAATCAAAGTTAGAGTATGGTTTGTCTTGTTGGGGTGGAACGCATAATTACAAAATTAATCAATTTCTAATTTTACAAAAACATGCTATTCGGCTAATTTGTAACAGAAGTCGTCAGAAGTGCCGCTACGACACTTGTATTATTTTAAGGTTCTTTGTATATTTTTTATAAAATCAGGATATTCCTTGAGTAGATGTTCTACAAATTACAATTTAAGAATAAACCATCAGAATTATGTTTCAGTACCACTACACAACTCTAAGCTTTTCCTGAAATCTTACACATCAGTCGCACCTAGACTTTTTAACTCTTTGCCTTTTCATTTAAGAATAATCCGAAATAAACCAGCATTTCTCAAAAACGTAAAATGATGGCTTTCAAATCTTTCTTACAATGATGTCAATGTGCTTATAAATATTGTTACTAAAATTGTTAAAGTTTTTGTTCGTGCCCCATTTGTATTTCGTTTCTTGGTTCTTTCAGTCATGGTAGGGATCTTTTTGCTCTACTTATTTATTTTTAATTTGTTTATCTAATTCTATTTAACTTTTGCCATATTTTAACCTGTTTTTAATTAATATAAGCTGAAATTCAATTTTTTATTATATTTCCCGCCAAATTTGTTAAGTAAACTTTTAAGCTGTATTATATATGCATTATTTATTTAATTATATTCTGCTAAGCGAAACATTTACTTCTACGACCCCATACTAATTATTTAAAGTAATTTCACTCTGAATAATCAAGCATTTATTTGTAGACATAAGTACATTGAGAGCTATGCTCTTTTATAGTACAACATAATGAAACAGGTAGGCTTAAAATTAATAAAACAAAAAAAAATAATAACAACAACTCATAAGATTAAAACATAAAATAATAACTATAATTATAAATACAAAAATTACTTAATCCAAACAATATAATTTAAAATTAAAAATAAAAAGATAATAGAAAAAGGGGATGAAAAGCTATAACAAATAATAGATTAGAGAAAGAGATATACAAAAATTAGACTAAAAATTGGAAAAAAAAAAAGATGGATTGCCTAAAAGATACTCTCCCACTGATCTCTCTAAGCCTTCGTGGCAGAGCATTCCACAACCTAATGGCGTTGATGAAAAATAGAGTTAAGCGAATAATGCCTCGGAACTATCATGACATGACTTCTTCTAGACATACTAAACTGAAGCTTATCATAAAGATATGCGGGTGTTTTATCATAAATGAGCTTATGAAGGTAAATACAATTTCTAGCCTCAAGATAAGTTTTTACATCACATCCAAGTATTGCATTTCGGAAACTAGCAAGGCAATCATATTTACGTAGACCATAAACATACCTCGTGGCATAATTAAACGCAATTTGGAGTTTAAGCTGGGACGAAGAGTCAAGTTTACTATAGACTATTTCTGCATATGTAATGATAGGTAAAATAAGTTGAACTACCAATTTACGCCTAATATCAACTGGAGTAACACTAGCTGACAATCTAAGATTACGCAGCACATAATATACTTTTTTGACTACACTATTAACATGATCAGCACAGGAGAGGGAAGAATTTAAATGGAAGCCAAGATTCACAATTTTCGACACAACAATAAGCTTACTTGACCCAATAAACAAATCAGGGACATCATTTAAACAAGTCTTAACCTTACAAACAGGAAGGAAATAGGATTTGGAAGAATTAAGTTGAAGACCATTCCTTTTAGCCCACTCATTGATATTGCTGAGGTCTTCATTCATCCTATAACCAAGGTCATCAATAAGGCCAGTTCTTCGAGATAGATACAGCTGAACATCATCAGCGTATGCATGTAGGGTAGCATGATTACAGAGAGAAAAAATATCGTTGATAAACATTGAGAACAGAAGGGGGCCAAGTATGGACCCTTGAGGAACACCACTTAAGACCGGCTTGTACCCTGACGACAATTGATCAACTTTAACTTTTTGGTACCTGTTGCATAAATAACTAGACATTAAATTCACGGCACTATCACAGAAACCGAACAGTGACTTAAGTTTACGACACAGAAGTTGATGGTTTACTTTATCAAAAGCTTTAAAAAAATCTAACAAGCACAAAAGCGTCATTGAACCAGCATCATATTCTGGCCGTATATTATCAATAATCTTTACAACTGCAGACGAACAACTATGCCCAGTCCGAAACCCTGATTGTAACGGTGATAATAGATTTTTATCAACTAAATGGCGAGTTATTTGTTGAGCCATGAGTTTCTCACAAATTTTATCAAAAGGTGAAAGGATACTTATTGGCCTAAAATCATTAGCACAAGAAGGGTTTTGCTTTTTTGCAACTGGGAGAACAATGGCAACTTTCCACAAATCAGGAAACGTTGATGACATGAAACAAGAATTAATAATATGAGTTAGAGGACTTATTATATGAGGCAGTAAGATTTTTATAAACTTGATGTTATTCCAAAGCGTTTTGTTTGGAAGGGAGAGCTTAAGTTTGTCAGAATAAAATCAGGTTTTAGCTTGTCTTGTTAACAGCACGGCTTCATTTCTCGCGATTCGATAAGCTTCCCAGTTATCAGATGAAGGATTAAGTCGCCAAATCTTACGAAACTTGTTTATTTTCTTTATCGCAGACAAGTCATGCTGAGAAAACGAGGGACACGACATATTTCTAATACTACAACTACGTGAAGGGACATGTTTTTCAAACAGAAATTTAATGGGTTCTAAGAGAGAACTAAGCTTGTCATTGACATTGTAATGAAGCCAACAATCATTAAACGCTATTAAGGACACGTCACGGAATAGTGCCGGAAAATTTATGTTTTTGAAATCACGATAAGAGAAATTATTTGGGATAACTAAACGAGGCAAGCTGACATTCAATGTGCAAAAAATCAAATCGTGATCAGAAATAAAATACAATTGAATGAAGTGAAACAACAGAGGGATCAGATACAATAAAGAAGTCAAGAAGAATGGGAGTGGTATTGTTAGAAAATCAAGTGGGCATAGAATCGTTAACAACAGACAAGCCAAACGAAGATATTTTATCATGCAGTATTTGTTTAGGTATTTCATTTGAAAGAAGATTTATATTAAAATCACCAAAATCCAGTCATACTCGACAATACTAATTGATAACACTGAAAACAAAGGCTCAACAGAAAAATATTTATTAGGATTATACACACACGAAACGAGAATTTTATTGTTGTTGTCTGATACACATAAATTAAGAAATGCAATGCCTGAGCCACTAGACCGACTGACAACGTTGGCATTAAGGCTTTTTTGCAATATATTCCAACCCCCCCCCCCCATTTTTCCAGATCGATAATTTCTGAAGAGCTTATAAATTAGAAGGTCACAAGAAGCATCACTAATTTCATTACTTAGCCAAGTTTCCGAAATGCAAATAATATCAACTAAAGAGCTATTAAATATATACCTGATGTAGTCTAGTTTAGCCATGTTCAAACTCCGAGCATTAAAATGAACGACATTGAGTCCACTGCGTTGCTTACATAGAACCTGAATTAAGGTTTTTTGATTTTCATCAGCACCAGTAGTCGTTAAGCTAGAGCCCGACATAAGAAAAATCAAACAGAGAGTACACTTTAGGCAAATGCGAAAATAAGGAAAATAAAGAAATGAATAAGATAAAAATAGAAAGCTGAACTATAAGAAAAACAACAAGAAGCATACATATAAATTTGAAGAAATGAAGATATTTAGCTGGAAGGAGGAGAGGCATCAGTGCGGGTACCATTAGTAAGACTCCGTAGCTCATCCATACTTCCGATGAGAGTGCTGTCAGGATTTTTTTCTTCCCTAATGTATACAGAGCCACGAAAGGAAAACGCATTAAAGATGCTCTTCTGGCGTTTACAAACAATGGCAGCTTGCAAGAGTTTACGGGTATCAGCATCCAGGCTCTCATGTATAAAGATGTATCTGTCACAATCAAACCCAGCGTCTCTCAGGTTGACTGAAGATTTAGTGCGTCTCCGATAATCCCCAAACGCTTTTAGCACTCGATTTGTGTCGCTAAATGGCAAGTACTTAATGATGACAATAGAGTTCGGGTTGTGCTGGTTTGACTTTACCCTAAATATACCTCTTATAAGAGGAGGCTGGAAATCGATATCGTGGCAAATACGATTGAAGATGCTCTTTAGGTTTTCACCATTTGACGCAGGCACACCAAACAAGACGGCATCCACAGAGATATCAGCAACTTTGTTATTGTTGTTTACAATGCTGTTATTGATGCTAATCGGGTTGTCCCTTGATTGTACCAAGTCATCATAGCTACGTTTAAGAGCACTCAATTCATTCTCCAGCAGAATGATTTTTTTGTCTAACTCACTGCAAACAGAATTAAGAGCTTTGATGTTAATAAAATAGCAATCTACTTTCGCCTCTAGCTCCTCGTGTGCTATAGAGTGCAGTTATTTTATTAATTTTATTTTTTTTTTCATTTAATAGTAGGTTTTTCATTTCGATTATAATTATCAATTCTTATTTATTATACTATGAAATTTGTACTTATTGTATTAAATGAAAAAATTAAAATTAATAAAAAAAAAAAAATTAATTTGACTCCAACTTAGGTATCCACTTCGAAGGAATTGCATCAATGAAAACGTCTAGATCAAAATGGCAACTTATTGTGTATTATGATCTCCGCCCTTACTGGAAAGAAACTTGATTTTTCACAAATGGAACAGCAGCCTTGCGGCACCTTTGTCAATAACTCAAGCTCAGACACTCTCAAAAGAGTGTATGCGAATCCATCGTACACACTTTTGACAATCTTAAAGAAGTACTCAAACAGGACAATAATCTTCTTACCATACACTATTTAAAAGAAGTGCGTTGAACATCGTAGGAAATATCGCAAATTCGTTATTTGGAGTTTTTGACTCTGAGTATGCTGAGCAAATGGTAGTGACTATCGGAAAAGTCAAAGAAAATGGGCATCTTCAATTCTTACTCAAAAATCAAACATCGATTCTTGATAAGATTAAAAGTAAATTCGCCAACATCGACTCAAAGGTGAACGAGATATGGTCACAAGTGCACGATCTTGATGAGACGAACTATCAATTCAAAATGTTCCAAAATTTTCATCTCATTGGCCACACAACTTAGTCACAGCAGTGAATCTGCAACACATCCAGACATCCATCATAGACGTTCTAACGGACACCCACCACGGAAAAATCAGTCCAACTTTACTTACACCAAACCAACTACAAGAGGAATTGGTAAAAATTCGGAATCATTTGACACCAACACTGCGACTGCCAGTCGAATATGAGGATCAACAACAACTCTACAAGCTCATGAGCGTGGAAGAACAATTAGTAGAAGGCCACGTCATTTTTAAACTTTCAATACCTCAGTGCGATCACGAAAATTCGAACTCAGCAACATGTTTTCAGTGCCCACTATGGTAAACAACAGCATGATTGAAATCAGGCCCTGCGATGACATCATTTCTGTTAACGCACATAGAGATCATTATCTCCCGATAAGCAAAACCCAACTAAATCCATGTATTCTCATAAAAGCAGAATCATACCTATGTACCAATATACAGTCAAAATACAACAGAGTGCTACGTAGAGTTCTTAAAGACAAATTCAACATGGATTCAAATGTCAACAAACAATCAATGGATGTATGCTGTAAGCGTTCCCACACGGATAACTGCTGTATGTGAAGGCCAAAGTCAACAACTCACTTTGAAGGGATCCGGCATACTATCTCTGAAGCCCCAGTGGGCCATCAAGCAAAACTTTATCACAATACAAGGACAACAAACATATTTCAGCAGTCGTCAAGCATCGTACACCAGCCTAAGTCAATGGATAGACGTCATAAAACCTAAGAAAACTGATTATCGTAGCGAGAAAACTGAGCTACAAAACTTAACCGAGCTCCAGAACAGATTCAAAAATTCAACTACCATTATTCAGCAATTGGATATACAGCATTGGTCTTGTCCATCATTATCACAAGTTACATCATTTGGAAGGAAAAATCAAAAAAACACCGACTCCATTTGACAGAAACAAGACGTCCTCAACCAATACCACAGATCAGCACCAGAGATCAACAACATCTGATTTTGTGGTCACCGTGACACAATTCCACTAAGTGAAATCTTTATAACTTCAGATCTCACCAGGAAGAGAATGTACGGATTCAGGGCCACTGAACTCGCACGTTTTCTTGGCTATGCAGAAGTCAATTTTCATGGTTAAAGAATCGTGTAGTTAAAGGTGTTGCGTCAGTAAATTTTCTTCAAAAAACAACCTTGGCTTTGAACGCAAGTAAACTCACCAAAACAATGTAAGCTTTAAATCAGAACGACTGCATATCCAAGCAGCGCATGAAATATGATAATTTTATTTTTTTGTCATTTTTAAATGATTGTCAAATATGCTGACGCATCAATTCATTGCCAAGGTTGTTTGTTGTGCACTTAGCTATATTTTAATTTATATATATTTTGTTTTATATTTTGATTTTGCCTATAAAAGGGCGATAATCGTAATAAAGACAGTTTTTTTTTTAGTAATTAAGCTCGGTGTGTTTAATTCAAACTATGTGTGTTTACTTCAACTCCTCACAAACAGTTCCAAGTGCTGTTTGTGAAAATGAAAAAATAATTAAATAGTCCAAGTTTATGTGCTTGGGCTAGAACCAAACCATCAAATCCAAACACGAATTTAAACACATACTTCACTAAGGATGCAGCCATCAGTGCAAGATACCGAGAATTTCGAGATGAAATGGAGCTCTCTAGGTCGAATTACACTGGACCCAGTCAAGCTAAGGGTCCGTTGAAAACACCGCAAATTGCTCCACGGAATACTGATTGACAACCAACGAACAACATGGAACATAGTGGTGAAAGACAAAAGCTGCTGAGGAATCAGCGCGCTTTAATTCAAGCACTCACACAAAACTTGAATGAAGTGCTGGGGCAGCGTAAAAAAGAGCACCCTCCAGCATACTACACAATCAAGGCATCAGTAATTGAAAAGCACATGATGGATATAGCAAAAAACAATGCGGCTCTGTGGGAGTAAACTGATGAAGATACCATCGAAGAATACACTCTGCAGACATACTACGAGCTCGAGGCGAAGGCAGAAAATCATTTCAATCATTTCAAACAATTTCAATCAATCATTTCACGCGCCGAGAGAACCACAGACAGACATAGATGTTAAATTGCCAAGGATAGCCTAAATTTAATGGAAACTTCATGAAATGGATTGCCTTTAAGGATTTATAAATGCATTACTTAACAACTTCCTTAGAGAATAAACCTCGAAACTTAATCAAGCACCTTCCATCAAACGGAAGTAACTACATTCACGCTTGGTCAATCATCACTAGACGTTACAACAATAAACGGCTTCTGGTGAGGACATTACTCAACAAACTGATGTCACAATCATCAATCAGAAGGGAGTCATCATCTGCACTGAAAGCGCTTGATGATGTCACCAAAGAATGCATTCATGGACTTAAGGCTCAAGGCATTCTGGTTCAACATTGGGACGTCATCCTGAGTCATATACTGCTACAAAAAATGGATCAAGACTCGCAAACAGCATTTGAGCAGAGCTTGGACGACAATAAGCGATTGCTCACCATAAATGAAATATTCAAGTTCCTTGAGCGCAGATTTCAATCGTTCGAGACTCGTGGAAGAACAGAATCATCCTCAACTCGAACAAGTGCAGCAGCTAACATCCCTTCAAACAACGAAGAAGGGTGCGTGATCTGCAAGCAAACAGATCATAAAATCTATGCATGCAAAACATTTTTAAAAGCGAATATTCATCAAAGGTCGAATTGGGTCAAAACCCACACCCTCTGCATAAACTGCTTCAAGGCATGTCACGAACCCACGAATCCAGTTCGTTTGTAATTGCTGGGGTAGGCTCAGCGAGTAACCAAGGGTTCAATACAAAAAATTTATAACACCGTTGTTTTAGTTTTAAATTCAAAAGTAATCTTTATTTGACGTTTCTTTTATCTATTAAATACTATTACTACAATAGGATTAGGTTTTAAATGTAGTTATTCCAAATATTAAGATTATATTTTATATATATTATAAAATAAAACAATATCCAAAATATTAATACTTCTGTAATTATTATTGTTTAGTAATATAACATAAAATTAATTAATTATATTATTATTTCGACTCCGTTTATTTACTTAGATGAAGTGAAACAACCTGGGCTAGACGAATGTAAACACCTTCACTATATAGAATAACCTGCGCTTAAAGGGTGTAAACGCCTTTACTATGAATACCCTGAGCTTAAAGGGTGTGAACTAGAGCTTCCAGTTTCACGTGAACACGTTATCACGTGTCTTTTAAAAAAATCAAGTGAAAACACGAACATGAACTACACGTGTATTTTATTCACGAACTACACGTGGAGTTCGTATTCAAGTGATTTTTGCATTCAGGTGAATAGCATTCACGTGTTTTAGGAGTGAGCCGAACTTTCAAAAGTTATTTTGTGTTTCTGAGAACAAAAAATGACCATGTTATTCATCTCTGACTTTTATGGCTTTTATTGCTTTATGGCTTCTGTGGATTCCAAGTGCAGGATTTAGACAGATTCTGGATGCGTCACTTGAACATTTTTAGGCACCACCCTACGATTTAAATTGTCTGCACTATTTCTTTTCCAAGTTTAATTTGAATCACATCAGTTCGAATCAATGAATAATTTTTTGGAAAAAACTAGTTTTATTTTGTTAAACAAGTTTGTTTAGGGTTATTTAAAAAAAAAAAATATTTAAGAGAAGAACAAGTCGTTTTCTTTAAAATCTAAATGGGGTGTCTGAAATAGCCCGCGAGTGACGGCGTCCAATAAAATCCGAGGGTTACATTTTCAGAAAATTTTGTTTTGCTTTAAAATATCAATACCTTTCAGTTAAAAAAAGCGTTTCTGGAAATTTAAAAATGTTCACTTATCACTTTTGTGCGCTTAACCATTGAAGTGGGTGGCCAATTAATAAGGCAATCTTAAAGATGTTAAAAATTGCATTTGAACTACTTTTCGTTTAGTAAAAATTAAAGTTAGTTTTAAATTCCCAAAATAACATTAGTAAAAGCCATGTAATATAAAATTTTTCATTAATTAACATAACGATAAGTTCACATTTTGAAAGTTGTCCCTTGTAATTTGGTCACTCACTGCATATGTTTTTTAGCTTTAAAATTGTAAGTTAAACACTTTAAGAAATATTAACTATTTATTTATAAAAATGTAACTAAGCTACTTTCATGGTTTTTGTTAATAATTAAGGGGATTCAACTCACTGCGTATGGGCTGCGTAACTGCGTGTCTCGTAAGTTTTTATGCAATGTCAATTGTTTTTATATGAACTTTACGAAAAGATTTGCGTAAAACTTTACGCACCAAATTTGATGCGTATTGCGTACAATAAGACTGCGTAAAAAGCAACCCTGTCAAAATCACTTGTTACTTTAAAATAATCGAATTGCCGGTGTTTTGTAAATTGTAAGTACAATGAAATATAAAATAAGCAGTTAAATAGATATTTTTAGCGGCAATTCCTTAATAAAATTTTTCCTGTTTAGATAAAACAAACACTCAGTGGATGCCGCTTTATTTTGCAAAGCAATAAACCGCAAAATGGAAAAATTAAAGGAATGCAAGGTGAGTAGCCAATAAATAAAAATGGATTTATAATTAATGCATCATAATTTAGAGGAAACGTGTTGCTGCTGTCCATCGATGGTCATTCACGGATGTGGAGCTGCTTTTGAGCCGAGTCGTGGATCATACGTGTGGTGAATCGGAAAAATTTGAGGTATTACAAATATTTTTCATAATTTCATTCAAATTATGTTAAATCGTGAACAATCGCGTTTTTTTCAAAATACAAATTGAAATTGGAATTGGATTACACTATGACGCAAAAAAACACTTGGCAAAATAACAGGAACCCACGGTATACATTCGATGATCAAAGGGGAGGAAATTCCTAGCTGGTTTTCGAGAGATTGGCGTCCGTATCATAACTGGAAGGGAATCCAAATGTTTCCTATACTATCTTCGACAAAATTGAACATACTTATATGACCTGGACGTGTCTATATTTAAAAAGCTCAGATATAATTTTTGAAGTAACAAATAGCTATTTTCGACGATAACTCCTAAATTAAACAAAATTTAAACTAAATATCTTCAAACAAATTGTAGGCAAAAGAACAATGAATAACTCTTGTGAGCATATTAATATAATCAGTGGTGCGTTTATATAACTCAGTTGAGAAATTCTCTACTGGTCGTGACGACATGCTCAATCACTCTGCTAAACTCTACCGATAGAAAACAAGTGTTTATGTATATCATGAAACTCACCAATTGAGATATTCGTGGTGGGTTGACAATTTGACATTTGTGATTGAGAACTTTATTATTTTTTAAGAAAATTTTGTGCAAAACGCATAGCCAACAAATAAATTTATTTGTGCAATACGCGTAGCCAATAAAGTTTAAAAAAGTTTTAAACGCAATTGCATCTATATCAATATGTAAGGAAAAAAACTGCATAATTTGATTTTAAAAATAGCTTGTTATGATTATACTTTGCGTGAATTTTAGCGTTGAAAATTAACTTTGTTGTGTTGGTTTTGGCTGATGCTTATGACAGCAGGAATATGTTGCGCATCCACCGACGAGCATTAAGAGACCTCATTTCACGTTTTATTAAGCTGTTTAGTTTTAATAAGGACACAACAATTGTGCTTCTAAATGAATAAGGACCTTTTATGACATGTCAGAAATGTGTATATGTCAAAATCAAATTTAAAAAAAAAATTTAATATAAAAAATTAAGTGTCAAAAAAATAAAATCAACTGTCTAAATATGAAAAAACCAAATTGAAGAAAGATTTATATTCAAAATTAATACAAAATTTTAGAAATACAATTGTTGAATTTATTAGCAATCGTTATTGTTGAATTTCAACAATAGTTTTGGAAGAGTGTATTCATTTTTATTTTTTGGATTTTAATCACCCGAAATAAATAAAAAATTTTATTAAAAATTAAACAAAATAAAAAAATTATACTAACAACACCATACATACTCTGCAAGTATAAGGCTGACGAGAACTTTTCAACTAATAGAAAATACAATACTCAACTCATCACAGTTCTATGAACGCTCTAGTAGAGAATGTCGTCATTGTGACGTCACAATCTCAACCAGTTGAGAAAAAACTAGTAGAGAATAGTTACATAAACGCACCACAGAACAGGTTAAAAAAACTTAAAAAGCTCAAAGAGATAATTTTATAAATTAATATAATAATTTATAATAATTTAATAATAATAATAATTTTGATAATTTTGTTTTTGCAATTTTTCGATGGTAACTCCTAAACTAAGCAAGACTCTGCCCTTCAAGACTTTGATGATGATTTTTCGAGCAGCGAAGATTTGTAAGACCTTGCTGGTTAAGGTGATTGCTCCAAAAAATAACATTATCATCTTTATTGCGAAAACAGCCCTAAAAACAGATATTTTTCACTTAAAAAAAAATATCTTTTTGAGCTTTTTAAGCAGTGTAGACACGCTTAGATCATATAGATATGTTCACAAAAGTTGTTTAAGTTTTTTTTTTGTTACATTTTGTAGATGACAGTATAAGAAAAATTTGGATTCCGTTCAATTTATGTTAAAAAAGGCAAAACATTTTTTCTTTTTGGCAATTAAAAAAAATATTGCAAAAAATAGTTTTGTTTTTTTGTTTGCTTATTAGACTGTTAGCTACAAAAGACTGTTAGCTCAAGACAGTAAAGCGATATTTCTATTTCTGACGGAGCTGTTGAACAAAAAGTGATAGTACCTTTTTTTGTCAAAATCACTATGACCGACAATATTAAATGGGCCATAAAAAAGAAACGGTAGCCAAACCCGCGAAACCCAGCTAGAGTTTTAATCACCTTTGATCATAGTATCCTACCTATACCGTAGAATCTCGTTATTTTCTTGACTGTTGCATAGTGTTGTAAGTACGAAAAGTCTATTTCATAGCTATATGGTGTGCAAATATATACAGTAGACCGTTTCATTTTTCAACTTTTTCGAAAAGTTACCGGGACACGCTGTTTTCTGATTCTACTTTTAAAAATATGAATTTTGGTATATAACACTTCAATATTAACAAATGGTAAATCGTCGCGGAAAACGCTGAAAGGGTTTTTGGCTAAAAATTCATTATTTTGAAAAAACATGAAATTGCTTCTTTTGTGTTTTGCATGTAACTAAGAAACTGATAAAACGATTATTACTAATTAGCTTTTGCTTAAAAGACAATAAAATTTACCATCTTTTGCTATAAGATACATTGCATTTTGATAGGTAAATTTTGTTTTACTACTCTCCAAAGTGAAATTTTTAAGAAAATTATTACGAAAATTCGATGACTCAACTCTTATTTTCCCCTGTTAAAAGAGCATGAGGAAGAATTTTTGAATGTATGAATTTTGTATTTTGAGGAATTTCAAACCAACATTGGTGTATAATTCGAAGATTCTTGGCACGGCATTTTTTTTTAAAGCAATGCAACTCCACAGTGAATTTTTCTGGAAAATATAAATTTTTTTTTATTAAACGGACTGTGAAAATAAAACAACAGCAGTTACTTATTCCTCAATATTTATTTTATCCCCTTCAAAATAATCACCATTGGAGGCGATACACATATGCCAAAGTTGTTTCCATTCTTGAAAGCATTTTTGACAGGCCGATATCAGAATGGTCTTCAACTCCCTCTGCGAATTCTCTTTGATGACTTCAACCGTCCAAAAATGTTTTCCACGAAGGGACAGTTTGAGTTTGGGGAATAGGAAAAAATCACAAGGATGGCTCCTGGCGAATATGGTGATTGTTGAACGATATTGACATTGTTTTTAGTCAAATAGTCACGAACAATACGTGATGTGTGAGCTGGTACATTATGTTGGTGCAAAGGCTTTAAAATACTTAAATAATATTGAGCGTTGACGGATTGACCTTGCAGAAAGAGTTCCAAGTGCACGACACGTAGAGAATCGAAGAAAACAGTCAACTTCAACTTAATTTTTGCACGGCTTTGTAGAGGTTTTTTGGGTTTCGGCTCATCTGGATAGCGACACTCTGCGCTTGTTGAGCTGATTCGATGTAATACTCGTACACCCGAGTCTCGTCACCAGTAACGATGCGCTGATTGTCCGTATCGGCCATTAAAAGCATCTTCGTGTGCGACAGTTTTGCGAAAC
This sequence comes from Coremacera marginata, assembly GCA_914767935.1. NCBI lineage: Eukaryota > Metazoa > Arthropoda > Insecta > Diptera > Sciomyzidae > Coremacera > Coremacera marginata. The sequence continues at coordinate 106,152,615 of OU612045.1, forward strand.
TCTTTTTTAAGGAAATTTAAAAATTTTGGCACAAGTCGCGCTGCAACCCGTCATATGTCTTAAATATCGTGTAAAATATTGTCCGCCGATCCAGTTGATATATAAAGCTTGTCAGCTATATATTTCATGGCCACACGACGGTTTTCGAGCACAATTCCTTTTACTTTTTTGATATTTTCATCGTTTCTTGATGTTGCTAGATGAGAACGGTGGGGCTAGTTACCAACTGATGTACGATTCTCTGTAAACAATTTTTACCACTCAAATGCCTGCGTACGTGATATAGCAGACTCTCCATAGGTTTTCTGAAACTTTGAATTTTGCAATTTTGAACAAAAGGTATATTAAATATAGAAAAATTCACAGTAAAGTTGTGTTGATACATCAATTTTGGTTGGTTAAAATGTTGGTTTGAAATTCCTCAAAATACAAAATTCATACAATTAAAAAATTTTTCCTCGTGCTCTTTTAGCAGGGGGAAATAAGAGTTGAAGTCATCGAATTTTCGTAATAATTTTCTTAAAAATTTCACTTTGGAGATGGTAAATTTTATTATCTTTAAAGCAAAAGCAAATTGGTAAAAATCGTTTTTTCGAAATAATGCATTTTTAGCCAAAAACCCTTTAAGCGCTTTGCGCGACCATTTACCGTTTGTTAATATTGATGTGTTGTATACCAAAATTCATGATTTTAGAAGTAGAATCAGAAATCAGCGTGTCCCGGGATCTTTTTGAAAAACGTTGAAAAAATGAAACGGTCTAATATACAGAACTGGATATTGTTTTTATATAAATGTTGTTTTATATAAACAACGTAAACTATTAAAATCCACATAAGCAAACATGATAGCTTAAACCTGTGTTCACCGTTTTGGACATATCGAGCACTAGCTGCTGAATAAAATGAATCGCCAAAAACAAAATTTTACAGTAGAAGACTTTTTTCTTGCTTTGTCTGCATAAACATTACATCGAGGGCTTATATTCAATAATGTCTCTACATTTTGACGAAAAATTTTTTGATGCCAAATGGCTGGTGTGGTTGTTAAAAAACAAGCACAGTCAGAAATAATAGTTGTGGAAAAGTTCTTTAAAACTGCATCAACAAATTTAAAATCTTTACCGTTGAACCAAAGGAAATGCTGATTTTCATGTATTTTTTTATTTTATGTTGTTTTCACTAAAATTTAAATCACTTAATTATTTTGTGTATGTTATCCTCCTTTTGAAGATAACGTTGAAAAGGTTTTGACTGCTTCTATTTACTCCTGGACAGAGGTAATCAATCTACTTGCCATTTAAACTTAAATATTTATCATTTATCGTTGCTTACATTATTTTTGCTGCAGGTGTTTGTTGCAAAATCTAAGATTTTTAAAATTAAGCTTTAAGATTAAGTTTAAAATATAAGCCCTCTGATGGATTTGCTGTAGTACCATCGTTTGCCTATATTAAATTTTAAATTTTAAATTAAAAATTAAATTTTTGCTTTTCTGAACTATTACAACCTCCGGCATAAGTCCGAAATGGCATGATTAACGTTGTGCTTAGTTTATATGCGCTGTCTCCAAGAAGCCATTGGCATCCTGGAAGTGTTCAGAAACATTTCTGTTTAAGTGACATTCTCTGTATATTCTACTATCATGCACACTACCAGGATATCCAACTACTATTTGCCTTATTCTTTTTTTTGTAATCGCAAACCATCTGAACTTTCACAGAATATTGATGCTATCGAGAAAAGTAAGATTCATGGTCTTTTGTAGGTTTTTCTGCTAATTTTATTTCTGTGCCTGAGACGTAGCTAATGCATGTTTCGGATACAATTTCATTCTTTTCACTCTCATCAGGCCAGAATAGAAATATATTTTTCAGTTTAAGAAGTACATTAAAAATTCGTTTTGTTATTATTTGAACTGTGTCACCGTCGCCTATTCCAAAAAAGCTTGCGATTTTTCTTATCGAGGATCCTTCACCGCAACACACCATGAACTATGAGCAGTTGAATCTCACATGGAATCTGTCTCCAATGGTTCATTTTGTTAAAAGCTGCATCGTCTTTGATTAAATTTAAAATAAACGAAAATGTTTCCCATTCCAATCTGGTTATAGTTTTAAATCGCTTTTTGTCTAAATTTGGGAAAACACACAAAGATCACACAAAGATAATTTCGAGTTTTGGGAACTGAGCCTCTTATGAAAGGTACTCCATATCGGAAACATTCCACAACTCCAAAATTATAAAAAAATCTTCAAGAATGTCGTCCTCGTCATCACTATCTGTTTTAAGTTCAAATAATCCATTCAACTAAGACGTTTATACTTTCAGGAGGATATAAATACCTTCCAGTAAAAAATCAAAAACTGCTTTTTGAACCAACATTTCCTCCAACTTCGATTTTTCGCTGCTATTTGGCATTTTTTAATTGACAAATGATATTTATTTTAAGACAGAACAATGAATAAAATAAAAATGACACCTATTGTGTTCAAGAAGGTTTACGCAAAATTTTATGGCGTGCTCATGTCAATTTAATATACGCAAAATACGCAATACGCAAACCTACGCAGTGATTTGAATCCCCTTATTGATCTTAAGCAACCTTAATATGTACAATTAAATAATACATTTAATTGAATATGCTCGTTGGATACTTCATCGCGAAGAGTGGATGTGAGGATGTGTGCTGAGAAGACCAAGAGGGCCTGAGATACCCCAGCAGTACAACCCAAATGGGAGAAGGACTTAAGTATTAACTAGAGATGTACATATTTATAATACAATGTTTAGTATTTAATAATACTAAATATTGACTTAATGCTTTAATAGTGATCCGGTATATGTTTGCAAGATTTAATTCATGTGTTTGACTTAAACTATTTTTATTTTGAACACGAGGAAATATTAATTGTGTATAAGAATGCATTAAGAATGTATGAGCACAAATGACAGCTAACTGTGAGCAAATCAAAACAACTAATATCTATGTGGGCCGTGAATTTACAAGGGGTATTCATGTGTGAAAGTAAAAGTAGTATATATAATAAAGATATGTATTTATTTTAAAGATAATATAATTTGATTATTTCAATAATATCGCCGCTTATACAATCAGCATCAATTCAGGTGGCGCTTATGTATAGATATATAGTTAAATGATAAAGAAAAGTATAATACTTACGGCCACTGTACATTAATGTATCCTTTTAGGCGTTTTAGTAGTTGTCCTAAGTTTGGTATTGTTGTTCTTGAACGTGGGCGTTGTTGAGGGTGATGTGAACGTGGTTTGGGGGTGTCATTGTGTGGATCTATTTCAATGTGAAATAGGTTCGTCACAGTGTATGTTGCAATTCACAAATAGGATTCATAGTTTCATTGTAAATGGTTTCCCAATATAGTAGGTGACCTCACTTTGACATCTCGTGGCGGCCATATTCGAATATAGATTTTTGACATTTTTAAGCGAATGTGTTCTGTTTGGCTTGCCATTTCATCATGACACATTTAACTTCGGTCCAACGCTTAGAAATTGTTCAATTTTTTTACGCAAATTCGCGTTCTCCTGTCACTACAGTACAGAACAAAAAACGGTCGTCATAATGCTCCTTCTGTGCGCGCTATTAATAGCATAACAAAATTTGAAAGTAAATTCACTCTTCACGGTACAAAGGTGTCTGTAAGTTAAAGAAATTACCGAAGTGAAGAAAACATTGCCACCGTTCAAGCCAGTGTTCGTGAAGATACAAATCTGTCTGTTCGCGCCGTTCTCACAAGTTCAAGAGTTGAATCTCAAGAGTTGAGACTCTCCAGGATGACCAAATGGCGAATTTTGCAAATATAAGAATGTAAGATTGTGTTGGCACAAGAACTGAAGCCAGCCGACCATCACATTCGTCGTCAGTTCGCTAATTGGTCAATGGAAATGTTGGAAGCCGACAACGAATTTCATCGAAAATCATCTTTTCCGATGAGGCTCCTTTCTTGCTCAATGGCTTTATCAACAAACAAAATTGTCGCTATTGGAGTGAATCAAATCCAAAAATGGTTCATGGATCACCACTGCATCCCAAAAGATTAAGCGTTTAGTGTGGATAATGGTACGGTGGAATCATTGCACCTCATTTCTTTCAAAATGAGGCAGGAGATTCCGTTACCATTAATAGCGGGCGCTATAACACGATGCTGACCGATTTTTATTTCATGGAATTTGATGATATTGATGCGGACGATTTTTTATTCCAACAAGAAGGTGCACGCTCTTTATTTTCTCGACTTAACATGGCTTTATTGCGCGATAAGTTCGGCGAGTTGTTAATTTCGAGAAATGGGCCCATCGCTTGACTGTCTAGATCGTGCGATCTAACGCCTTTGGATTATTTCCTTTGGGGTTACGTTAAGTCGAAGGTTTACAGCAACCATCCTACAACTCTCGAGGCATTGAAAGCCAATATTCGTCAGGCTATAGCTCAGATACCGGCCGAAATGGTGCAAAGAGGAATCGAAAATTGGCGTGAGCGGATGGCCGTGTGCAAAAAAAGCCGTCAAATCATAAAAAGCATAAAATAATCTTCCAAATAAAACGAACAGAATCATTTTTGATCGAAAATTGTGTGTTTTATTCAAATTTAAAGTTAGGACGTTCTTATTGGCAAACACATTTAAAAAACTTATTCCCTAAGTTTTTAAGTTTTTTCAGATCTGTGTACCTGGTTATGCCTGGTGTACCAAGGCATAAGTTCAATAGTTGAGTTTTGAATATTTCAAAGCAGGTTTTTGAAAAAATCAAAAATTTAAATTAATTTCATATAAAGGATCATCTAAGTTAGAAAAATTACATTAATTAAAATTGAAATAACTTTAAACTTGAGTTTAAAGTATTGAGATAACTTTAAACAAAAACTGGAGAGAGTGGATCTAAACATTCATGTATAATAAACTTAACTTTACTAGAAATAAAAATTAAATCTAAGATTCGATTCATTTTATTCACAAAGGAGATCATTTGAGACAGATCAATACTTAAGAAATTATCAATTAAGATTACCTGAAAGGGCTTATTGATATTCGTAGGAATTAAATTACCATCAAAATGCATCCAAACAATATTATTGAGATTAAAATCGCCCAAGACGACCAAATGATTATTAGACCCCAAGGAGTCATGGAGCGCTAAGACATTATCCACATGCGCAGCACATAAAGCATCCGAACTAATAGGAGGCACATAAGAGACGCAAACATAAAGAGATCTACTGGAACAATCAATTGAGACGCAGAGTTTATCAAGCATAGAGTCAGCATTATTCCGTTTACAAATTTTTGAGCACAAAACACTTTTAACCTAGGGCTAACATAAAAGGTCGGTTCGAAATCAGGACGTACACAAATGCCAGATGCAAACACAAATATAAAAATTTATTTTTATAACAATTTATTTCATAAAGTAAACACTCATAAACAAAAAAAAAAACGTATGCACAAAAAAATAAAAACTTCTGCATAAAAATAAAATAATATAAAATGTTTTTAATCCATTTAATCGAGCCATTACGGCACACAAAATGTATACATTTTACTACAATTTTATGCTTTTTTACGGGCGAAATATTTTGGAAAAATGTTTCTACGAATTTGCCTACGATTTATTAGAAATGGTCGACCTCTTTCAAACTGAAAAAACTAAAACCGTGAAATTTTCCAGTAATTTCAGTAAATTTTTTAATTTGTTTTTCTATTATTATTGTTAACTAAGGTTTTGAAAAAACATATAATTGCTTCTGGAGCTCTTTTTTTCTCCCAAAAATAACTCTTTTAATGGAAGCCAAAGTTTAACAACTCTTTTAATTGCTGGTGTTAGCGATAGCCAACGAGTTCTACAATGCGAAAGAATAACTTTATACTCGATTCCTGCTCCATGGTAGAATGCTTTTAATTTTTCTACTCGTGCAGTGACTATCAAAAAATAGCTTATTGTGTATCGAATCAAATGCGAAGAGAAGGAACAAGCTTCCATTAAGATTTTTTTCGTGGCAGTGTTGAGTAAAATCAATAAAATGTTAACATTCGTAATGTAATAATACGACAAAAATTTTTCATAACTTTTTCGAAATCATTAAAAGTACCAAAAAGCATATTTTGTATTAAAAACGGAACCGACACGAAAACTAGGACATTGAGCTATTTTTTGAATAGTTAGTCAGGACGCCAGAACAGAGACGTTTGGCATCCCTAGTTTAGCCGCAATCAAAAAACTACCTTCACGAGAATGACTCGTCTTTGCAGAATCTCTGTCCTTACCTTGATAGAAGTTAGAGTTAAAAAATTCAGCATCGTAGAAGTCGGAGTTCAACCAGGTTTCAATAAAAACGATAACATCATAGTCGCCATGCGAGGTACGGTTAAAGATGGAACTTACTTTAGTTCTAATACCCGACATGTTTTGAAAATAAATTGGGATATTCACAGTTAAAACGTAAATTAACAAAGCGTATTTATAGCATTTGTTATTTTTGCAACTGTGAGCACCTCAGTATGTTTGCCGTATTCAATGATTTTGCAACCCTGTTATATATACTGTAGATAGGGCCTAAAAATACGAGACACAAAAAAGCTACTTTTATTTACGCGTGTTTGCGTATTTGCGTTTGCATGCAAAACAACAACAAAGAAAAATACGCTTACGTAAGTTGGCGTAAAAATAACAAATCGTAAAATAAACAGGCTTGCGTACTAAACTATGAATAGTTTAGATTAAGATTAACATGATTCATTTGTACTATTTTAACAGGATCATTAAACCCACAATTTGAAAATTTTCAAACGTCCGAACATGAACATTAAGCGGCCAAATAGATGGCTTGATTATTTCATCATTAAAATGTGCTGTAAAACCAATTTAAAGTTAACGCTATGTAAATTTTCAAGAGGAGCATCCCGTTTCACAAGTTTGCGACAGGTCAAATGACTTCGTGAAATTGGCGCATGCTTAACTACATATGTAATAATCTTCTTCAGAAGATTAATCTTAAAGAATAATCTTCTTCTAATAAAGAAAGAATAATCTTCTTCAGAAACATTTGATTTAAATGAAGAGAAACATATAAATTTTCTGCCAACAACAATGTCTAATTCTCAATTGTCATTTAAACCCACAAATCCATTATAATTGCTGGAGTTTTGTTGGACTTAAATTCCTTTATTGCATCAATATTTTCGCTAGTAACATCTTGTAAGCGGTGCTGGTCATTGCTGTTATTGTTAATTTGTTTAAAGCCAACTGAATTTGAAAACGTATTCGGCAGTTTCAATCGCGCATTATTTTGCAAATTAGTTCGTCGTTCAGGGGAGCGTGGGGCAGTGTTAATGCCAGAGAGCAATGACGCATAAGTTGGTATAGAATTGTGAGAAGGCAAGACAGAAAAATTAGCATCAATGCCTAAAGAGCCATCAGACTGCGTGACTGCACGCATAGAAGCAGACGAATAAGAGCAATTATTGTTTAACGGCGTGTAAGGCAACAAAGTCAACTGAGCAAGCATCAACAGGTTCAAACAAAGCAGATTTGCAATTATTGGCAATAACGTCAACTCAGCAAGCAGCATCTGGTTCAAGCAGAGCAGATTCAAAATTATTGTTGATATTACGCAAAGTTGATTTTATATTATTATTGTTAGCAGCAGCGGCATCAGCACTAGTAGCAACTTCAAGAATAGCATTAGGATAAGTGCACGGATTAAGAGTTGTGCTCTGCAAAGTTTTAACAACATCAATAGTCATATGAGAGATATAAATAGCATTACTATTACATTGTTACTATTATTACAATAACAGTAACAACAGCATTCTAAGAGGTATACAATTTAAGAGTTGAACGATGCGAAGTTTTTTCAGCAGCAACAGTCGGAAGAGATTTGTCATTATTTTAAGAAACATTGAGGTCAATAGTAGCAGCAACAGCAACAATAGCATTAGGATAAGCATCCGGTAAGAGTTGAACGATGCAGTTTTGTTAAGCAGCAAAGAAGAAACTTTTGAACCAATGCCTTTTATTTCCGTAGTTAAATCAGCAATTAATTTAAATAAGTTTAAGCCCGAATCAATGCATTTTGAGCAATTAAACACAATGTTTCGATTAGCATTAATAATATTGGCAACATCACTGTTGCCGAGCTACGCGTCACTTTGTAATGTTTTTTTATATATTTTAAATTTAATCTAAAACACCCTGTGTATACCATGTCATTTGAGATACGTGGTTAACAAACGTCAAATGTCAAAATGTCAAATCTTTCGCCATATTTGAAGTTTCCGGCACTTTCTGTTTAACAATCATAAGAAGCATACAAAACGTAAGTTAATCCCTTCATATTCATTAAATCATCTTTTATATTAATATTTGTAAAATGTATAATTTCTAATAGGAAATAAAACAACCTCCAGTGAAGCAGAGGTGTTCTTAATTCATGCGAGTGATTGTTAGGGAAGTCACAATTTTTTATTTCGTTTTTATGAAAACGTGGCGGCACCAACCTTTGTAGAGACTCAACGTGAACGTTGAGATAATCTAGCAAAATCGACAAGGGGAGCAGGCGCCTTTCTTGTTCTTGCCAAATAGCTGCGTTTTAAGATATCTATTGTGCGCAGAGTAGTTGCATTAATTTGGCACTAGATTGCAAGTGTGCTAAACGCTAGTTTCACGGGAGTCTCAACGTTGTGAGCGACGTGCATCTGCTGGATACTCATTTGAAAGAAACAGCATCTTGAAACGAGTGAACTACTGAGGCGCCCAAGGAATCTTATACAACTCTTACGTGATCGTAAGCAACGGCAGCTGCGGGTAGACAAAGAGAAGTCGTCACACATTCAAGTGGTTCGAGTGGAAGAAGTCGACGTAGAAACGGCGCGGCGGCAGCGCAACTACACTGATTTGGCATCACGATGAGTACCTATTTGATTAGATTAAGGGGTAGAGAAGTTTCTAGGGTTGTGGGTTAGGTTGATCATATGCCTCCAAAAACGCGATCAACGGCAAAGTCAACCGACGGAAACATGTCAGAAGGGGACGACACCATCAACAATGATCTGGATGACACCGTGTGTGAGACACCAACATCTGTAATATCGTCACTTGAGCTAAAATTAAATCAAATCATGCAACAAATGGCTACGATGCAAACTAAAATAAGTAAGCTCAGTCAACAGCATATTATAATAACTCCGGCAGCCACATTAGATCCTACAATTCGTGATGTGGAGAACTCAGCAAGGATAGAAACAAACTCAACAAATGCCGGGGTGGGATCCGGGCGAAAATTATATGATCTACCCGAATTTGATGGGCGCCATGAAGACTGGCCCATGTTCAAAGAATCATTTTCGGCGACGACGCAGGAGTATCAATACACTGATCAACAAAATATGATGCGACTACAAAAAGCTTTGAAAGGAAAAGCCAGAGATGTTGTTGAAAGCCTATTGATACATTGCAGCAATGTGAATAAGATAATGGTCACGCTTTAGAATCGGTTCGGACGTCCGGAGCAGCTGGTGAACAGCCAAATAAGTCGAATTAGAGCTTTTCCGGCCATACCCGAGAATCATATCGAGCAATTGATATCCTTTGCAACTAAGGTTGAAAACCTTGCGTCATTTCTCGAAGCAGCTGATTGTGAGTATCATTTATCCAATCCTACGTTGATGGAAGAATTAATGTTTAAGCTTCCGGTGGAAAGAAGACTTGACTGGGCACGGTATGCAATGAGTATAAAACCTAGAGCTACGGTCCGTCACTTTAGCAATTGCTTACAGGAGCTTGCAGAGTTTATGAATGCAGCAGGAATAAGAGGTGGTGACCAGCAGAAACGCATAACGGGAAGAAATGAGCGTGTCCGATTTTTCCTGGCAAACGAAGTGGTCAGCGACATGCAGCCCTATGACTGCAAGGTATGCAAAGCAAAGCATGGTGTCGACAAATGCAACCAGTTTCAAAGCATGCATGTTAAAGGCAGATGACGACTGGTGAGACAGCAAAGGCTTTGTTTTAATTGTTTGAGTTGTGGATATCGCTCGAACAAATGCACAGCGAATCATATTTGTGATGTCAACGGCTGCGGCAAAAGGTATCATCCACTTTTACACGATCATCAAAATATTAATAATAAAACATGTGCGAGTGTATCACAACAGTCATTTTCAGGCAACTCAAACGTTAGATATTAATGCACTGCATACTAAGTATCGCTATTTGAAAGGCCTGCCATTGCAAGGGCTTAGGAGTATTAAGCCGGAGCTGTTAATCGGTTTGGACAATGCTCATTTGGGATTGAGCAAGAAGGTCATATCGGACGGCTGGAAAGGACCTGCTGGTACGTTAACCAGTTTAGGCTGGGTGGTCTGTGGCCTAAATGGCGATCAAGATGGAAGCATAGCCCACCGATCATTTTTTATTCAAGAAGATAGCAGTAACGATCTTGACACTTTGGTTAAGAGGTACATCGTCGATGATAATCTTGACGTTCGTGGAGAAAGAGAGCTGCGGGTTTCGCCAGAAATTGAACGAGCAAAGAAGATTCAAGTGCAGACAACTATTCGCGGAGTAGACCATTTTGAGACAGTGCTGCTATGGAAATCAGACAATGTTACGCTACCCGACAGTAGGTATTTGGCCGTCAAAAGGTTTTTAGCCTTAGAAAATAAATTCCATCGCGACGAAAAATATCATCACAAATATAGCGCAATCATTGAAAAATATTTAAATAAAGGATACGCAAGGAAACTAAGCGCAGACGAGGCTGGTAGAAGAAGCGATAGGACGTGGTATCTAGCGCACTTTGGAGTTAGCAGCCCTAGTAAGCCAGATAAGCTGCGTCTAGTCTTCGACGCGGCAGCGGAAGTTAATGGTGTGTCGCTAAATTCAATGTTGCTTAGCGGACCTGATCAGAACGAGCCTCTAACTACAGTCTTGATGAAATTCAGACAAAAACGCTTTGGAGTGTGTGCGGACATTGTGGAAATGTTCCACCAAATAAATATTCGTAAACAAGATCAGGACTCGCAGCGTTTCCTATGGAGGCCGGAAAGAAATGGGCAGCTTGAAGAATATGTAATGGCAGCGATGACGTTTGGAGCACCTTGTTCGCCGTCGTCAGCACAATTTGTTAAAATCTTAATGCGAACGAATTTCTTGCTGAATACCCAGAGGCAGTCGCCGCGATTGTGAACAATCATTATTTTTACATTGTTTCGATGATGAAACCGAGGCAGCGCGTACAACCGAGGAAATTGCATGGATCCATAATAGAGGTGGGTTCGATTTGCAGAAAATTGTTTCGAATTTGAGCATGTAAATGAGACTTGTAAAAAGTATGCTGCTGCAGCTGGTAATATCGATTTAAATTTTTATAAGAATATTGGGTTGAATGCTTCTAAAGTACTGGGATTGTGCTGGCATATAGAAAATGATTCCTTCAAGTTTGTACTGTCGTTTGGTAAAATAAAGGCAGAAATACTGGATGGAGGCCGTATACCTACCAAGCGAGAGGCTTTGCTGCGGAATATACAATCATGGCAAAATTGCTGCTGAAGTCTATTTGGCGCAAGAAACTAGAATGGGATACAACGATACTAGACGCCGATGCGGAGAAGTGGAGAAAGTGGCTGAAAATGTTAAGAGACATCGACAAACTTGTCGTGCCTAGACGCTATGAAATTGGTTTCAAGCAGGCGAACGTAGAGCTTCGCGTATTTGGTGACGCGAGTGAGTCCGCATACGCGGCAGTCGCATTTTGGAGAATAATTGATGATAGCGGAATAAGGTTGGCGTTTGTACTTGGGAAGTCAAAGGTAGCACCCATCAAGCTTGTTTCGATTCCACGACTGGAATTACAATCTGCAGTTTTAGCAACTCGTTTACGGCAAACTGTGCTCGATAGTCACGATAAAAGGCCAACAAGAATATTTATGTGGACTGATTCTAAGACGGTACTTTCGTGGATATGCTCTGACCATCGACGCTATAAGCCATACGTGGGTCACCGGGTCGGTGAGATTTTGGAAAACACGAACGTTGCAGATTGGCGATGGTTACCAAGCGCACTCAATCCGGCAGAATTTGCAACGCGTGAGAAGTCTGGCAAGCGAGAATCATTTTGGGCGCAAGGGCCTTCTTTTCTGCTGGAAAATGAAAGCAAATTGCCAGCGATGAAAATTATATCCAGCACGAACGAAGAAATTCGTCAAAAATTTGTTATGGTAGTTATGGAAGCTGACAACAGTTTTTTCGAAAGATTTTCTTGTTATTCGAGTTTAAAGAGGGTAGTGGCCTGGATTTTACGTTTTCGTAATAATTGTTTAAAAACAACGAGCGAACGACGGGAAAAAGAGCTAAGCTTGAAGAAATTGCAAATGTCGGAAAATATAATTTGCCGCAGTGTTCAGATGGCTGAATTTACTCTCTCAGCTCTTTTCTCAAGCGGTAAAATCGATAAATCCAGTAAGCTGTTGAGCTACGCACCGCATCTAGATACGATTGGAGTGATGCGGGTCAGAGGACGGATAGATCGTGCAACGGCAGTACAATTTTATACGCGTAGGCCAATTATTTTGTCGAGGGGTCATCGAGTCACAAAGTTGCTAGTGGAGTTTTATCACCGCACATGGAAGCACCAACACGAGAATACAATTGTCCCTGAAGTTCGCCGTAAATTTTGGGTGCCGCAGTTAAGAGTATAAGTTAAACGAGCTGCGAAAAATTGCCAAGTGTGCAAGAACAACAGAGCAGCACCCGAGGTGCCACTTATGGGACAGCTACCTGAAGACCGGCTGACACCGTTTGTTAGGCCATTTACGTACGTCGGCATGGATTATATGGACCCATTTGTGGTAGTAAATGGCCGTCGAAGTGAGAAGCGGTGGACAGTTTTATTTAATTGTTTGACGACTCGAGCCGTTCATCTGGAAATTGCGCGAGATCTCACAACTGATACATGCTTGATGTGTATTCGCAATTTCATAAATAGGCGAGGTATCCCAGTGAGAATCCGATCGGATACCGGTACGAATCTTGTAAGAGCGGATAGGGAGTTGAAAAAGCAGCTTAATGAATTTGACCATGGAAAGATCAGCAACGCTCTAGCTCCCAAAAATATGGAGTGGCTGGTTAACTGCCCGATTAACCCTCACGCCGGAGGATGCTGGGAACGCCTGGAAAGAAGCGTGAAGAGAGCTATTAGACATTCATTGCAAAGTAGAAGCCTGCAGGAACATTGCCTTTATAGCCTCATGTGTGAAGCTGAGAACATGGTGAACTCGCGTTCACTAACACACATACCCATAGACACGCCTACATCTCAACCTCTTACCTCTAATCACTTTCTTATAGGTACAGCTAATGCCGAACAGACGCCGCATCCCGATGAAGAAAAGATGCGTGTGACAACTAAGCAGTGGCGAAAGGTACAACAACTCCAGTATTGCCTTTGGAAAAAATGGTTGTCCGAATATCTACCCGAGCTATGCCGAAGATCAAAGTGGTGTCGTTCAGTGAAACCACTTGAAGTAGATGACGTGGTACTAGTTTGCGACAGCAGCATTCATCGATAAAGATGGCCCATGGCACGCGTGGTGAGAGTTTTCCTTGGTAAGTATCAGCAGGTTCGATCGGCAGAGATAAAGTAAGGCGCTGGCGTCATAAAAAGACCGGCATGCATGCTTGCGAAGTTAGATCTGGCGAGTGAATCTTAGCCGTTCTGGATTCACGGAGGCCGGGATGTTGTCGAGCGACGCGTCACTTTGTAATGTATTCTTATATATTTTAAATTTAATCTAAAACACCCTGTGTATACCATGTCATTTGAGATACGTGGTTAACAAAACGTTTGTATGCAATTTATGTTAAAATGTCAAATCTTTCGCCATTTAATATTTGAAGTTTCCGGCACTTTCTGTTCAACAATCATAAGGGAGAACCAAAATAGACGAAACGAGACGATTGCAACTTGCCGAACGTCTGACGAGTTAAGACGCTAGCAGTTCGGTTCTTACGGAACAAGCTTCGTTTAATTACGTTTGATCATTTTGGGCAACAACATTGAATTGCGACATTAAAGCGAACATTTTCGTCTCTACTCGTTACGGAGCAACTCGTCTATTTTGGTTGGGCCTATAAGAAGCATACAAAACGTAAGTTAATCCCTTCATATTCATTAAATCATCTTTTGTATTAATATTTGTAAAATGTATAATTTCTAATAGGAAATAAAACAACCTCCAGTGAAGCAGAGGTGTTCTTAATTCATGCGAGTGATTGTTAGGGAAGTCACAATCACCATCAATATTGACACAAGATTTATGTTAATCAGACTTCCAAGCGAAACAAAACAAGTGAATATTCCTACCTTTACACAATTATAAGATTTTTTCAAGGCCAGCAATACATGAAATCAAGGTTCAAAAATAAAAATTTCTCAAGAGTAAATTATTGAAGTGGTTTATTTGAAAGTTTGGGGGTATATTGAGGTGTGTTTTAAGAATACAAAAAATGTTTATGACTGAAAAAGTGTATATATATATTAGTTATAGTGTAAGGACAGATCTCAGAGTTGGCGTGCATCCTAGCATCATAGCATGCATCGACGTTATTCATATGAAACAAAGCAAATATTTTTTTATATTTACGTTACATTCTCTTGAATATGCCAGAACCAGATTTTCGAAACATTTGTTTTTTCAAAAATGGCGTTAAAAAAATAGAATCGTAACATTTTTGAAAAGACTAAAAAACTAAACATTTTTTCATAAAATGTTTTTTCAAAAATCAGCCTCTAGTATATTTGCGGCAATATTGTCAAGTATGTATGCAGAATTTCGAGTTAATTGGTTAAAATTTGTGTGAGTTATGATGCACGCCATTTTTAAAAATGCAGTTTTGAGAAAAACATGTTCAAAGTTCTGAAGAAGAAAAATTGTAGATTTTTTTTTGTAACTTGTCAACTCCGTAACTTAATCTGTAATTCCAGAGCCATGTAGCTACATTATAATTCTGCCATGCACAAACCTAAATATATACATACTTAGCAATAGATTAAGTAAACAGCTAGAGAGAAAGAAGATGTATACGAAAGTAAGTGTACAAAAACCCCTAGTGCGCTTCCAACCGTTCGACGGCTATAACTATGAAACGGCTTCAAATTTCGCTTTAAAATTTTAACAGAATATTTTCAAGATGTTTCTGAAGTAATTTATCGATATTTCAAAATTTCGACCGCCGAAAAATGTTCATGTATTGCTGGCTGGAATACACTGCATTATGTCGTAACATGTACATAAGATATGTCGACGCTTGGTTAGGATCATCGAATCCCGTTTTCTATAAACATAAGCACATCAACATCTTGCACGAGCTCAATTTCTACCCGAGTATATTTCCGCATCGCATCCCAAGCAAGTCCAGGTGCAGTGTAATAATGTGCTGGATCCAGACTGTAATTATTCATGCAGACCTCTCTGAAATTTTCAAATACATCTGCAAGTACCAACAGATCAGTTTTCAAGTAAAAATCGCTGAATTCAAGAAGAGATTTTATGTCAAATTTTAACCAAACTGTTTGAGCGTGTTCGTAATCTTCAGAATTAATACGAGATTTTCTCAATGAACTATAAAACTTTTCTTTTGACGGTAATTGGAGGCTCTTCTAGGCTCGACCAATTTCATATGTATTCGTATGGAAACACTCCTTTCCTTTTAAGCAACTTCAAGTTTTCATCGCTTGTTTGGAAACTGGGAATCTATAGTTATCTTTTCATTTAGATAGGATGCCAATTAATCAAGTGATGAGGCGATAAAACGGAATGAGCCACTTAGCTTAAATTTTATATCACAGTCTTCCATACATTTGAGCATAGAAATATATTTTTCTGTGTTATAAGGTATCATTTTTAAATGTCCGGGGATGCTACTTGATATATCTGTTATCAACAAATGACCATCATATCCACTGAGATTGTGTATTACAATAGGGACTGTTATACTGTCTTTGTAATTAATATTGCATTCTAATTGTGCGGGTCCTCTGCATTTGCCCGTTAGGCTACTCTCAGAGTAAGGGCCAAAACAGGTAGGCAGGCAGGCAGGCAGGCAGGCGGAGACAGCAACTCCCTCTACAAATAAGCTCTACAATAATAAAATAAATTTTTGAACCTACTTCTGCCGTTCCAAAGTTATAGCTTTAAAAGCTTTGTTTAAAGCTCAACATTGCTCTGAAAATTCTTAGTTATGAAGCATTTTTTAAAAAATCTAATAAAATCTAAGAAAATTTCACAAAAAGATTATATGTATATGACACCTAAAGGACCAAAAAAAAATTGCCAAACTTCTGTTATATGTACATTTAAGTAAAGTTTGGACATTTGCCTTTCGAAATAATGAGGGGCAAAGACTTAGAAAGGCCTGTTTTAACCGTTACATGAAAATTAAAAGTTATTAAAAACTTATTATTTAATGATATTATTAAGAGAAACATTTTTATTTTATTGATTTGAACAATTTAAACATAAATTTATTTACCATGATGATCAAATCATCTGCACTGTTTCACAAATGTAATTTTTCTTTTTAGTTAATGTTTTGTAAATGTTTCGTAAGCGTTTTTGTTTTAGTTTGGAATGGAATATAAATGGAAGTCATTGGCTAAAAATAATGAAAAATGGTTGAGGCAGAATATATTAAATTTGTTTTTTAATAACTAAATCACATAATTACTTAATTACCTAATTATATAATTACCCAAATGAATTACAATGGAAAAAATGTCACGTAACGTCATGTCACGTAACGTTTCATACTAAGCCTAATAAAAAACAAACGAGAAAAGGTTTTTAAATTTGATTACTATGAAAATAAACTTATACTATTTCAAATCCTTCTAAAAAAAGTTTTATACAAAAACTCTTGCCAATTTACAGAATTTTACTAATTTTGTGATCCAAGTCAAAAACCACTTCTATTTTTTTGTCACGATACGTATCATTTTTGGTGGCTTCTATCTAAGAGCCGAACTTTTGACAACTCTTAGGTTTTACACCCTATAATAAAAAAAAAAATAAGGAACTTGTAAGTAAAATATTTCATTATTTTTTCACTCATTAAAGTCGTACGAACGTCACGTGCGCCACCACGGAAATGCCCATATTGCATATATCTTGAATATAACTTGCATACATCTTGCATATGTCTCGCAAGCGACTTGCATATGTTGCATATACATTACATACAACTTTAATATTTTTATATTTTTTTATTTTTGACTGCAATTTGTTATAGTTTACTTGTCCACAAAGATATTTGTAGTTGTATGAAAATTATGGTTTATATTTAGTATTTGATAATATCGTTTTGTAATACTATTTTGTGATATTATTCCTTCACAAGTAGAATTAAAAAAATTTTAAAAATGTAATTTATAGGAAAATATAAACTGGGCATGAATAAGGCACTTTTTTCAAACAAGTTGGCGACATAACATTTCAGCATAATTCAGTGATACTGAGTTTAATACCGTTTTCCGTTTTTTAATCCTTCGGCCCATTTTTTGGTAATTCGAGTTTGAAAGTCAATGCAGTTTTTATTAGAAAAACTTTTTTATTGGCTTTAGCGGCTTCAAGTCTTCAGGAGAAATATTAAAAATTAACGAGGAAATAATTTCATATAACAATTTAACCCTCAAAACCAAGCTCTTAGGACCCAATTGACCCTATAAATGAAAAAAGGTTTGCTTAAACAAAAAAATTTAACTTTTTTAAGCTATAATAAAAATTAACCGAAAATAACCAATTTTATAGGTCTCTAAAACGGCCCAAAAGAAATAAAATCAAGTATCTCCATATGTGTTTCTTCTTGTAAGTATATGTTGTTCTTCTTCTTGTTGTAATGGCGAACATTTTCATCAGGCGACGCACAGAGGGGTATTGAGTTGGGGTTTTGGCTTAAAATTAAAAAAATCAAATGGAAGCTACGAATTTTTTTGGAAATAGAAGTCAATAAAATTCTGCGTCACTAGCAAAAAAATTAATACTTTAAGTGTACTAGTTCAAAAGTTACAAGCTGTCAAATTTAACCTTTTGTTGCTTTCGTTCGCGCACAGTGGAGAATCGCAATTTTTTAGCATTTACGAAATTTTTATTTATAAAAAAAGTCTTTTGTGCAAAATTTTTTAATTGAACCTTCAACTTCAGGTTGTTCTTGTTCTAAAGCCACAAAAATTTATCAGATAAAGTGTTGGAAATAATTTTTTTGTGTTTACTAAAAAATGTGTCAAAAAAATTCCGATATTTTGCAAGACACATGTAGTTAAAGTTTATTTTGTTGTATTCTGTTGCCATCTTATTATGATTTTGTTATTGAGTTTGCTTATTGTGTTGTGGAGTGTTGTTATTAAGTTTGTAAACTTTTCTTGTGCTATTTTGTGCATATTAGAAACTATTAAACTTTTTGTCAAAGAATTGCAGTCGCTATTATCAAATTAAGCTAAAAAGTGTTTTTGTTGTTACTGCGCTGCTTGTTTTTAGTTTGTGTTTATGTTTTGTTTTCAATTTTTTTTTTCTTATTTTGCCTTCAATTTTGTAGCTACACCCTTCACTCTACATATCTATAATTTTTTTATGGTAAAAGCTTAAACGTTATTGAAAAGCTAATATTCAAAATATGATATGTCACAAAAACAATTTTCCCTATTCGTATTTACTGAAATAGTTTTCCCTATTATAAGGATTTCAACCGTAGTACTTTAAATAAATGAAAATTTATTGATAATGACAATGCGGAATATTTGCGATTTCTCCGTTAAATATTTGAACACATAGAATTGAGGCAACGTTTTTGAGTTCTAATCGCGATTGGTTGGCTTCTTCAAAATCTTTCACTACCTATAACCCTCAAAAACGTGGGGGAAATCGCTCGAGAATATTTTCAATAGGTTTTTGATAACTTCTGATCCAATAATTTCAAGCAAAAGGAAATTATCTCAAAATAAGTTGCAAAAGGTGCCACAAATGACCGATAACTTGACTGTATGTAGACCCATTAGTGCCAACAAATGAAAACAACGATGAAAACACTGATGAAGATAACGATGAAGAGAGTGCTGAAAGTGGTGACATCAATTTTCATGATCCATAGATGGAGTTTTATCAAGTGACAGTGATTAAAAATGAATATTAAAATTATAAAAACAGACCAAAAATAAGGTGCGTTTCATATATATAACGCCACTTCGAAATCTTAAATATTTTTGTAACGGCCAGCTTAAACAAAAGAGAATGTTTTGCGAATTTGGTCATCTATGCACAACAACCATAGTGAGTAAGACCAAAGTCTATTCTAATAACGGTACATTGTTTATTGCTAAATATTACTTTTAATGCCGTTTCATATTTATAACGCCACTTGCAATTATTCCTTCTGCTGCGTTTGAAGTGTAGAGATTAATAAAATTGTGTAGTTAGTTTTCAAGACCTTAACATTAGAAAAAAATTTAGACCGGAATAGCTCGTGCAACCCAACATACTTGCGAAAAAATGGGAAAAATAAAAATTCTTAAAGAAGAAGGCTATGAAATTCAGAAAATCGAGCGTAGAATTAATCGCAGCCATAGAGTGATTCAACATTTTTTTAACAAACCTCAAAATTACGGCAAAACAAAATGTTCGGGCAAAAAAAAATCCTCTTACCGCGATCAGCGGAAAATAATCCGAGCTGCGAGAACAATACACACAGTTTAAAAGAGTTGCGGAGTTTTGTTGCTGAAAAAGTTTCCCGAACACCGGTATGGAGAGTGCCACATAAGTGTAAACATATCCGTAGTCAACTTATGAAGTGTGTTTCATCTCTTGCTAGCAAACATAATAGAATGAGCGTGGAATTTGCAAGAAGGAACATAGGCACAAATTAACTACCAGTCAGCTTTTCAATAATGTTTTAAAAAAGGGTCCCACGTTGAAGTTTAATTTTGACATGTCATTTTTTCCGATGAGACAAAATGGAATCTTTATGGCCAGGATGGATTTTGACATTATTAATACGACATACGCCGCGAACCACTTCCGTTCTCAAAAAGAAGTTTTGGTGGAGAGAAAGTGATGGTGTGGGGTGATTTTCTGAAATTGAAAGTTCAAGCATGAAGAGCGCTGACTACACTCGTGTGCTGGAGAGCAGTTTGACTCCATTTTTGGAAAAAAAGTGAGAGACACAACTATTTTTCCAGCAAGATAATGCGGCAATCTACGTAAATCGAGATGGTTTCAGGCCAATAACATTGATTTATTGGAGTAGCCGGTGTACTCTTCAGATTTTAATCCCATCGAGAATTTATGAGGAGTACTTATACGCCAGGTGTATAAAAATAACAGACAATTTGGCAACGTGAAAGAACGGAAATCAGTAATTTTCGATGAATGGAGTAAAATTGATTCAAACACATTAAAAAAATTAATTGCAAGTATGCCAAATCACATTTACAATATTATTGGAGCCAATGGAACAGTAATTAAATATATTCTTTTTTATAAATTCAATAAAAATCGTTTTTATTAAAAATTTTGAAATGGCGTTATAAATATGAGACAGCATCAAAAGTGATATTAAGCAAATAACAATGTACCGTTATTAGAAAAGAGTTCACTTTTGCTTACTATTGTTGTTGTGCATAGATGACCAAATTCGCAAAACATTATCTATTGTTAAAACTGGCCGATACAAAAATATTTCAAATTTCGCAGTGGCGTTATATTTATGAAACATACCTTATATACCTCCGAATTCATTACAAAATGTATTTTGCTTAAAAAAAAAACAAAAAATTCATCAAAGGACAACAACTGACTGCATTTTTTTTTCTTATTTGGACTTATTCTAACTAAAAAAAGGCCAAAAGTTCATTCCGTCTTCTAGGTGAATTGATATTCATTTTCAGGATAGAGTACCCCACTGTGCGACAGCGAGACTCGAGCACTAGTGTAGTGGTAAAAACCTAGATGCTCTGTTAGGAGATATATTTCAGAACTTACAAAAAGAAGCAGAAGAAGCATTCATCTGAAAAAAACATGCATGAAAAGACCTTATTTCAATATTTTTGGGGTAATTTTGGGGACACATGAAATGGGTTACTTTGGGTCAATTTGTACTTTATTTAGTTATTATTTTTGGGGAATATTATTACTTAAAAAGCTTTATTTTGTTTTACCAAAGCTTTTATATGAAACACCTGCTTTTTTGAGTAATGGGGTAAATTTTGACCCAAGGGTTTGGTTTTGTGTGTTTAACTGTTCTATGAAATTATTTTACAGGTAATTGTTAATATTTCAAATGAAGACATGAAAAACCATTGTTGCTTATTGTAACATAAACTATCCTTAAATAAACTTAAGGTAAAAAAAAAATAATATGTGTAACTGTAGTTATATATTCAAAAAATACCTTCAAATTATCTTGATTGCAATGAAAACTGAAATTTTAAATGTTCAAGTTGAACGTTTTTTGCATATTCTTTGCATATTGTTTGCATATTACTTGCGCATAACTTGCATATAATATGCATATTAAAAAAACTTTATATAGGAATATAGGAATTTATAGGTGTACAAGAATAGCGCCGACGCCAACAACAACATGCAAAGCAATTTTGGTTAGCCAGCAAAATAGGTCAGCGATTGTTGGGTACACTGACCTACACGCATATTCTACTGTGCTTGCTTACTATTGTTTTTATTATTGTTTTTATAAGTCAACGATCTTTTGGCACACTTATTAAGGGGGTCTACTCATTGAGCAACTTTTTTTTTCAACTTTTTTTTTTGCATTTATTTATAGCTTGGGTAGTTGTGAATATGCCCCTAAAATTATTTTTAGAAATTCGAAATACTTTAGAAGATACAGCCTTTTTTGTGAAGCAAGGTCTGATGGACAAGAAGATGATGGAGGTAATAAAACCAGCTTACGAAGCGCTGTCGGCAGATAATTTGCTTGAAAGATGCCTTGGATCTGAAACTCAGAATTCCAATGAGTCCTACAATTCTGTTCTTTGGTCACTTTCGCCCAAACACATCAACTCAGGCGCACGCACCATCGAAGTGGCCAATTTCATTGCAACGTGCCTCTTCAACGACGGTTTTATACCCATACTTAAAATTATGGGTTTGATGGGTATTGCGATTGGCAAAAACGCATACGAATACGCACTATCTCGCAATGAAGACAGATTGAACCGATCAGAGACTCGAGCTGCGGCATCATCAAAAGCTGGCAGAACGGCTCGCAGAGCAGAGAGGGCAGCAGAAAGCAGTTTCTACGAAAAAGAGGAAGGTGGCCTGTATGGAGCTGGCATCGCCGACTAATATTTGTAGGTAAAAATTGTCAGCTCTTTAAAACTGCATTTAAACATTTTTGATTTTTTTTTTTTTTTCCCAAAAAAATTACTTCAAACTTTAAACGCGTTTATCTCGAACCCACGTTTTTCGAACTGGCGGCCATGATATCTCCAGTTCAACTGAACCGATTTTCATGAAACAAAATGGAATCGACGCAGAATTGTCACCATTCTCGGGTGAACCTCGACCATAATTTTAAAAAATTTTTTACTATTTTTTTTTACACTAAACTACAAAAAAAAAACCCGAAATTGAAATTTTTTTTTTGAATGGCCGCCATTTTGTCAAAAAAAATCACAAAATTAAGCTTGAGGTTCACCCGAGAATTACATCTATACTGATTATAACCCCGTTCTTTTTTCATTTCAGACGTTTCGGAGACCCGGAATCGTGGCCGCCGTGACGACACCTTTTTTTTTCACCACCAACTTTGAAGTCTCATTACTTTTTGAACAGCCCACGTATCGAGGCAAAAAAAATTTTTTTATTTACTTTGAACCTTTTGTAATACAATGAATAAAAAAAGTTTTCAATTATTCTTTGCGTTTTCAAATAAGAATTTTTTTAAAAAGGGTCCAAAAAACGGGTTTTGAATGAGAAGACCGCCTTAATTGTGCATAATTTAAGTATATATTTTGATTTGTGTCCATTAAAGAATTTATAAATTTGGTTTGGTTATTGTTTATTGTTTTTTTTATGTTTTGTTTTAGGTTAAGTAAACACTTTTACATAGTTTAATAATTGTTGATTAAACATTTTTAGCATTGCTTTTAAGATTATTTTTAGTATAAAAGATATGGTTTAAATAAACTCTCCCATTTTACGTGGTTTGTCATCTAAGACAAAACTTTGATTGAAGCATTTATACGGTTAATGTGCCGTTTAGACGCAAATTACGAAGCAATCAATAGGTAAGAACAGTTAAAAAACCTATAGTCAGAAAGAAGTTTTTCTGCATAAAAATCCGCAGTCTAGTTATTAACCAACTTATGCTTAAAGTTAGAAAAACCTGAGTTTTAGAAAAAATCCGTTTAGCGCGACCTCTAAAACGTTTTCAAAAAAATCTGAAAAAATCTCAAAAGTATTTGACCCCAAAGCTTTCAAAAAATGTTTGAGCAAAAAAAAAATATTTTTTTGGGAGAAACTAGTGTTCACCTTTGCAAGTATTTGCTGCGTCATAATGCTGCTCTTTTTGAGCTTATAATGCTTGGTTTTCACTATATCAATTTCAATGGACAACTGCTGTCAATCAAATGAAAAATGCCCACACGTTCTTTTTTGACAATGAAGAAAAATTAAAAACAACTGAAATATCGAATTGAGCTATCCAAAAAATATAGAATAATTTTATTTAGGTAATATTTTAATTGATTAAGTTTTAAGTCGTCATACAACTGACATAGTGAAAACCAGGCTTAAGTGTCTTTACAATCTTCAAGGAAATTTATAGGGCCCTTATGCGCTAGATTTATAAGATTTAGAAAAAACATATTGTAAAGATTAAATGGCTAATAAATAATGTGTAAGCTTAAAGAATTAATCAAATTTACCTTCCATTGAAAACTGATTCAACATCTTCCCATTTGACACGAATTGGCGTCCAGTTACTGCGATGCTCTAATTGCATCCGATAACCCAGCATCAGTCCGATGCACAGTAGCGACATTTTGTATTTTTCGTTGCAAAAATCATTACTTCTGAACGAATTGAGATATCTCTATGGTTTGTTTTGCTATGGACAGAAAACTAATACAGCTTTCACTGCACAAAATTTTATTTGAATTGATCATAGCGATGCTAAGGTATTCATGGTCAAAGTTAGACATTTTAATAGATCCACACATTTTGAATATGAAGTTCTCCATATGAGTGTTTTTTTAGAAAAAAATTATTAAAAACATGAATTATGATTAATTTATGATGGCTGAGTACAAATCTATTTTAAGAGCTCAAAATTTTTTCTACACTGAAAAAAAAAATGTTCCCAAAACTTTAAAAACACCGGATATGCAATTTTTTTTATCTTCTAAACAATTTCAGGTATCTTTAATTTAAAAGCATAACCTTAATTTTTGGAAGCATTCATCGTTATTTATATAATTACTAGCAGGACAGTGGTCCGCGGTTTCGCCACGGCGTTAAAGCAACCATACTTTTCAACCACGACGCAACCAGCAAGCAACTCCACAAATTTAACAATATCTCTAAATATACTATGATTTCTTTTCAATTTGCACCAAAAAATTTCTTTTCTCAACGTTCCCCAATGCTCACAATTATCCAAGGCACAAGTCCACCACAATTCAACTCAGCAAACAATGTGTGCGGATCACATTTCTTGTGCACACACTCAAATTTAACAATATGCCTAAATGATCAATATACATTTGAATCATATACATTTTTTTCAATTTACACCACAAACCCCACTTGTCACTACCAGAAGTGCTTCACTCGCCAAAAGACCACACTCAAATATACCTCTACCAAATGCTCTGCACTCGCCAAAGGCCCACACTCAAATTTTACCACTACCAGAGGCGATGCACTCGCCAAAAGCACATACTCAAATTTTACATCTAGCCAAGGTGCAAACAGTTAAAAGTTTTGGAGCTCCCATAGCTTAACTACTGGCGAACAAGAAAGTGTTGTTTCATCAAGACAATGCACCAGTTCGCACATCCACTATCGCGGTTTCCAAATTCAATGAATTAAAGTTAGAATTCGCCAGATTAAGCCCCTCGGACTATTTTCTTTTTCCAAACTTGAAAAAAACAGCTCAGTGGTAAATGATTCACCAACAATGAAGAGGTGGAATCTGCGGTTGATGGCTATTTTGAGGCGCTCGACGCTTCTCACTTTAAACAGGGTATCGAAGCTATTGAACATCGCTAGGAAAAGTGTGTCGAGCTGAAAGGAGACTATGTTGAAAAATAAAAATATTTGTTCCCAAGTTACATTGTTTTTTTTTTTTTTTTTGTTAGGTTGGGTACTTTTGGGACAACCATTATATCTCTAAAGAATTCTGACAGTTTACGATCTCCCAATTGTGTATTGGAAAAATCTATTTTAACCTGTTCTCTTTGCTAAGAGAAAATCTTTCGCAGATAATTTTTAATATGATTATATATATTTATATTTGTAGGTGGATGAATAACGTCTTAAATTTTTGTTGTAACTTGTTTAGGTAACACGATTAAACATTTTTTAAATATAATGTTATCATCGTTAATATTTCGATATGTAAAATCCACGCGTCCGGTGGATCGATACAGAATGTAGGTAATTTGATTGAATTACGTGGTGCAATACGGAAAATTCAAACATCTTTTTGACTGCAGTTATGTTATTTAAAGTGCTGGACGTGAATAGCAAAACCCTATCTGGCTAGTTGCTAGTTTGGCTACCGATCAGATTTTTTTTTATTTTTTGTTTTTTTTTGCTCCAAATTGGTTTTTCAAAGAAAATGCGTTTCGAAACGTTTGGAATTATGTTTTCCTTTCGTAAGTAAAGTTTTAGCTACAGACTCGGAGAAAAATTGTGCAGAACAAACTGACATAAAAAAACTACATCGAAGCCTCAAAACCGCAAAAATGTCCAGAGTGCTTACTTTTTTGTAGCATTTTTGGTCAGTATCTTTCAAAAGTTCCGAATTTTGACAACCAGTGCAAAAGAAAATTGTGGGCAAGAAAAAAATGAACAATTCTCAGCAAGCTGTCAACAACATCCGAGCACTTCTTGACACCGTTGGCCCTACGACATATTTTCACCGAAATACATAATAACATCCATTTGAGACTTTTTGTTTTAACTAAAACATCGCTCAGGGGATGCCCTCTTTAAATGCACAATCATTGCGTAGTAAAATGGTAAAAAGATGGAGTAGTGTCGGTGAAGAATTGATTTAAACTTACACAGATCAAAACTGTTGAGGAACACGCTCATATGGAGATTACTCCACAATCTTACTGTGAGACTAAAAAACGAATTATCTGGGTAATGCGAGGTTCTATTGGGCACCGACACAATGTTATAGAGATGGGCTTGAAAAGCTGCCCGAGTGGACCTAGGAAATGCTGGAACTCGAACTGGTGGCGTCAGACCATGCAACTCATTGAATACTTCCCAAAGTAGAACCTATACAAAAGGCTTAGGCAACCAACATTGAGTTGATGTACAAGAGAACTGTGAGGGGGTGAAATGTTTTCATATCCTATCAAATATATTGCACGACGTTGAATTCGTTCCAGAAGCTCCATATAAGATATCGAAGCTCCTGCCCAAAATGTGCGAAAAAAACTATAAAAACGAAAGATATTTTTTCGTTTTAAAATTTTTTTCGCATAAAGCAAATATATTTTAACTCTTACAGCATATAATCGATTTTTTTAAAATGAATTTTCGATGCCAAATATCTGTAAAAAGAGTTCAAAAATATTTTCGCATTTCATTTAAAAAAAAAAGACTACGGTAAATAGCTGCTAAAACAATTAAAAACATATTTGCTTTATGTGAAATATATTTTAAAACGAAAAAAAAACAATGAGTTTGGGTATGTGTAGTCGTAAAAGTCTCAAGTATGGATGTTATTATGCTTTTCGGTAAAAATATGTCACGTTCGTAGGGCCAAAACGGTATCAAGGAGTGCTCGGTTGCTGTTGGCACCTTCTTAAGAATTGCTAATTTTTTTTTTCTTCCCACAATTTTGTTTTCCACTGTTTGTCAAAATTCGGAACAGTTTGAAAGATATGGACCAAAAATGCTACAAAAAGGTGGGCACTTTTGGGCGCTTTTGCGAATTTGAGGCTTTGATGTAGTGTTACGTTTGAATTTCCAGTTTCGGTTTCTTTATTAGCGCTATTACGTTTGAATCAATACATGTTGTTAATGTTGGCACTGTTTATTATTAACTCTTCTCTGACGACCGTTTCTTATTCTCTATCATACATTTTAAAGCTTAAATTAAATAGCCAGCAATGTGCATTGGCATTATCGCTGACTAGGTGAGGTGATGGTGTAATGTTTCATTAGGCACTGCATTGGAGTGCCATGAGTTTAATGAACTGCTAATCTAGTTCGGTCAGCTTTAGTCACAATGTACTCTCACGGCTGGCAGCACCTCGACGTAAGTAGTCCCTCCGACCGCTACGTGTGGGGGCTTAAGTTCTTCACAGGATTTGTTACCAACAAATCCTGTGAGAACAACTAAGACTGCCATCTTTTCCCTCTGGGTATGATCAAGGTGTCATACGAACCGTGCCGAGGATCAGCCGGGCTGGGGACCCAGGTTAAAACAATTGCTCAGTCGCGAACGGTGTGCTCCGGGCATCTGGCGACCTCCAGTTCTATTCAGCCTTACCCAGGTACTGCGAATCTCTGCCTGGGTGGACCTTCCTTTCTCCGCCACTCGTGGGACTCAAACATGAATGAAAACAATACAATAAAACAAGGAAAGAAACAAGAAGGCGTATCAACACCCAAACGGGGATCCAGACCCCAGACAAAAAACCCGGTAGGAACCTTTGGTTCCGCTTCAAGAGCTGTGGCACCACCAAGATCCACACCTACCAAAGGTCAACCGATGATAGTGATACCATTAAATCATCGCCCCCTATTAGAAACAGCAAGCACATCGAAAGCCTGTGCATATGGCAGTGGACCCTTTGGCTCCCTAAACACTGGTGACAATCGATGCGGAAACGCGGGTTCAACTAGTGTGGCGGGAACCAAGGGGAATCTACTGGTCAGTGCCAGGGCGGCCGATATGGTCAGAAGGGATCCTCTTAAGGCAGGTTACGCAGACCGCAAAAAGGTTGCCCGAATTCTTCGACGACTGACCATTAG
This sequence comes from Coremacera marginata, assembly GCA_914767935.1. Taxonomy (NCBI): domain Eukaryota; kingdom Metazoa; phylum Arthropoda; class Insecta; order Diptera; family Sciomyzidae; genus Coremacera; species Coremacera marginata. The sequence goes on from OU612045.1 coordinate 106,180,875, forward strand.
GCTGTATCTTTGCTCCATACATTTTGCAAAAGTATCTCAGATCCTCCCTCCGCAGGCAGATTATGAAAACAGCATATTTGAAGACCTCGAAGAACGAAAAAATTTTCGAATTTGTAAAAACTGAGGGGGCGCCACCGAAACAAGTAATTTTTGAGGCACTTTTTTTTTAATTTCACTTATTGATTTTTAATCACTATTTATTGGCAAAAATAAAAACAAAAACTGTATTCGATTCAAAACCAGAATTGTGCGCTTAATCCAACTGTGTAGTTATTTACATGATAACGGTATAATTTGTGGGAGAATTCAACTCGTGAACTTGAAATTTGTTAATTTTTTTCAGTTTTTTTTTAATTCAATCACCTGCCACGTCACGTTAAGTGGCACTATCAGAAAAATAATTAATTTACATTGAAGACAACTTTATTACCTTTCTTGTAAAATAAAAAATTTAATAATTTATTTTGGGTTTATTTTTTTTTTTTTGTTTACTTTAATTTTCAAATACCTTTTTTACGAAAATAAACTGTAATACGTTTTATCTCAAAATTTTTGTTGAATTTCTTTTTTTTTTAATATTCATAGGGAAGATTTTTGGTGTATTTCTACGACTTGAAGAAGCATTTGTTTCTCTGGTTCGTTGGTTGTTACTTCTACATTGAACGTTGTCATCAAACTTATCGCTCTTTCGGCGGCGTCGTTTACGATGTTTATTTTGCTTATAATTTCTTTAGCGTGCAGTACTTTTCATTGCTTGTACAATTACTTGAATCGGCTAACAGAAAGCTAGTGGGCCTATCTTCTGTTATCTGGGACAAAGATGTTTTCAAAAAATTTCAAACTAAATGGCCTCAATTCAAAATCTATCCTGAGATACTTCAAAGGAATAGTGCAATCAATTATGAAATTATTCAAACATATTTCCCTTCTAATGTTCGCAACAACCTGGTTCAATTTGCTTACCTACAACTGAATTTAAATCAAACACGCACTGATCTTTTTCTTGGAGATATGAAGTTAAACTCTAAGAAAAAGTTTCGCAAGATCAAGGTACCAGGTGCTTTTTCGAGAGCCGCGATTCATGGGCCCACCAACTAATAGCTTAAAAATTTATCTATTTTGAGATCAATTTAATTTGATAATAACTTTTATAATAAAAAATCCATTTTATAATAAACTTAGGTTATTTTTTTCTATCAGATACAGAACTAGTAAGCCTTCGGGAACTGAATGTTTTTCTTGATCTCGTTTATATGCGATATTATATGCTATACGCACCAAACACACGATATTGAAATGTTTTTAAAAATGTTTCAATATCAAGAAATAAACGAGGACATAGCGCAAAATGTTCCGACAGTATTTTTTTGTCACCCGTGTTATCTGTAGGAAACGCTTATGGGATTAGCATTTTTTGATTGATCTGTTGATGAACAAACAAAAAACTAATGGTTGCCGGTCTTAAAAAAATGGCAATGATGCATACAGGCAAGAAAAAAGGCAAATTGTACCAGGTTGTCGCGGACACTAGAAGTGAAATATGTTCGAATAATTTCATCATTGATTGCACTATTCCTTTGAAGTATCTCAGGATCGATTTTGAATTGAGGCCATTTAGTTTGAAATTTTTTAAGAACATCTATGTCCCAGATAACAGAAGATAGGCCCACTAGCTTTTTGTTAGCTGATCCAAGTACTTGGACAAGCAATGAAAAGTACTAACACGCTAAAGAAACTGTAAATGATGACATAGTTCAATGAAAAAATAACAACCAACGAAACCGAGAAAAAAATGCTTCTCCAAGTCATAAAAGAACAAAAAAGTCTTCCCTATGAATATTAAAAATAAAGGAAATTCAACAAAAATTAAGAGAAAAAACATTAGTTTATTTTCGTAAAAAAATATTTTGAAAATTAAATTAAGCAAAAAAAAAAAAATGCAACGGAAATAAATTATTAAATTTTCTTGTTTTACAATAAAGGTAATAATGCAATCAATTATGAACCACGGTGTACCTACATTGAATTATCTTCAACGTGAATTAATTTTTTTCTTATAGTGTCACTTACCGTGACGTGGCAGGTCATTGAATTCAAAAACACTGAAAAAAATTAACAAATTTCAAGTTTGCGGGTTGAATTCTCCCACAAGTTAAACCGTTATCAAGTAAATAAGTACACAGTTGGATTCAGCGCACGATTTGAGTTCTGAATCAAATAAAGTTTTTTTTAGTTTGGCCAATAAATAGTGATTAAAAATCAATAAGTGAAATTAAAAAAAAGTGCCTCAAAAATTACTCTTTTAGGTGGCGCCCACTCAGTTTTTACAAATGCGAAAAATTTTTTCGTCCTTCGTTGCCTTGAAATATGCTGTATTCAGAATGTGCCTGCGGAAGGAGGATCTGAGATACTTTTGCAAATGAGACAGTCTACTGGCCATTGATCCTATTAAGGAGGATAAAGCCTCGAAAAAAGATCTTAGGGCTAAAAACACAAGGGGTAGAAGCAAGATCCTCGCAGAGGTTGCGAAGAGTACCATAATTGTGGGGGTCATAGACCAAAACAATGAAGATGGGCAGATTCCCAAGCACCTATGGAGCTGAATAGAGGCTCTCTAGCGAAAGTCACCATGCAGGTCCTGAAGGGCAACCCTGGATCACCTCCTTCCTGTGCGGATGCAGGTTGGTTTCAGGGTAATGTCAAGCTGATGGCATGTGACGACGCAAGATCGGCCGAGCTGTTTAAAGAGGCGATCGAAAAAGTCGGTGAGGTCTACCCAGGAGTTCGACTTAAAGCCGTCGATTTGGACGAGATACCGTACAGACCAAGAGCTAAAGCACGGGTTCCAGTCACCCCATCTGAACCTGAGGAAACTCTAGAAATGCTCAAGACCTTCAACCCAACTATCTCCACGCAAAACTGGAAGGTAGTAAAGTTGGAACCCAAAGCTGACGAAGAAAAAACCGACACCATGAAATCCAAGATAGAGGTGCTGCTGATCCTCTACAATCAGTATCTAGACCAGTTGCAAAAAGGCAAATGCACCTTAAGCTATGGGTTTAGTAAAATTTATCCCAGGATCTACAAAACAGACACGGTGTCTCTCGTAAACAGTGCGGTCTGCAGGGCCACGACCGAGAATCCTAATGACATCGAAGAGTTCGCGTCTGGCAGCGAGGATAAGCTATCCTCGGCGTCAGAAATAACTGCGATGGCAAACTTACAAGGAGCAAGACCTTTCAGAGGACCCCCTCAGCGACGAGGAGGCTGACACCACGGTGGTTGAAGTACCTGAGGATGTTCCATGTACTCCAAATTAACCGGCATTACTGCAAAGCAGCATCCGCTGCTCTCCAGCATCTTGGTGCTGATTCAGGAACCGTGAATGATCAACAACAAAATCCTCGGCCTGAACACTACAAACTATACAAACTATAACATGTTTCCAACATGTATGTTTCCAACAAGGGTAAAACTCGCACATGCATTTTAGCTAAAAATAATTTAATCTGCTTTATTCTCCCTCAGTTTAGTCACCAGTCTGGAGCTGGGCACCAAAAAACTCAGGATAGCATCCTTCTACTTCCCATTTGATGAGCCTGTCCCCACGCAGTCATTTAAGGAACTCCTAGAGGGAACCAATCCAGCCACAAACATCATTCTGGGTGGAGACACTAACGCGCACCACTCGCAATTGGGCAGTAGTAACAACAATGATAGAGATGGGTCACTCTTTAACTACCTACTTAGCACTAGCTTAAATATTTTAAACAAGGGAAATGAGCCTACTTTTATAATTAAGAACCGGGAGGAAGTTCTGGATATTACTCTGGCATCGGAGAACCTCTCGGAAAATATTTATTCATGGAAAGTTTTAAAGAAACATTCGCTCTCAGACCATAGGTATATATAGCTTTCGGTTGGGAAGAAACCAGTCGATCCGTAAACCTGTGTGGTGGTCTCGGGAGATTGAACTCCTCAGAAAGGACTGTCGTAGAGACTTCAAAGACGCAACGCGTTGCAATAGTGAGAACTCATGGAAAATATACAAATTCAAACTAGGCACTTCCTTCTGTACAGATATCGAAAATACTTCCGAGGCCTCACGGCTTGGGAAAGTACTATCAAAATTCCCAACAGCACCAAGCTTTCTTCAGAAGGAAGATGGTACCTGGACAGACTCATGCATCGAAACATTAGACACACTTATCGACGCACATTTTCCTGGTAGTGTTTACGTTGACAACTCCAGCTTTTAATCGTCTCCATCTGACCTTACAGTTCAACAGATTGAGCAGTTGACCAGCAAGGAGAAGCCAAGATGGGCGATCTATTCGTTCCAACCATAGAAATCTCCGGGTCCCGGTGGTATTATACCAGCTCAACTACACTATAGTTTCAATGCAATAGTACCCTGGCTTCAGGCAATCTACAAAGGCTGCCTACTCCTTAACTATATCCCATCAGTTTGGAGAGAGACCTTCTTTATACCTTCATCTTTATACCGAAAGCGGGCAAATCCTCTCACACTAAACCGAATAGTTTTAGACATATAAGTCTCTCCTCCTTTTTGGTTAACATACTGGAAAGACTTATTGGACTTCTCCTTAAGCCAAAACTTAAAAGGCTTCTGAAATCCCAACATGCCTATATTAAAGGCAGATCTACAGAGACAGCTCTCCATTCTCTTGTATCTACAATCGAAAAATCACTTATGAGCAAGGAATATGCGCTTGCTGCTTTTCTAGACATAGCAGGAGATTTCAATAACGTCCTTCCGGATGCGTTTACCTCTGCATTGTCAGAACTGGGGGTGGAGGATTCTCTCGTGAGCTTCATACATCAGATGCTCTTGGGCAGGGTGGTAAACTCAGAGCTGGAGGGATCCCGTACTCGCAGGTTCGTCGGAAGAGGTACTCCGCAGGGGGGAGTCTTGTCTCCGCTTCTTTGGTCCGTGACGGTTAACCAACTGTTGCGCATCATGCAGGGAGAAGGCTACATGGTTATTGCTTATGCTGACGATATCGCAATCGTATTTAACGGAAAATTTCCTCAGACTCTCTGTCAACTCATGGGGAGAGCACTCTCAATCCTTTCAAGATGGGCATCCTCTTGTGGTTTAAGTGTTAACCCGGAGAAAACGGATCTCATTCTTTTAACTAGGAAATATAAACTACCCAACTAAATACCTCCGCGTCTAAGCGGCACGGGGTTGATCTTAAGTGGCAGCACGAAATACCTAGGAGTTATTCTGGATAGGAAGCTTTTCTGGAATGATAATATAAAGGAACGTGTTAGGAAGGCAAACATAGCTCTTTTTGCTTGTAAAAAATCAATAGGTAAAAAATGGGGTTTTTCCCCCAAAACAGTACGCTGGATTTATACAGCAATTGTCCGACCCATACTTGCTTATGGCTCACTGGTGTGGTGGAGGGCTCTTGATAAGACAACGGCACTTCAGAAATTTGCAAAGGTGCAAAGAAGTGCAAGCCTATGTATTACTGGGGCATTGTCCACAACACCAAATAACGCTTTGAATGTCATGCTTCACCTTCCTCCTCTTGATACCTTTGCCAGAGAATGTGCTAACAAAGCAGCTCTCAGACTAAAAGAATCAGGAAATTGGATAGGTAATGGTTGCGGTCACACAACTATTCTGAACTCCTCTGTCCCAGACAAAACAGACTACTGTGTGCCACGCTTAAGTCTTGAAAAGAACTACTAAGTTCTCATCCCTTTGCGGCTGGACTGGGTTAACAAAAACCCCCTTAAAACAAACGGCATAAAAATCTTTACAGATGGGTCAAAACTTCGAGAACAAGTAGGGAGAGGTATTTCCTCCCAGGACCTTGAAATCGAGGAATCCTTTAGCGGATCCTAAGCGGAGATGGTAGCAATTCACGAAACCGCTAAGATTCTGGGTCAAAAAGACCTTGAAGGAAAAAGTATTTCCATCTTCGCAGATAGCCAAGCAGCGCTCAAGGCGCTGAATTCACAAACTCTAAATTCTCAATGAGTGCCGAAGATCTCTTAACGAGATGACAAGGCTAGTCAGGATCCACCTCATATGGGCACCCAGACACAGGGATATCGAGGGCAATAACTTGGCAGACGAAATAGCTAGGAAGGGTACGACCTTAAAAACCCTCTTAAATGAGGACCTTATTGGTATACCCATATCCTCCTATAAACTCCAGCGCAGGAACAATTCCTTAAGTCTTGCACAAGAACACTGGGAGCACCTTGATACATGTAGAACTGCTAAGCTGACCCTTCCTACGACTTAAAACGCACCAAATCACTGCTTGAGTTAAGCAGGGTAAACCTGTTAAAAATAGTAGGAGTCCTCACGGGTCACTGCCTAATCGGAACACATGCTCTTCGGTTGGGACTTATAGCAAATGATTTTTGCAGAAGCTGCAGATGTGAGGAGGAAGTAGAAAGTGTTCAGCACCTCCTCTGCGAATGTCCGGCCCTTGCTAAAAGAAGAATAGCAACTCTGGGTCATCCCTTTCTTGCTGAAGTCTCATGTCTGGAAGTTAGGCATATCCTAAAATTCATCACCCGCACGAACTGGTTTGAGGAGAGAAATCTCTAGGGTTCAAAACAGATTATGTGGTATTACAACGGGCCTGCACTGGCCTAGGCGTCGAGTCGGTTATCGACTTAACCACTTTAACCTAACCTAACCTAGTCACAATGTATAACATATCATATTGGACTGATGACTGATAGTTTGACTGATAGTGAGGAACATTACACCATAACACATTACGCCATGACACCTTGCCTTTTCGGGAAAAAAAGAAAAAAAATCTTTAAATTTTGAGATGATTTTTTTTTTTTATATATTGATGTAAAATAATAATCAATAAAGTATTTACTGATATTTATTAAAGTTACTTGATTATCAGATATCGGCCGATATAACTCCTATATTACGATGGTCTTATTCAAAAATATTCTTAAACTGGTTTTTTGTTAAGATACAATTGGTTTTCGAAGTCAACTTATTAATATGTTTACTAACTAATTATAAAATTTGATTAAGGCTAATTTTCATCTATTTTTATGCACTATTATAATTTTGGGCTTTGTGTCTATTTTTCAATTTCTTAAATTGCCAGTATCAAGAACTTTATATGGGAATTTAAAAAGAGTTTTTTAAGTAAGCCATATCGTTTTGTTGAATAATTTGCGGTTTTGACTTTTTGTCATAGTTTTCTTTCATTTCCCTTTTACTTTTTCTAATAGTTCTATAGCTCGTTTTTGGGCAGTTTGTAGTTTGAATTTGAGTTCTGTTATATAATTATCAATATTGTATATTGGATCTACTTTTTCGTGTAACATATTATTTATTTTATTTATTATAATATTAACTTATTGTTGCAAATAAAACACGCACGTCTGCTTACATTGGAGTTTATTAAAAGAATAAGAAAAGAAAAAAAGAGTAAAATGAAAAATAATGTGTATAAGACACTGACAGTGTTGACGTTGAAAGTGAGGCCATTACAATTTTAATACTCCTCCTCAACGTTAATGTTACTTTTATAATTCAAACAAATTTTTCTCCTTTCAATTAAACAAAAAACAAAATGGTAAAAACCAAAAATTATTCTATATTTAACTGACAAATAAATTTCATGTGTTTAGTTTTTGATAAGTTCTTAGTGAAAATGTCAGCCGTCATCTCATCTGTTGGGCAATATTTCAGTTCAATTTCACCGTCTTTTATGACTTGCCGGATGTGATGAAGACGGACATCAATGTGTTTCGTCCGGTTGTGGTACACAGGATTCGTTGCTAGCTTCTGTGTACCCTGATTGTCAATGTTAATGATAACTGGATAATCATTCCAAAAACCAATTTCGCTCAGAAGTCGCCTCAAGTATATTGCTTCCTTTGCTGCTTCCGATAATGCCATGTATTCGGCCTCGGTATTACTAAGCGCAATTGTACTTTGTTTTTTGGACTCCCAGGAAATGGAACAACTTCCGTACCGAAAAACGAATCCAGTGTAGGATTTGCGATCTTGAGGGTGCTTCTCCAGTCTGCGTCTATGTAGCCTTCTACTTGCTTGTCACCTTCAATATACAGAAGTTTAAAATTAATGTTACCTGCTAAGTACCGTAAAATATGTTTCGCTGCAGTCATATGCTCAATATGTGGATCAGTACTTCGCCTAGCCAATTTTGATACTGAATGTAAGATGTCTGGTCTCGTTGTCAGTCCAAGATACATAAGTGCTCCAATCAGCGATTGATATTGCGTGGTGTCTGCCATGCGACATTCATTGCTGCACGAAATTTGGTAACCCGGTTGTAAGGGAACTGATGCAGTTTTGCAGTTTTCCATACCGTATTGATTAAGTAAATCTTTTATGTATTGAGTTTGACTTATCCTGATAGCACCAACCTCGCCTTCACGATCAATCTCAATCCCCGGAAAATGTTGTAATGGTCCTTTATCTATCACATCAAGACAAGTACTGATTTGCGCTTTGATCTTCATTAGTTCAGATTTATCTTTGCATGCAAAGATAATGTCATCCACGTAAACTGCTATCAAAACAAGCTTATTATTTGGTTTCATCACATAAAGACATGGTTCACGCTCACACGGCTTGAATCCGATTTGTTTTATCACCTCATCCAACTTAAAGTTCCATTTGCGACCAGACTGTTTTAAGCCATAAATTGCCTTATGCAATTTTAACACCTTTCTTGGTTGCTTCTTGTCGATAAATGTTTCGGTTGCTGCATGAAAATGTCATCTTCTAGCTCACTTTGTAAATATGCTGAACTTACGTCCATTTGGTGAAGATGGAGTTTTCTTCAACTGCTGTCGCCAATACCATCCTTATGGTTGCATAACGTACAACGGGTGAAAAAGTTTCGTTGTAGTCTACTCCGAATCGCTGTTCGCATCCTTTGGCCACAAGCCGAGCCTTGTAGCGCTCTATTTAACCATCTTTGTTGCGTTTCAATGCAAACACCCACTTACATTTTATCGCCTTCTTATGTGATGGCAAATCAACCAACGACCAAGTTTTATTTTTCTTCAACGCAGAAAATTCGACTTCCATTGCATTCTTCCACTTGGCACAATCTTTGCTTGACAGTGCTTCAGCTATATCCGTTGGCACACCTTCATCCACCACGCTATTCACAACATTGTATTGTTTTTTAGGACGCCCACGCTCGCCAGTACGGATAAATCTTGGTCTACCTGGGCCGATCTTGACATTCTTTTCACATAACTCCTCCTCGGTGTCGACTTCATCATCATTCTTACCGTCAGACTCACTTTCTCCGTCAGCGGTATCATATGAATCATTTTCAACCAGCTCCTCCTTGTTAGGCACGTCCAACAATTTGGGTTGTTGTTTATAATCAACAGCTTCGACATAAAACTGTGCCATATCTGTACCACTGCTGCTATAAGATTCGCTCTTTTGTGTTGTATTGTTATCTGGAATAACTTCATCGAAAAGAACGTCTCTTTTTATGAAAATACTATGAGTCTCAGGATCGTATAGGCGATACGCTTTAGATTCTGACGAATATCCTACCATTGTGAACTGTCTACCTTTAGCATTAAATTGCCCACGTTGTGTTTTATTTAAAGCTATCGCAATGCTTACAAATGTCTTGAGATGACGGACTGCTGGCTTGCGATTGTACCAAACTTCGTATGGTGTTTTTCTCACTAAAATCTTTGTTGGACACCTATTTCTGACATATGCTGCTGTGTTGATCGCTTCTGCCCATAAACTTTGCTGCACATTTGTGTGCATCATCATGCAGCGGGCCATCTCAACAAGGGTTCGATTAGCTCTTTCAGCAACACCATTTTGCTGTGGTGTGTGTGGTACTGTGAGCTGGCGACGTATACCATGTTGTGCAAGAAATTCATCGAACTCGCCATTGACACACTCCCCTCCATTGTCACTCTGTAACGCCTTGATTTTATGACCTGTCTGCCGTTCAACGTATGCCTTAAATATTTTGAACTTATTCAATACCTCATCTTTTGTTTTAAGAAAATAAATGAAGATAAATCTCGATTTATCATCAATAAGAGTCATAAAATATCGCAAACCGCCAACTGAATTTATATTCATAGGGCTGCATACATCTGAGTGTATTAACTCTAACAATTGCTCTGAGTTACGTTCGGATGTTTTAGGGAATGGCAACGTATATATTTTGCCTCTCATGCATGTATTACAACAAGTATTGTCGCTCTTGTCAAGTTTTAAACCTCGTACCATACCATTTGTATTTAACTCATGCATCTCTTGTAATTGAGATGACCATACCTGTTGTGACAAAGTTCGTTATTACTTGCTGCATATACGGTTTCCTTTTTAAGCTCAACCACAAATAAATTCTGCTGCTTTTTCGCTGTAATGAGAATATTGTTTTCTTTGTCTCTTATGAGAGCATTCTCGCCTTTGAAGTTTATGTTCATACCATATTCAACTGCTTTACTGATTGAAATACTACTGAAAGACTTCTTCGAATCGCTCAAACATTTTTTTGTTGTTGCACATATGCGATGTTGCACCACTATCTATATACCAGCACATAGTATTCATTGTGTGTGTGTCTGTCATAGCAACAATTCTCATAGCTGATTCTCTTTCATTCTGCTTTTGCTAATTTTATTCGCAAAATGCCCTGGCTTTCCACATGCGAAGCATTTGCCTTTGAATTTTTTCTTCGGCTCTAATGGATTTTTCTGTTCCTTCTTGTGTTTGTTCGTTACGACGAAAGCTTGTTGGACATCACCAGATTGCAAAACTTGCTTCTGCTTGCGTCTTTCCCCTTCTTTCAGAAGTTTCTGCTTTAGTGTACTATATGTGGGTAAACCGTCTCGCGTCTCCATCGCGATGACGAAATTCTCGAACGAACTGGGTAAGCTGGACAAAAGAATGATAGTCAACAACTCATCCTGCAGCGCAATTCCTACCTCCAACAATCTTTCCGTCACCGTAGTAAACGAATTTATAAACTCCACCATGCTGTCCTCATCTATGCATATTAAGCAAATTTTTGTAAATAGTCACCTTTTGCGCAGGCCTTTTTGGCTTATACACCTCCTGCAATTTGGTCCAATTTGCACTGCTTCACGTAATTCAATTGGGATGATTTTATGCTCAAAATTATTGTTGCTAACGTCTTTTCATCGAGACCGTTCCAAATTGCTGCATCTTGCGCCTCTTCAGGCATTGCTGTATTTATGACTTTCCATAGTCCGCCATGCACCAGCACGCTTTTCATTTGGACCACCCACGATTCATAATTTATCTCATCGAGTTTATCGATCGTATACAACGTCATTTTGTAAAAAATATTTTACTTCTTACTCTTATCCAAATTTAAATAGACTGTTTTCACTAACAAACATTTTTTTATTTTATTATTTGATTCGCAAGTGCCTGGGCCCATAACCTGTTGCAAATAAAACACGCACGTCTGCTTACATTGGAGTTTATTAAAAGAATAAGAAAAGAAAAAAAGAGTAAAATGAAAAATAATGTGTATAAGTAAGACAGTGACAGTGTTGACGTTGACAGTGTTGCCATTACAATTTTAATACTTATAAAGGGTGATTTTTTAAGAGCTTGATAACTTTTTTTTAAAAAAAAACGCATAAAATTTGCAAAATCTCATCGGTTCTTTATTTGAAACGTTAGATTGGTCCATGACATTTACTTTTTGAAGATAATTTCATTTAAATGTTGACCGCGGCTGCGTCTTAGGTGGTCCATTCGGAAAGTCCAATTTTGGGCAACTTTTTCGAGCATTTCGGCCGGAATAGCCCGAATTTCTTCGGAAATGTTGTCTTCCAAAGCTGGAATAGTTGCTGGCTTATTTCTGTAGACTTTAGACTTGACGTAGCCCCACAAAAAATAGTCTAAAGGCGTCAAATCGCATGATCTTGGTGGCCAACTTACCGGTCCATTTCTTGAGATTAATTGTTCTCCGAAGTTTTCCCTCAAAATGGCCAACTTTTTGTTGCCAAAAATGGAAGAACTGAACTTGGTTGACATGTGGTTTCAACAAGATGGCGCTACATGCCACACAGCTCGCGATTCTATGGCCATTTTGAGGGAAAACTTCGGAGAACAATTAATCTCAAGAAATGGACCGGTAAGTTGGCCACCAAGATCATGCGATTTGACGCCTTTAGACTATTTTTTGTGGGGCTACGTCAAGTCTAAAGTCTACAGAAATAAGCCAGCAACTATTCCAGCTTTGGAAGACAACATTTCCGAAGAAATTCGGGCTATTCCGGCCGAAATGCTCGAAAAAGTTGCCCAAAATTGGACTTTCCGAATAGACCACCTAAGACGCAGCCGCGGTCAACATTTAAATGAAATTATCTTCAAAAAGTAAATGTCATGGACCAATCTAACGTTTCAAATAAAGAACCGATGAGATTTTGCAAATTTTATGCGTTTTTTTTAAAAAAAAAGTTATCAAGCTCTTAAAAAATCACCCTTTACTTATAAAATTATAAGCTAAATTTATTTTTGAGCAATAGCATCGATGGGCTTCAGCTCATTCAAATTTATGAGTATTTATGCATGTTTATCTTGAATATATTTAATGTAATATATTATACATTATACAGGGATTCCCGCAATTGAGTGAAACTATTTACGGAGCTGAAAGGTTATGTCGAACTGAGCAAAAAATCGTATGGGAGGGGGGGCCCTATTTTCACATTCTTAGGAGTTACATGGTTAATTAATATTTCACGACATTGATTCACATTATTGTTTCTAGCAGAAAATTCACATAAAACTTGGCACCAAGAACATAAACATGTCTTTAAAAATAAAATATACGTAGTTGGCTTTACTAATAAAATTATACTTATTAGAAAACAATGATATTATCTACTGCATAACTAATTGTAATGTCGTTATTTATAATGTATTTTTATGTATTGTATTGTATTGTTTGTATGTTTATGTATGTATTTTCATAATTTTTTTAGTACATCCAACTTTTTTATTTTCAAAGATATGTTTATGTTTTTGGTGCCATTGAAAAGAAAATTGAATAGATTACAAAATTAATCTAAAAACAAAATTTCATTTATAACGCAATATTCTGAGAAATTTGCACTCAAAGTTGAAATTTGGTAATTTCAACCGATTGATTTCTTCTTCACATGATCACAGCTCGGTAACGGTTAAGTTGGTGGGGTTTGTTGATATACCGTTGGAAAGGTGATTCCATTGCCTTTAAAATGAGCTTTCATTTTATCAAAGTAAGTTTAATGTAAGTTAGTTTTTCTGCTAGAAACAATAACGTGAATCAAAGTCGTGAAATGTTAATGAACCCTGTAGCTCCTAAGAATGTGAAAATAGACCCCCCCCCCCCCCTCCCATACGATTTTTTGCTCAGCTCGACATAACCTTTCAGCTCCATAAATAGTTGCACTCAATTGCGGGACACCCTGTATATTACATATATATAATGTATAAACTTATAAAAATACAATATTTAAAAGAATACTTTTGAGAGTAAGAGGCAAATTACTTATCTGATTGTGAGTGCAAAATTCATATGAGGTTATAAAAGATTTGAACATTTAAGGAATTTTATAATAAGGTTCATATTAACAACAGTTGGACATAATAATACATTGACGGGGTTCAGATTTAAAAATATTTGCTTTTTAAGGTTATCAAAGTAAGAGCAGTTGTTTAGAATGTGGGAAACACTGATGTTTGATGAGTTGCAATATGAGCACAGAGGGGAGTTTTTATTTATATAATGCTGGTAAGTTAGAGCTGTGTGGCCTTATCTTAACCGTATGACCTTTACTACGTCCTCCCTTTAGGTGGCATGGAAGCTACAATGTTAAAGGGTTTTAAAAAAGTTTTGTATGTTGGTTTTATTGCAGTTTGATACTTTGTACCATGCCGTGGAAGAATTCTATTGGTGAATATTTTTAGCTGTAAATACAACATAAAGTCATAAAGTAACATAAAGTCATAAGGTGCTACGAATTCTCCGTAGACCAACGCAAAAGGTGTGTTGTTGTTGGAGTTGTATTGTAGCAATACGTAAAATATTTCGGGCAGCGGTTTCAATCTAGTTCATTTTTTAATATTTATGATCTTAAGTATTCGTTAAAAGTTCTATGTGAGCGTTCTATTGTACCTAATGTTTGATGATGATATGGAGTCGATGTTTTGTTTTCTATTTTTAAAAGTTTGCATATTTCTTCATATACTTGGTTTTTATATTCAGTGCCCATATCTGTTAGGATTTGTTGTATGGGTCAATGAACTAGTATGCAATTTTCTACTCTTGGTTTGTTTACTATAGCTGATTTTGTTTGTAATGGGTACAAACAACAAGGGATTTTGTTAAATCGCAAATTATTGTAAGTGCGTATTCGTTTCCATTGAACGATTTAGGGAGTGGACCTATTGTGTCAATTTGTACGATATCAAAAGCTATGGTTGGGGTAGGTGTTTTAATAAGGGGTTCTACATGATTTATGCTAGCTTTGTTTTGCTACATTTTTCACAATTTCGGATGTAAGACTTCACGTCTGAAGTCAGGTTTTCCCAAACAAATTTCCATTTTAGTTTTGATAGTAATTGTGTGACACCTAAGTGTGTGACCTCCAAATACACGGTCATAATGATATTTTTGTAATATTTCAATCTTTTGTGTTGGTGAAGTAATTTCAGTGATTTTTGGTGTTATTGAAATAGTTACTTTTTTTAATTTTTCGTTGCCTATATTCTTAAATTCTTCAACGGCGACGTATGTAAATAATTTACCTGTAATCGCGATTTTTATTTTCTTAAAGTTTGCATTTCCAACTACTGTTTCAAGTTTGGGAAAGAATTGCTCTTTCTTTTTGTTTTAAAATATTTTCTTTGGGTTTGGTATTAGTGTGGAGTGTATTTTTAGCTTTGGATCTTGTTATAGAATTTTCTTCTCTAACTCGTTTAATTTACCCAAAATCAATCCGAGATAAAACATCTGCTCTACAATTATTTTTCCCTTTCAACTTCAAAGTCGAATTCCTCTAGGTCAAGTCTCAGTCATGTGAGTTTAGAGAAAGGATTTTTTATGGCAAAGAGGTAGGTTAGTGGTTTATGATCACTTTTTATTAGAAATTTAGTACCATAAATGTAGGGTTTGAAAAAATGAATTGCCCAGTGGATGGCAGTAAGTTCTTGCTCTATTGCAGGCTTGTTGCTTTCACCTTTTGTAAAGGTTCTGGATGCAAACGCTATGGGTAGTTGTATTCCGCTGTGATTTTGACTCAGAACAGAACAGCATGCGATTTTGCTTGCATCAGTAGTTATGCAGATTGGTTTTTCGAAATCAGGATATATTAATATTTTTGGTGTACGTATAGAATTCTTTAAATATTTAAATGCGTTTTCACATTCTGGGGTCCAGATTAATAATGATTTTTTTCTTGTTAGTCTAGTTAAATGGATTGCATGCTGTGAAAAATTTTGTATGAATCTTCTACAATAGTTTACGAATGCTACGAATTGCTTGCACTCGTCAGCATTTGTTGGTTTTGGATATGATAGGGTTTTTTCATATTTTGATTCGTCTAGTAAAATGCTTTGATCTGTGCATTTGTGTCCTAAAAAAGTTACCTGTGAATTGAAAAATTTACATTTATCTGAATAATGTTTTAGATTTGTTTGTCTACAGATGTCAAAAACCGATTGTAAATTTGTGAGCATTTGTTTTTCTGAACAGCCAATGACTATTAGGTCGTTCATGTATACAAACATTCTGGCCCGAGACCAGAAAATGCTATATTCATCATTCTTTGACAAAATCGGGTGCTACCTTTAATACGAAAGGTAATCGCTTGAATCTGAAGCTCCTTAAAGCTCTATTTGGTGAAATCCTGAGATGAAATCTAAACATGAAAAGTCTAAGAATGTCATCAATTCTAGGTAGTGGATATTTGTCGGATGCGATTTTTTTATTGACTTGCCTATAATCTATTACAAGTCTCCATTTCTTCTCTGATTAGTTTGGTAAGGATTTTTTGTGTACGAGAAGTATGGGACTGTTATATTCGGAAATTGAGGGTTCAATAATATTGTCTACAATAGATTTGTTGTGTTTAACGTTGACACCTGCCGTGAAGGCTTAATTCAACATTGTTCCATAACAATTGGGACCGATACAAAGCGTCGGTCAGCGCCCCTTTGAGCATTCAAAGGTACCAAATTAGCTCCATGTTGTGATGACATTTCGCAACCCTTGGTGGGGGTGGAGGCCTATCTAAAACCTCTTCCATACTAAAGGGTATGGCGCCCGGTTTGAGAGTGCAAACCACACCGAGCTAGATAGCTCTGCCCGCGATATGGGTGGTAAACCACAGCCACCACGAAGACTCCCCAAAGGGCCAGCCCAATCCAGTCAGCCCAGTATATGCCAGCAAAAGCCGGACATACACCGGGGGCCGCTGACTGATGACATTTCGCAACCCTTGGTGGGGGTGGAGGCCTATCTAAAACCTCTTCCATACTAAAGGGTATGGCGCCCGGTTTGAGAGTGCAAACCACACCGAGCTAGATAGCTCTGCCCGCGATATGGGTGGTAAACCACAGCCACCACGAAGACTCCCCAAAGGGCCAGCCCAATCCAGTCAGCCCAGTATATGCCAGCAGAAGCCGGACATACACCGGGGGCCGCTGACTGCCCGTGGTACCAGTTTTAAAGTCCTTGGACAGACCTCGTAGCACTAGCCCCGGCTACTCCCAGTTTTAGCCCATCACAGCTCTGGATTGGTTCAGCTCCAATCAGCTCCAATCAAATATTGTCTACAATTAGTTTCTTTATTTGTCTATTGATTTCCGGTTTATGGTTATATTGCATTCTATAATTTTTAATCACCCCTATCTTGAGTTCCGCCGCAATGTATTTTTCGCCCGAAAATACTAAGTTGTACTTTTCGCTTATTATGAGTTTCGCACGGAAAATTTCGTATGTTCGAAAAAAATCCGCCTATCGACAACACTGATTTATAGCGGAATGTTTCGCCTTTACATATTTATTTTTTCACTTTTATTTTTTTAGCGGAAAGAGTCAGGAAAAATGTAAGCTCCTTTTATTTTTGCAAAAAAACAAATGAAAATTATTTTATTTTGGTTTAATGTTAGGAACAAAACAACAAACAAAGTGCAAAGCAACATTCTTCTTAGCAAAATGCAGGAGAGGCCCGATATTGCACAAGGTTTCGTAAAGGAGAAAAAAGAAAGAGTGGCGCTATTTTGGAAGCAACTCACTTTTGAGTTAAACAGTGCTGGACCACCAGTTAAAGGCGAAAGTGATTGGAAGGAGGTGCGGATTTATGCTATGTGTATGCTTCTTAAAATATACACTTTGAATTTGCAGGCTTAGAATGACCAGAAGAGATACATCCGGCGAAAAGCTGCCGAAAACAAAAAGTACGAAAGAGGAACGGGGGGTGGACCCAATCGAACGCAGAAATTGTCACCTTCAGAGGAAGCCATATTTCAGCTTATAGGGATGAAAGAAGCTGTGGAGGGTGTTGAGACTGGGCAACAGTTTGGTTTGAATCCTGCTGTCAAACGAAAGCGTTGCAACAATGAAACGAAGAGTCGTCTGCATTCGCAAATTGACGAAATATTTACATCCATCGATCAGGAAGATTCCTATGACATTGCAGAGGAAGCGCCAGTTTCATTTTCTGCTTCTCTTCGAAAAGACTCTGAATCAGCCAACAAAATCCAGGAATCTAGAATAAAAAAGCGAATCATACTGTAGTCATGCTTCACCCCATGCTACTTGTAATATAAATGCTCCAAGCAATAAAATTCATCAGCCAACAATGCTAAAAAAAACACCAGTCAAAATGACTACCAGGGAAATCGCATTAAGAGAACTGCAAATACAAGAAGAGGTGTGCAATAGAATAAGTGAAGCTTTAGATATTACTAAAAAACATCATGCAGAAGTTCAAAGCTCCTTTAAAAAAATATCCCGAATACTGGATGGTATATACGACCTGAAAAATTGCCTTCTAAAAGAACAGCAACGTCATAACCTTGAAATGGAAAGACTGATAAAATGGAAAATAGAAATTAAAATGGGAAAAAATAGGAAAATTATAGAATTAGAAGAGTTAAAATTGGGGATAATACGTAACCAAAAATAATTTTTACTTTAAGAACTACTATTTTTTATTTTTTATGTACGTAATCGAATTTGATGTGATTTATTTTTAATGAAAAGTCTTGAAGCTATGAACTGAATTTTTAACCTTATTTTACTAAAAGCATTATTTACTTAACCTTTACTTACTTTTATTTTTATTTTTGTTAGTTGTTAAGAAAAGAATCGATCTGTGAATTTTATACCTTGTTTTTTTTTTATTTATTATATTTGTGAGTTAGTTATTTTACTTAGTTAAGATAAGAAACATGCTGTGAATTAAAATTAATTAAATTAAATTACTAATAAAATGAACTTAAACTCGAAAAAATAAAATCACAAAGTATAACAAATGTCTGTACGAATGCGTTGACCTGCACTGAGGTAGCTATTGCTTTCAGCGGTAGCTTCATTATTTTCGGCAAACTCTACCTCGACTGTTTTTGTAATTTCACTTATCCTTTCTTTCCATTTCTTTTGTAATGGATACAAATATTGTGTAACGCTGAGCACACATTTCCAATTTTGGTCGCTTTTGCAGGAGCGTAATACAGCTCTCTTGCACCCAAAAGGCATCTCCATCTATTTTTTAAGACGCCATTGGCTCTTTCAATTATATTTCGGCACCGAGAGTGCGTATAATTGAACGTAGCCTCTCTTGAACCAATTTCAGGTGTTCTGTAGGGAGTTAAAAGCCACGGCTCGAGAAGATACCCAGTATCGCCCATGAAATGTTTGTGTTCATTGACATTTTTTGTTAACTTTTTTCAAATAAATACCTACGAGCCAAGTATTTCTGCAGCCCTGCAAGTAATCCTGTTCCATATCAGTTCGCAGTCCGCTTAAATTCCAAATGAAGGAATCATGGCACGCTCCAGGATGTGTAGCATCGATGTAGCGGATTCTTAACTCACTGTCACACACCTGTTCAATCATTTTTTAGTAACAAAATTTTATAAAATATACTATACTCACGAGCAAAGCATTCAAACTACAAGCTCCTTTCTTGTTATAGAATAGATGCTTATTTATTGAAGGAGATGTGATTTGCATATGAGTGCCATCAATGCAGCCAACAACTCCAGATCTTGCATACTTTCCATAAAAATCTTGAGCAATTTTTCGTTGTTCTTCTTGTTTTGGCCAAGCTATCCATTGTGGGCAAATTTTTCGCTCGAAAATTCCCAAAACTTCAGACAGTACCCCACTGAACGACGATTGTGCCAAACCCACTTCGTGGTCTTTACCAACTCCTTTTTGGTATCCACCCTCAGCGAAAAATCGTAAGCAAGCACTAAGTTTTACGATTGGTGGAATCGCAAATTGTTGACCAGGTGGTGGCAACCACGAAGCCAGTGTGTCCAACAAATATTTGAATGCTGGCTTATTCAAACGATAATTTTGGTGAAACCTACAAAACAAAAGCTATTTTAAAAGAAATTACTTAGTGGTGGTAAATCTTACATAGACTCGCGCAACTCCAAATGATTGGACTCATCCCTTAAGCGCCTTCGAACAACGCGCTCCTCACATCGTTCCTCCTCTTCCAGCAACAGTCGCAGCGCTATGCTTATCATTTTAATATAACACTTGAATTTGTTGAATTTGTTTAATTGTTTAATTTATTTAATTTGTATAATTTAGTGCACTTATGTTCACTCTATTCAATTTCAGAAATGTTTTCTTGCTTTAAGCTGTTCACACAATTCACAATAGTATGTTCGAAACTGCACAGCTGATTTAAAGTGAACTGTGATTCGCGTGAAACTCACAATAGGTCTTAAAATTTTCGGGTGAACAGTTTTTCACTGGTCAAAATATTTTTCGGGCGAAACTCATGATAGGGGTGAATATAAACTGGCGTTTCATCTTTTAGGTGCAATTTTTGTTTGTAAAAATTATTAAAAGTACACGTATCTGTATCTAATGCAAGCAGGTCAATGTAATCTGAGCATAGTTTGATCAGTTGTTCTCTGTGATGCAGAGGACAATTGTTTGCTAATTTATCCAAAACTGTATTTTTTCGTACTTGATTGTCATTTTTTCTATCTATGTTGACCACGCAATAAGCATCAAGTTTTTCAGTTTTAATGTTATGTTGTTGAAGAAAAACGATTTTATCCGTTGTATTGATTATCCTGACATATGGGTTTCTTGCGTCCATAATTGTGTTTGCTATTATAATACCCTTCCTTATTTATTTCTTGATTGGGGATTATAAGTTCGTTTTCAGACGCGACAATATAGATTTTTCCTAATGACTTCTGCTCTTGCGGGCAGTTATAGCATTTCTTTTGTTGCCGAGTCTGTAATTTCCACTTCTAATTGACCTTTCTGATGGTCGTATTATGAACCAACTTGAACCATAATATTGGTAGTCTAGTACGCAATTAAATTGTTTTATGAAGTCGAACCCAATTATTTCAGCGCATGGTGTTGGGAATGTTTCATCGAATATTTGAAAATCGTGATGAATTTCTGCATTATTTATGAATAGTGTTGCCGTCACAAGACCTAGAGTCTTAATAGTACCATCTCCTATACCTCTTAAAATGTATGCCGGGTTTTTGTTTATTTTAATATTTTCATTTGAGAATGCTTTGAAAATACTTATTTCCGATAATGTGTCTAATAAAAAAGTTGCTACTGAGTCATTTATCGAAGATCTGATAGTAATAAAATTACTAAATGATAAATGTATGTGCAATATTTCAGCATCGTTTAATTTGGCATATTCCCCAGTTGAGCAGACTGAGAATTTTCTGCGTTTTCCGACACTTCTGTACATCTGACCATTCTATTTGAGTTATTGCGTCCCCTATAGTTACTATTATTGTTGGAATTACCGTAATTTCTATTATTGTAAGAATTTTGGTTGCATCTTTGAGTAATTTTGTTTCTGTTACAGCCATTTCCCTCTATAAAAGATGTTTCTTCCGTAGGACCTATTCCGCGGCATTTTTTTTCTCTATAGTTATTCGCTCTATTTATATAGTTTATTTGAAGGGTTCCTGAACTTTCAGCGCCTAATTTTATGAATTTCGTTATCGCTCCCTCTACTGAGGAGAATTGAACTGCCCTCATAAGCATTTTTACTTCGTCGGATTTCGCATTTGTTTTTAATCGCTTTTACTGCTGACTGTGCGACTAGGCGACATTCGGTCTGCTACATATGCTTGCTCCAGTTGCATCTTTATCGAAATCGTTATCGTTTTTATTTTGTTGCATTACATTGATGAGTTTTGCTGTAATATTTTGTGGGATTCATGTTTCGCGTTTGCCATTATTTTGGTTTTGATGGATTGAATTGCATTTTCGTTAGTCAGCAGTCTACTTACTGTTTGAGTCAATTTTGTTTTGCCCAGAGTAATTGCTATTGCTTCATAGCTGTATTTTATTGTATTAAGTAGGTCTAATGCGCTAATGAATTTGTTTAAATTTTCGACTTTGCCGTCGAATTCAGGCAACAATTTTGTTGCAATGCTTATGAATTTGATAGGTGGCTATATTTTGTTGTTTTGTTGATTCGTCGTCAACTGCGTCGGAGCTTCCGCTGTCTGTAAAGTTTTAAATTGTTATATTTATGAACCTATTTATTTCTTTTGGTACTTCTTGTGCTATTTGTTATCGGTTAAACAAAAATTCTAGCCGTGTTTTAATTGTTCTGAAATATGTGAGAAACGTAACTTTACGATCTGATGTCAACAATGGGTATATTGTTTTACTTAGCCCTGTTATTGTATTGTGTTGATGTAAGAGAATTCTGAGGTGTTTTGTACGTGTTGTATAGGTTGGTATTGGGGGTTTGTTTAAACACTTATAGGATATATCAAACTCTGCTTTAATATCCCTTAATTTGGTTTCTAAGCTATTCCATGTAACAGGACTGAACATACCTTGTAGTATCAGTTTTACAAAAATGAATTGCATAATCGACACACAAAAGGTTTTATTTTTATTTACATAGGTATAACTTAAGACAAAAAATTAGTATATAAAAATATGTATAAAAATGTATTGTATTTCTTATCTGTTGTTGTAAATGATGTTGCAACGGGTGTTGATGTTTATATGATTTCTGTTGATGCTGATTGTTATTTTGATGCTGTTAAAGAAGAATTCTCCCTTCCCCCACTCCTAATCGTTGGGGGGTGTTGGGCCTCCTGCGTGAGGCACTCTTTTTTATTATTAATACTACCAGATTGCACAATTGCATTTTACTATGTGGTTATTTTAGTATTACTGCTGCCATATTTGCCGTTAATGTTGTTAGTTAAATTCACGAAGCAGTTGCTTGTTTATGAGTGTGACTATCTCACTTTTCAGTTTTTTCTACATTAACTTTGTTAAGTTCGTTGGTGTATATTAGTATCTGTTCTTTAGGGTCAACGTATTTTTCTAACTTGTTTTCTTGAACTTCCTTTCCCACTTCATTTGCGGAAAGGGCAATCATGATATCGCTTATCACTTTTTTCCACCACGACATGTTATATTTCGGTTTTTAGTTTCCGAGTTTTTATTAATTGTTTAAAGGTTAAGGATTTTTTTTTATATATATATATATATATATATATATACATGCAATAACAATAGAGTTCAGCTACTACACTTCCTCAGCATTTTTCGCACTTCCTCAGCATTAATCCATTTAAAGCAACGACCCAAAAATCATTGAAAAATATCAATGTTATGGATACTAGTGACCCCATACAAGTTAATGTGGGAAAAATTTACCCACCGATGAATGGGTTGGGCTCAGGGATACCACAATACATAACAACTAACCATGCATATATAAATAAAATTACGCAATTGTTTTTAATCTACTTTTGAGTTGACCTTTTGACAAGTTAACATCAAAAACGCTATAATTGTTAACAAAGGTACTCATACGGTTTAAAGGAGCAGCAGCCATATAATTTTTTCTACTGAATGGTAAATAAATTTAATTGTTAGCGTTTCTACTGCTTCTACGGTTAGTGTTAAAATTTATATCGGTGATTCCATATCAAAACGCCCACGTTTCTGACATCACTATTTTTAAAAATTTTTAAACTCTCTGGGTTGATAGTTCTCCTGAAAAGTATTATATCTGCATACTTCTTTTTATTATCTTTATTTCTTTTTAAAAGATATACTCTGTAAAAAATTGGAAAATATCTCCAAAAATACAAATAGTGCATGTATTGAAACAGCTGTAACTTCGAAACCGTAAGTCGTACAGAAAAATACTTGCATATATTTCAGAGACCTTGAATGGGTCTTTTTTGTGGTGTCCTTGTTTTGGACTCTTTTCATAAAATATTTTTAAATTTTTTTAGACTGAAGTTATTTGTCACGTTTTTTGTAATGTTCGCAGTAAAATTTTCACCTTTTGAACATAGTATTGTTATAAAACATTGATTCTTAAGGCTCACACAAAATTTTAGCTTGGGATACTAACGATTGCTATTTTTAACGTTTTTTTTAAAAAATGCCTACAAAAGATTTCTTACTTTTATATCGAAAATTCCATATTCTTTATATATAAAATTCTTCTGTACATTGTTTTGTCACTGAACTCTCCTGAATGGCTGGACTGATTTTGATCAAATTTGGTGTGTGTGCGGCTGGGTCTGTAAATGTGTTAGGTCCCGGTAGGTGGCGCTGTTGTTGCTGTGGCAGTGTTTAAAGGAGTAATTGGAAGTATAACTCACAAACGAATTGATAAATTGTCATGATTCTTTCACTACACCCCTACTTTTTATGTAAACAAAATTACAAAAATACAAAATTAATATAAATAAACAAGAAAAAAACTTAAAATTTCATGACAGACTTGTTTCGATTTATAATGTTTTCGATAGAAACTTTAAACAAACCCTACATTTATGCATATCATATGAAACAATATTAAAAAAGCCATTTTTGGTTTTGAATATTTTTCTAACAACTATTTTTAAAAAAGTTCGCAAACTTTTTTGCAAAATAAAGAAATTCGTTAAAGTTTAATTTGGAAAATTTTAAATGTTAGAAGGAAACTGAAAATAGAAAAGATTGAAACACGTTTGGAAAAAATGAATGCAATCCTTTGTAACATGACCGAGTTATTTACTTTCAAAGCCAGCATTTTAATTTTTGATTGATTTTTTTTTTTCTATTTCACCAAAAAATAAAATTAGTATTTAAAACTTTATGTGTGTTTCAGACACAGTTTGTGTGTTTCAACGAAAGTTTATGGCTTTGGCACCGAAGCACTTCGGTGTAAACCCTCTCTGTAGACAATACCACTAATTTTATGTGTTGGTGAATAGAAAAAAAATCAATCAAAAATTAAATTGCTGGCTTTGAATTGATGTCCGAATGATGTCCGACGGACGAATTAATTGTCCGTCTAATGGTTTTTAAATTTTTCTATTTTCATTTTCCTTCTAATTTTTATAATTTCCAAAAAAACCTTAACGAATTTCTTTATTTCGCAAAAAAGTTTGGTAAAAATAATTGTTTTTGGAAAAATATTGAAAACCAAAAATGGCTTTTTTAATATTCTTTCATATGGTATGCATAAATGTAGGGTTTGTTTAAAGTTTCTGTCGTAAAAATTTAAAAACGTTATATAAATCGAAAAATCAAGCCTAATATCACAAAAATGTAAGTTTTTTTTTCTTGTTTATTTTTATTCATTTTGTATTTTTGTTTACATAAAAAGTAATGGTGTAGTAATGTAAGTAATCATGACATTTTTTCGCCACCTACCGGGTCAAACTTTATACCTAAAACATCTACAGACATCCGCATACACTCACCAAATTTGATCAAACTCGGTTCTGCCATTCAGGAGGTGTTCAATGACAACGACATGTACAGAAGAATTTTACATATAAAGATATGGATTTTTCAGTATAAAAGTAAGAAATCTTTTGTAGGCAGTTTTTTAAAAATTCGTTAAAAATAGCAATCGTTGGTATCCCAAGCTAAAATTCCGTGTGAGCTTTAAGAATTAATGTATTATGACGATACTACGTTCAAAAGGTGAAAAATTTACTGCGATCATTACAAAAAACGTGAGAAATAACTTCAGTCAAAAAAAATTTTAAAAAATTTCATAAAAACTGTCCTATTTTCGCAAAAACAAAAAACACAGTTTAAGTTATTTTCATGAGCACTACTAACATTCAAAGTTTAAAAAAAATCGGAATCACAAAGGTCAGATTTTGCTCAAAAATAGTCGAATTGATATAGAATCATCGATATGAGAAAGAAGTTCTGGAGAATCGAATACACCAGTTATGAGTTAGTGTAAATAGGCGATATCTGCAGACTTCCTTCATTCACTTAAAGACTGCATTTTTAACTCACAAGGAGGAAGGTCTAATATGTCGGTTCCACTCAAGCCTCTAAGAGCAAACCGAACAAAACATTTTTGGATTCTTTCTATCAACATGCACATTGGATTCGATCAACATACACATTGTAACTTGGCGACCAAACTTGACTTGCATACTCTAAGCAAGGAGGGTATGTTTTAAAGAGAATTCATTAGACAATTTTTCCCCTTTTGCAGAAAATTTTCAACCGGCCTACTTGGTGGATTCGAAATTATGTTCGAATCTGTGTTCGAATCTCAAAATGCCGAAGTGATGAGAGACCGTACGAATGGTACTGTAAGCAAACTAAGCAGCAAACAAAAATCATTGGATTGGAGTTTCTAATTATCTATTTTCTTAAAAAAAAATCTATTTGACACAATAATTATTTGCATGTGTTCCGTTTGCTCTTATTATTTGCATGTAGGTAAGTGTGTTTTCCTCTTAGCTAGACTCTGTTTTGTTGTGATTTGAATAAGTTTATTGAATTTTACATTTAATTAATTCATTCAAACATTTTTCTTCTGATTTTGAAGAATAATTTTTGATATCTAATTTTTTAGCAGGTAAAGAAATGATAGACATTTTTTCTAGTTCAAAAGTTTTTCCTCTAATTTTGAAGAACAATATTTGATCTTTTAACTTTTTGCTACCAACTAAATGCTAGAATTTGCTATTTTTTAATTTTTCGTGCAATTTTAAGAAAAATTTTTTATCTATAAAATTTACCTGTGAAGTAATGATAGAATTTCTTTTTGTTCAAAAAATTTTTCATCCGATTTTGATGAAAAATTTTTGATCTATAAATTTTTATTTGCTAAGGAGGTGAAGTATTTTTTTAAAAAAATTTCGTCTGATTTTGAAGAAAAAGTTTTAATCTACAAAATTTTAGCTGCTACAGAAATGATAAAAAATTGTTTGTTTAAAAATTTTTCTTTTATAAATTTTTAGCTCTTTGAAGAACAATTTTTGATCTTTAAATTTTTAGTTACTCGTACCAAGGAAATGATAGAATTTGTTTTATATCTATAAAATTTTTATCTATATGTTTTTATCTATAAAATTACCAGCTAAAGAAATTATAGAATTTTTTTTTGAAAATTTTGATGAAAGGTTTTTGATCTATAAATTTTTATCTGCTATAGAAATAATTAATTTTTTTTCAAAAAACTTTCCTCAGATTTTGAAGAAAAATTTTTGATCTATAAAATTTTAGCTGCTAACGAAATGATAAAAAAATTTTCTGATCAAAAATTTTTCTGGTATAAATTTTAGAAGAAAATTTATTTGATTCTTAAATTTTTAACTGCTAAAAAAATTACAGAAATTTCTTTTTTGTTCACAAATTTTTCCTCTGATTTTGAAGAAAAATTTGTACTTTTTAGCTGCTAAGGATATCATAGAAATTTTTTTCTTGTTCAAAAATTTTTCCTTTGATTTTGAAGAAAACTTTTTGATATCTAAGTTTTTAGCTGCTAAAAAAATGATAGAAATTTTGTTTGCTTAAAAATTTTTCTTCAAAATCGTATGAAAACCCCTCCTAGTACTTGGGCACTTCGAAAAAAATATTTATTTCAAAGAGTGATGACAGGCCGTGTGAGAGAATAATATTTTAATGAGTATGTACATGAAAACAGATTTTACGACAATTGCGACGGTCTATTTTCTCAAAAAAAAAAATCTGTTTGACACAATGTGCATGTGTGTGTGTTTATTTCTAGCTATGCTGTTTTTGTTTTGGTTTTTACTAAATTAATTGAAAGTTACACTTTTTCGTTCAAACATTTTTATTCTGATTTTGAAGAAAAATTTATGATTTACAATTTTTTACCAACCAAATAAATAAAATTTTTTTTTTAACTTTTTCTCTGATTTTGAAAACACATTAAGACGCTATGGATGATTTTTAAGTGTGACATTTTTGAGTTTACTCCTATAGAATCGATTTCATATATAGCCCGCGGTATGAAAATTATATAGCGAGTGAAAATCGAGCGTTGAATAAAAACTCAAACGTTAATTTTTCTGTCATTCGTCAAGTGACTCTCCGCTCAATGGCAGAAATTTCGTTTTGACAGTTGTGGTGCTCGGCTCTCAGCCGTGCGACTATACGCAGCAAAATACCAACAACGAGGAAGTACCAAAAAAATACACACAGCAGCAATCTTTACTATTATTTAAAATTTAGGTGAACATTTTTGTAAAACCCGAAAAGAACTGGGCTGAATTGTATGAAATAAGTTTTAAAATATTATATTTGTACTAGAGCACAGTAGACAGGCGCGATTTCATGGTCGAGTTTTTGGGGTTAAAACCCCCTTTTCCCCGAAATTCTCGGAGAACCTGTATTTAAATGTGATGTACTAGTGTTTATTATGTGGATTAAAGGTACTAAAAAGAAAAACATAGATTTTTTTTAATAATTTATTTTAAATATTCACACCTGAGTTCTGTTCTTGTTTTTTGTATGTTCTTTATGATATCGCGCCCTTAGCTGTAAACAGTCATACATTGGTGATGTCGAATCGAACGTTTTTGCCCAAAAAGTGATTTTGACGATTTCGATTTTTTTCAAATTTTGCACGTCAATAGTACAGGGTTAGGCGATTGAACTGTTACCAAGTTCGCACCGGTATATCTGGCAACCCGATAATGGCAACTCTACCAAATTCATACCAATGACAACTCTTTATATTGTTTACAAGCTACCAAAAGCATTTGCGTCAAAGTTTGATAGGACAGAAATTATTCGATATGGAATTCAAAAGTAATAGTGTGATCGCGTTATATTTGGCTGGAAAATTACAACCAGCTATTGTTCGTGAGCTAAGCCATCTTAAAGTGAATAAAATGTTCGTGTATCGTACCATAAAACGTTATAATGATACAGGTAGCATTGCCAAACGCTATGGTGGTGGTCGAAAAAAAACAGCAACATCACCAGAAATGGTTCGGAAAGTGAAGGCTCGACTTGAACGAAATCCACGTCGTAGTGGTAATCAAATGGCCAAAGAACTAAAAATATCCCAGAGAAGTATCCGACGCATATTGCAAAATGACCTCAAAGTAAAGCCTTACAAGTTCCAAAAGGCACACGATCTTACACCAAAGCAAAAAAAAGTTAGACTCGAAAGAGAAAAGGAGTTGTTACGCTTGCACGAACGTGGCGAATTCCCAAACATTGTGTTTTCTGATGAGAAAAATTTTCCTATTGAGCAGTTCATTAACTCTCAAAATGATCGTGTTTACTTAACTGAACGCACTTACGAAAATTTGAGCTTACGAACGGCCACCCGAAGTAATTTCCCATCTCAAGTAATGGTATGGGCAGCTGTGACCGCCGATGGATGCTGTCCAATCGTTTTCATCGAGCCTGGTGTCAAAGTCAATGCGACTTATTATCGGGAAAGTGTTTTGGAAGCTGCTTTAGAGCCGTGGGCACGAAAACATTTCGGTCGTAGGCCGTGGACGTTCCAACAAGACTCGGCACCATCTCATAAAGCTCGTCTGAACCAAGAATGGTTAAAAAATCATGTTCCACACTTTATTTCGTCCACACAATGGCTTTCGAATTCGCCAGATGCAAATCCGATGGACTATTCAATCTGGGCCATTTTAGAGAGCAAGGTGAGGACTAAAAAATATGCCAGTATGGATGCGCTGAAGAAAGCCATTGTACGGGAATGGGCCAAAATACCGGAAGATCACATTCGTGCAGCATGCAACTCATTTTTTAACCGTTTGAAGGCCATAGTCAAGGCAAAAGGTGGACACATCGAGCTAAAGTGAATATATTCTGAAATTTTGATTATTCCACGCATTTTTTTAATTGGAATCAATAAAAAATAATTTCACACAAAAAAAGTATTATCGTTTGAATAGGTAACAGTTCAATCGCCTAACCCTGTACTTAAAAAATAGAAGTATTAGCATATTTATCTATTTTTTTTTTTTTGTAATTTTTACACAGTGGAAAATTAAAAAAAAAAAATCAAAATTTGTCATTGGACATATAAGAAAAAACTATATCTTTAAAACTTTAAGTCCTACAAAAAAATGTTCAGGGTTTTTTTAGTGATCTTTTTCACATTTTATAAATTTGCAGCTTCTTACCACCACAATAAAAATTTTAATTTTTTGAACACTTAAAATTTCATTCACACTTTTCAAGTGCAGCACGACTATTTTTTTGGAGTTTTTAAAACATCATCATCGTGTTGATTCATTCATTCTTAATGAAAGTTGTGCGTCGAAGAATTAATGCTTACTAATTTAAACGAATTTTTCAAAAACACAATTTCTTTAACGTACAAAAAAACTTTAATTGGATTTCATTTTTAATCAACTGTAAAATTAAGTTTCCAAAACTGGTTTTAAATCTAGCGTAGCATCGTACTTTTAAAGTTATTGCGAAAAAAGTGATATCATCTTAAAATTTAACACTTTAACTTATAACTAGGAGAAGGTGAGAATAGACCCCCCTCCCGTACGACTTTTTTTTTGTCTTGACCCAAGTAATCACCAGCTTTCGGATTGACCTCTCTAGCCGCTTCACCCTGTATACTAACAGCCCTATTCTGACAGCTTCACTAAGCTCACCACATTAACAAAATAGTTAATATTAATAAATTGTTTTGTTTCAAATCCCGCTGAAAATTTAGAAAGGTCTTTTATTTTCACGACAACGAATGACATTTCAGTCTTGAGCTAAATAAAGCCAAAAGTAAGACTTTTTACAAATCGAATTCAAATTTTTGATTCACTTTAAACTCAACATCAGTAAAAGAAAAAATTAATTTTGTTTTTTATTATTATTTTCGCATGTAATCATAAGGTAATACATATTTTTGGTATGTGTGTATACCTGCTTGAATAAAAACCATTATATTAAAATCAATTCAAAGTAAATGTAGTAAATTTCGAAAAATTTAGAAGTTTAAAAAAAATTTATTACTTTTTTAAGTAGGTAAAAAATTGTAAATCACAAATCTTTCCTCAAAATTAGAAGAAAAGCTTTTGCCAAAATAAAGGTTTTAAGCAGCGACAATTAGAGATCACAAATTTTTCTTCAAAATCAGAAGAAAAATGTTTTAACGAAATAGTGTAAATTTTAATTAATTTAGTAAAAACCAAAAGAAACGCAGTATAGCTAATGAAGCACACACACATGTACATAGTGTCAAATCGATTTTTTTGAGAAAAGAGACAACGTCGCAATTTTCGCATCACCTGTTTGCATGTACATACTCATTGAAATATTATTCTCTCGCACGGCATGTCATGTCTCGCACGGCATGTCTTCGAAATAAATTTTTTGTCGAAGTGCCCAAATACAAGGAGGGGTTTACATACGATTTTGACGAAAAATGTTTAAACAAAAAAAATTTCTATCATTTCTTTAGCAGCTAAAAACTTATATCAAAACAGTTTTCTTCAAAATCCAAGGAAAAATTTTTGATAAAAAACAAAAAATTCTGATTTCCTTAGCAGCTAAAAAGCAAAAAATTTGTGAACAAAAAAAAATTTCTGAAATTTCTTTAGCAGGTAAAAATTACCCTGCAAAAAATCGCTAACCGATTTACACTAATAAAAAAGTTCAGCTTTTCACCAACAAATTGAAATAAAATTTTCACCACACTTCATTTTGAAAAAAGACAACTACAGTTTTTTATTTTTGATGGAGTAGTCTTTCAGTTTTTTGTAAACAAAAAATATTTCTTGTGTTTTAGTGCATTCGTGTCTTCGTTCGCCTGGCCAGTGCTTGACCAAAAAAATAGTTTACTTTCACTCTAACTTTTAAGTATCATTCATAAATTGCAAAATAGGCTCAGGAAAGCAACAATCAAAAGTGCAATCATCCGGATTCACTAAAGAAGAGGAGCTGCTGCTGCAGAATTTCAGCCGCAATGTGAGCACAAAGTCATCAGCACTTTTCTACGACAACGCAATCATCGTATCTGCTTTACCAATTTGGCTCTTCTAGCGCATAAACAACATGGATCCCAGTGCCATTTTCTTCATCTTGATGACTGATGTCAGCACTTGTCTGATGGCCATGGCCTACAAGAACATCAAGTTCCAGTTGAAGCATAAGATTGCCGTTAAGCGCGAGGATGCTGTTACACGGGAGGTAAACCGTCAATTGGGTGATGATAAGAAGATCACGCGCAAGGACAAAGACAGAGGAAGCGTAACGAAGTGGCTGACTACGAAGAAACCACCGATAATAATAATTTAGTCCCCAAATAATTTTACTTTGGGGCCCATGTCCCTTTTTTGTTTTTGTTATTTCTAAACATGTATTTGGAGACCCTAAATCTAATGCTGCAAAAAAAGGTCGGTCTCGAATTTTTTTTTTGTCTTTTTTCCTATACAATACGATTTTTTATAAAAATTTTTCATGTTTTAGTTATTTCGTAAAAGGGTGAAATTATGCAACTTTTTTACTTATTTCTAATATATTGTGCTGAAATTTTATATATTAACTCTTCATAATAAAACATCTTATTATTCTTAAGATTTATTTTAATGTAATTTTGGGGTGTTGAATTCCATATAAATGTATTACTTTTATTTAAGTTCAATGGAGTTGTTTGGCCATTTCTTCTTAATTGCAATTTTTAAATATTTAAAAATAAAAATTCAATTTTTTTCCGACGTTCCGTCACATTCTTTGCGACATCTTCAGGGGAGATTTTTTAATTTTCTATCTACAAAAACATATATGAACAATTCTTCAAAAACAATTAACCAAAATCTTACTTTACATTAATAGATACATTAGGTTAATTTTCACAATAAACCATTACTTGAATTACAAAAAATTTTACATGACATAAACTTTTTAAAAAAAACAGAAAAAATTTGTTTGAACACAAAACTTAAACGAAACTATTATAGTCTATACGTCAATTGCTACTGCATAGTTGTTGTTTATATTGTCAGCGTCTTCTTTGAAATTTATTGCTGTCCCCTTTTTGTTGTATTCTTAAACTTTCTAATGTCATTCTTCTTTTTGTTTTGTTTTCAACGTCCAAGATTCTTACAGCCTCAAAATCAGCTGTATGGCCTGTAGTCAACATATGTTGTGCTAGCGCTGTTGTTGTTTTTTTGTTTCTTATGTCCAGCTTGTGTTCTGCCATTCTTTTTTTTAGCGCTCTTTTTGTTGTTCCTATATAAGTTTTGTCACAACTATCGTGTTCGTCGCCTTTGCATTGCAGTTCGTACACAACGTTGTTTTGTCTTCGTTTTTAATTGTTGTTTTTGTGAATATTTGGTTTAAAGTGGCGTTTGATTTATATGCAAATGTTGTGTTGTCCGCTCTCATTACTTTGCGTATGTGTGAGTTACCCGTCAGTTTTGGTATATATGTTATGCCTAAGTATTTTTTTGTTTCTTGTTGAGAGTTGCCAGACTGTTTGTTTTGATCTGTTACTTTTTTGTTTCGTTTGTTTTCCGAAAACTTTTTGTTTAATAATGAATTTATAAGATGTGTGGGGTAGTCGTTGTTTTTTAGTATTGTTTTTATCTTTTTTATGTTTTTGTCCAGAAATTGTGTGTCGGCTAATGTAAAAATTTTTCTTATTAAGTTGGTCGCCGTATTTATTTTTTGCTGCATTGGTTGCGTCGAGTGGAAATTTATAAGTCTACCTGAGCATGTTGTTTTGGTAAACCAGTCAAAAATTATTCTGTTATTTTTCCTATGTAGTTGGACGTCTAAGTATGATATGTTATGATTTCGTTCAATTTCAGTTGTGAATTGTATGTTTTTGTGATAACTATTCAGTGTTTTGTGAATTATGGCTAAGTCTTTTTTGTTTATTATGGCGAGAATATCGTCTACATATTTACATATGAATGTAATATTTATGTCATTATTTTGAAGAATTGTTATTGTGTCGTCAAGTAAGTTGTCCAGAAATTATGTCTGCTATACCGGAGATAATGGACTGCCCATTGACATACCATATATTTGATGGTATACCTGGTTGTCAAATATAAAATAATTATTTTCTTTTAAGCAGAATTCTTAAATATTTAGAAATTGTGGTCGTGGAATGCTTGTAAGTTTTTAATTACGTCCCATTTCTTCATTATATTTTTTATTGCTGAATGGGTCGGGATGTTGGTGAACAGAGACACAACATCAAAATATACAATTATTTCCTCGTCTATCAGTGTAAAAAATTTCACACAACTTCTGGACAAAAACATAAAAAAGATAAAACAACGACTACCCAACACATCTTATAAATTCATTATTAAACAAAAAGTTTTCGGAAAACAAACGAAACAAAAAAGTAACAGATCAAAACAAACAGTCTGGCAGCACTCAACAATAATGAGAGCGGACAACACAACATTTGCATATAAATCAAACGCCACTTTAAACCAAATATTCACAAAAACAACAATTAAAAACGAAGACAAAAACAACGTTGTATACGAACTGCAATGCAAAGGCGACGAACACGATAGTTGTGACAAGAATAATGTGATAAGAACAACAAAAAGAGCGCTAAAAATAAGAATGGCAGAGCACAAGCTGGACATAAGAAACAAAAAACAACAACAGCGCTAGCACAACATATGTTGACTACAGGCCATACAGCTGATTTTGAGGATGTAAGAATCTTGGACGTTGAAAACAAAACAAAAAGAAGAATGACATTAGAAAGATTAAGAATACAACAAAAAGGGGACAGCAATAAATTTCAAAGAAGACGCTGACAATATAAACAACAACTATGCAGTAGCAATTGACGTATAGGCTATAATAGTTTCGTTTAAGTTTTGTGTTCAAACAAATTTTTTCTGTTTTTTTTAAAAAGTTTATGTCATGTAAAATTTTTTGTAATTCAAGTAATGGTTTATTGTGAAAATTAACTTAATGTATCTATTAATGTAAAGTAAGTTATTGGTTAATTGTGTTTGAAGAATTGTTCATATATGTTTTTGTAGATAGAAAATTAAAAAATCTCCCCTGAAGATGTCGCAAAGAATGTGACGGAACGTCGGAAAAAAATTGAATTTTTATTTTTAAATATTTAAAAATTGCAATTAAGAAGAAATGGCCAAACAACTCAATTGAACTTAAATAAAAGTAATATATTTATATGGAATTCAACAATCCAAAATTACATTAAAATAAATCTTAAGAAT
Source organism: Coremacera marginata (assembly GCA_914767935.1). Taxonomy (NCBI): domain Eukaryota; kingdom Metazoa; phylum Arthropoda; class Insecta; order Diptera; family Sciomyzidae; genus Coremacera; species Coremacera marginata. Next base: position 106,215,583 of record OU612045.1, read on the forward strand.
AATAATATATTTTATTATGAAGAGTTAAATATGTAAAATTTCAGCACAATATATTAGAAATAAGTAAAAAAGTTGCATAATTTCACCCTTTTACGAAATAACTAAAACATGAAAAATTTTTATAACAAATCGTATTGTTTAGGAAAAAAGACAAAAAAAAAAATCCGAGACCGACCTTTTTTTGCATCATTAGATTTAGGGTCTCCAAATACGCGTTTAGAAATAACAAAAACAAAAAAAGAACATGGGCCCCAAAGTAAAATTATTCCAAAAAAGTTAGTTTTTATAGAAAGTTACATTCATTAATAATATATCGCTCATTTCGTGCAAGCCTATCTAACAGACTGGTTAGATATATGTCAGGCAACAGGCGTGTCATTCATTAAATTTGAACGAAATTTTGTGATATTGAACGAAAATTCCTGGCTAAACCAACAGAGAAGGTGTAATTGATGAACAGGTGTCGTGTTCTTCAACAAGAAGAAGCTAATGAAGATAATGATACACAAGTACAGAGCATTATTGTAGACGATCGAGAGGTGGTTCTGGTAATTCAAGTAGTGGTAATTCAAGTAATGGTTTATTGTGAAAATTAACTTAATGTATCTACTAATGTAAAGTAAGTTTTTGGTTAATTGGTTTTGAAAACGTGTTCATATATGTTTTTGTTGATAAAAAATTAAAAAATCTCCCTTGACGATGTCACCAAGAAAGTAACGAAACGTCGGAAAAAATTGAATTTTTATTTTTAAATATTTAAAAATAGCTATTACGAAGAAATGGCCAAACAACTCCATTGAACTTAAATAAATATATTCAAATTCAAATGGGCCACAAAAAATTAACGTATTACTTCTAATTTTGTTAAATAGAAAAAACAACATCTCTGAAAACGGTAATAAAAATAAAACACATCATTAATCTGCCAATACTTTTTTGAGTTTTAATTTCTTTACATTGGCAATGATCGGGAATACGATATTCACCACCCTAGTGACGTGTGAGAAAGAGACGACTGTATACTTGAAGCTCTAGTTGGAGCGAGATACAAAGCCTCATGTATATTCACACCGACGGGGAACATTCGGTAATTTTTTTCCTTTCATCAAAATCGAAAGAAAAATTTTTTTAACAAAAAAATTCAATAATTTTTTTTAGCTGGGGCTCTACTCTCTATTGCGATGCGACAAAAAAATTCGCAAAATTGATTTGATTGTACGGATTTGCGTATGCATCGAATTTAATTTTCGCATCGCATTAATTGGCGCATCGCAATACAGAGGTAATTTTAAATTACCAGGGCCCCTGGTAATTTTATAGATAAAAATATATAGATAAAGAAATTTTATAGATAAAAAAACAAATTCTATCTTTTCTTTGGTACGAGCAGCTAATAATTTAGAGATCAAAAATTTTTCTTCAAAGAGAAAAATTTATTAGCTTAAAATTAAATTAAGCTTAAATTAAATTCGCTTTAAGCTTAGATTAAATTCGTTAGCTAAAAATTTATGGAAGAAACATTTTTGAACATAAAAATTTTAATCATTTCTGGTGCAGCTAAAATTTTGTAGATCAAAAATTTTTTCATCTCAGCTTTCGAAAGCTGTTTAGATAACTAAACATTTATGATGTTTAGGATAATTTTAATAAAGCTTTAAAGGAATCCGGGAGTTTCTCGAAGAAAAAAGACACCTGTTTTAAAAAATTTTTTTTGAAGCTTTGCTTTATTTTACACCAAACTTTTTTTTACATTATTAAAATGTAACTATTCAAGACTTATCCCTGGCATTTTGCACCAAAAATATTCGTTGATAAAGTAGAAAAGTGCAATGCCGTGAAAGGCCCTTAAGTTTTGCGGTGAGCACGATATATGGAGACTGGTTCTTCAAAAAAACTTTTTTTCAGTTTAGTTAAGAGTTCTTGGTTGTTTAATCGTTCGTTTTTTTTTTTTTTGGATACATACTTTTTGTTTACAACCTAAAACGACCTCAATTTTGTGAAAAAAATTAACATTTTCTTTCTGCGGGCGTAATTTTATCAAACATTAATAATTATCAAAAACCAACAATTAAACGCAAAAGAACTCTTTACTAAACCGAAATAATTTTTTTTTTTGTATGTCAACCAGCCTCCAGATATCTTGCTCACTTTTATGTAACTACAAATTCACTATCCGAAAATTTAATAATTTTAGCAACGTTTGTTATGAAAGTTTACGTACCTGTGTACTTTAATGTAAAGTATTACAACTCGGTTATACATGGCAGCGCACTCTTATGTAAATTTATTTGTTCAACGCAATATTTGCCACAAAATCTTTGCAAACTTGTAAATAATATTGTTCAAAATAGGTCATATTTTGCTCACTCAGAAAATGTGCTACTAACAATGCTTTTTGACAACAGGAATCAAGTGTGCGAGAGGCCTTAAAAAAATTTTATATTATAGTGAAAAACTTCACAATCCAACATTATTAAGAACTTACAAAATGCCCACTATAAATTTTAACTGCACTGTTATGTTATGTTAACATGATAAACTTGGATAACGATAGCATTTTATCGGAGCCGCCATTCACTGCAAGCAAACACTATGACCATTTGCTCAAATACATACTGTATTTGTATACTGTATTCAATGGACAAAAATTTTCGTTTTAAAGGCGATGTTTTTCTGCATTCGGCATATTTAAGGCTACAGTTACAAATTTATTTAAACAATTATCTACATTTGTACATAAAATATATGTATGTAAATAAGGTTTAAAAGAAACTTACTTATTCACTTTGATTTTCATGAATTAAATTTAAATTTTTTTCGCTTTTTTCTGGCATGTGTTTTTTGTTTAATGCTCTTACTTTAGTCTTACTAACTTACGTACTGGTTGACCTACAAAAAAAATTTTTTTGGTTAAGTAAAGAGTTCTTGGGCGTTTAATCCTAGATTTTTTTTTTTTTATTAATGTTTGACAAAATGGCGGACGTAAAAAGAAATTTTTAGTTTTTTTCCACAAAATTTAAGATAGTCATTTTAGGCTATCAAAAGGATGTATCCAAAAAAAAATCTAACGATTAAACACCCAAGAACGCTTTACTAAACCAAAAAAAAATTTTTTTCTGAAGAACCAGTCTCCAGATATCTTACTCAAGGCAAAACTTAAGGGCATTTCATGGCATTGCACTTTTCTACCTTATCGACGAATATTTTTGGACCAAAATGTCATTGACAAATCTTGAATAGTTACATTTTAACACCTCTACGAAGGATAGCCACCTTGTCGTGGTGTAGAGGCTTAGGTTGCAATGAAACAATGGGATATGATGACGGGAGCGCAAGCTCCTGGTAGGGTCACCCATGTCGTACAGGCTATTGTGGAGCAATGAACAAAGAGCTATCCCCCCCCTAATCCAGGGTGTTATGTTGCACCGTGCCTATTGGATGGTTTGCAGCCAGGGGGTAATACCGGCTGTATGGGATCGGAGACCTCACTGATACCTGGCCGCCTCAGTGAGTAATTGTGGCCTTTCCATGGTATGCGGGGCTCTGGCATGGATGACGTACTTTCCCTAGCTACTCGTGGGACCAAAAATGAACAAAACTTTTAAAAACAACAAGGAAGAACGTACAGAGGCGACAACAACAACAACTACTACAGACGAAACGGTAACTGCGACGGAAACTGGCAGGTCTAGCATAGGGCGACCTACTCTGACCAAACAGGACAACACCGACGCGGGTGGGGACTTCGACTCAGCGACTCTGAGGATTCTGGGCAGGTTGAGCATTGGAAGTGACACGGAGGAATCGAGCATCCCTCAAGTCCTTCACAAAGTTCCTAGCTCAGAGACTGAAGACGAGCTTCTCAACTCCGACTCCGACGCGACGGTCATTGAGGCGGGTAGTGCAGCAGTCCACAGTAGATCTGCTTCGAAAGAAGCCACGCAACGAAAGTTCTACAGGACTGCTAAGAACTATCTGCTGAAAATGAAAACCGCAGACCCGACTACTCTTACTTCCAGGGAGAAGGCTCTCATCAGGAAGCACACGAAGAGAGTGAACACTTTTGAACGTCACTATGCCCCCAAAGCATCGACGAACGAAACTGCCACAACTCTGCCTGCTTCCACGGATGAGGGTCTTTGCAAGGCAGGTCCATCCAACTCCAATGACGGGAAAAGCGACAAACGGGAGAGGGAAATGGGAGGTAGAAAGAGGAGGAAAAGAGGCAGGAAGAATAGAGGGGACAGAGCTGAACCGTCCCAATCCAAGGTTGCTATAGGTGACAAACGGGATTGCGGTATAGGTGGAAGCAAGGGAGTGAAAGAAGGGGCAACGACGGTTAAGGCAGGTCCTTCCTACTCCAATGTCGTCAAAAGCGGCAAACAGGAGTGTGGAAAAGGCGGAACCAAGGAGAAGGTAAAGCGAGACAAGGTCAACCCAAGGTTACCTCAAACAGGGACCAACCGGGGGTTGACCACGGTTTCGAGTGGAGAACCTCCCTGTACACCTGGTTCCACGGCAAAACGGCAAAGATCTGCGGATGAGGTCGCTGCGAGTTGTTCGAAGCGTAGTAAAGCCCGGTCTCTGCGAGTTGTTCGAAGCGAAGTAAAGCAGAGGGGAGCTTCGAAAACTCACGAGAGGAGCTACAAGTAGCCATTATAGACGCAACTGACCCAGACGGCTCTATGACGGGGGAAAAATGGCTGCTTGTAGAAATTGAGATCCTTAAAGCTATGATGGCTAGCGTCGAACACGGTGATCCCGACGATTATAAGTTCGACGGCGCTGGTTGGCAACAAGGAGTCAAAGTCGTCGGTTGTGGATCGAAGAAAACCCTGGAGTTCCTGACCAAAACCATCGCCAGCATTGGTGAAATTTGGAAGGGAGCTTCACTATAGGTGATCTCTAAGTCCACGCTTCCGCTTCGCCACAAGGTATCTGTATGGATTCCTCCGCCTTTCAGAGGCTTTTGGCGGCGCAGAATAAAGACGCCAAAATTCAGGAGTGGAAGCTGGTCAGGTCGCAGAAGAGTCACGGCAGCGAAGGGAAAATTCTTCTCTTTTCTGTAGACGCTGCTTCCACGGGCTGGCTTAAGGAGCAGTCGGACATGCTCAAATTCGGCCTCGGATCCATTAAGGTGAAGAGGAGTCCATTGAGGATACCAGTGAAGCCGCCAGACTTCGAAAGCCGCTATCCAAAGACCCAACGGTCCCGGGATACCTTAAGAGGTCCGACGGATCCTGGACAGAATCCAGCCAAGAAACGCTTTTGCTACTCATGGAAACTCACTTTCCAGGTTGTACAGAACCGTATCAAAACGATGCTAACAACAACTTGGAAATAACAATGCCAGAACCTTTACAAGAACTCCCCAACATTATTACAAGGTCAACTGTAGAATGGTCGATCGGATCCTTCAAGCCCTACAAATCTGCGGGGCCAGATGGTATCCTACCGGCCATGATGCAACATGACCTTCCTAGCATCATGCCCTGGCTTATAGCAATCTTCACCGGTTGCCTCAAGACAGGATATGTTCCAAAAATTTGGAAAGATGTGCGAGTTGTTTTCATTCCTAAAGCTGGGAAACCGATACACTCATCACCAAAGGATTATAGGCCTATTAGTCTCTCATCGTTCTTGATGAAAACGCTAGAGAGAATAATAGATCTTCACATAAGAGAATCTGTGAACGATAATAATCTCTGTAGTGTACAACATGCCTACCTTAAGGGTAAATCGGTAGAAACGGCACTGCATGAGGTGGTTTCGGTCATAGAAGGAACCCTTCATCACAAGGAATATACTTTAGCAACGTTTTTAGATATCGAAGGCGCATTTAACAATGTAAATACAGATTCTATAAGAAATGCTTTAGTAGACAAAGGAGTTAACAGTAAAATAACCCAGTGGATTTATAAAATGCTAAATAGCAGACGTATAAGCTCACAAATGGGAATGAGCGTTGTGAGGAAAGAAGCCGCAAGAGGCACACCGCAAGGAGGAGTCATATCCCCCCTTCTCTGGCTAATTGTGGTTGACAAAATTCTCACTACACTCACAACTGGAGAAACAAAAGTGGTAGCCTATGCCGATGACGTTGCCATCCTAATATGCGGGAAATACCTGCAAACAATTAGCGAACTAATGTCTGCGGCATTGAATAAGCTATCGCGGTGGGCAGAATCGAATAGACTTGGTGTTAACCCAGTAAAGACCGAATTCGTTCTGTTCACAAGAAGAAGAAAAATAGAAAGTTTCACATTACCGAAACTTAACGGAGTAACTCTGAAGCTTTCCACGGAAGCCAAATACCTTGGAATTATCCTTGATAACAAGCTGAGCTGGAAACGCAACACAGAGGAAAGAAGGAAAAAAGCACTGTGCGCTTTGTACGCTTGTCAGAGGACATTTGGCAGGAAATGGGGACTGTGACCGCACATAATCCACTGGATGTATACAGCGATCGTGAGACCCATTCTTGCCTACGGTTCTCTCGTATGGTGGACGATAACGCATAAAAAAAGCTACCTTAGCTTCCTAACAGGAGTTCAAAGGTTAGCGTGCATAGGAATAACAGGAGCCATGAGATCTACGCCACAGGCGGGTCTAGATATGATGCTAAATCTTCTTTCCGTAGAAGAATTCCTTAAATGTTCGGCGACCAAGAGCGCGATTCGCCTCAACGAATCACGAGCCTGGAAAAGCAGCACATTCGGACACGCATCTATTCTAAATCTCTTTGGAACCGAGGAATCAAAAAGAGCAACCGACTATATCATACCCAGTGTAAGATTCGGTACAGAATACACCACATCCATTCCCAGCAGACAAGAATGGGAAGAAACGGCTGTAGAATCCTACGGCAATCTTCATTTATATACTGATGGTTCCAAAATGGAAAACGGAACTGGATCGGGTGTATACTGTGAAACGCTACAAATCAAAGAGTGTTACAAACTCCCGGATTACTGTAGCGTTTTTCAGGCAGAAATATATGCTATTGAAAAAGCTGCACGGGCCATTTACAGGAAAAATCTTACCCCCACAAGGGTAGTAATTTTTGAGGATAGCCAAGCGGCCATCAAAGCACTGAACAGTAAAACGACGAAGGCTCGAACGGTGCAAAACTGTAAACTTGCACTGAACAGTATCTGCAATACCCACAACGTCACTCTCTGCTGGGTTCCCGGACATAGCAATATTGAAGGGAACGACGCAGCAGATGAACTGGCAAGGCGTGGAGTAACCGCAAGTACAAACAGAGCTGACACAGATGTGCACATTCCAATAGGCGTCGTCAAAAGGAGTATAGAACTAAAAGCCAGAGATATTCCCAACACAAACTGGGCTTCCAGAGGTGACTGCAACATATCTCGAAGGCTTTGGCCTGAGCTAAATGAAAAAAGAACTAGAAGCCTTCTGCTTTTGGTCAAACGGGAAATCCGGATCCTTGTTGGAGTTCTAAGGGGTCATTGCCCCATTGGGGTAATGGCCAAAAGAATAGGTATAACAGCGCCAGACTTTTGTCGGAGCTGCAAAGACCCGAAGGAAATATAAACAATAACTCACCTACTATGCGAATGTCCAAGTCTACAGAATCGTCGACTCCGACACATGGGGAACAGATTTTTCAAAGACTTGGAAGAGTTGGTGAACACACCACTGCTTGACATCTGGAGGTTCATAAAAAGCACAGGATGGTTTGAGGAACAAATCGGAACAATGGTTTAACTTGGTACCACAACTATAAAAAGGGATTCGTAATGGACCTATAGGCCCCCGCGGAAGCGCCGGTAACGGTGCACGACCCTTCATACCTAACCTAACCTACATTTTAACAATGTAAAAAAATGTTGGTCTAAAATAAAACACAGCAAAAAAAATTTTAAAAACAGGTGTCTTTTTTCTTCGAAAAACTCCCGGAGGCCCTTAAAAGCTTTTTGAAAATAAACCTAACCAAAAAAATTGATTAGTTATCTTAACAGCTTTCGAAAGCTCATGAAATTTTCTTTCGAACAAGCCCAAACATCACCACTTTTGTCAAGTTTCTTAGAAGATTTAATAAAACTTTAGCATATTTTTAAAAAAATATGAATTACGAAAAGTTTCTCGTTAAAAACGGGAATCTTAATTTTGATTTTATACCCATGGTTTCTCGGGAAAATCTTCTTCTCTATTTTGGTAACCGCTTGGTTCATTTTTTTTAATCCATACAAATTGACCCACTCTAACCCAGCGTCTACACCAGACAATTTGTTTTAACAATTCCAATACACTCACACATTTTTTACTTACTTTTTTATTTAATTGTCAGGCAGACAATTGAGCTGACAACGATTTGACTCATGCTAACAATTTTTGACGTTTCCTAGGAAAAAATGCTGAGAAATGTTAAAAACTTGAAAAAAGCATTTCGAAACAGAAACGCAGTGAGAAAGTTGAAAGTTAAGTTTTCCGCACAAAATTTAATTTTTTTCGTTGGCCAACGATCTCCCGGTGCATTAGTTTAATTTTTCTTAAACATTTTTGTTAACATCCTGCAAGTGCCACCACCAGCAACAGAAGCAAGTGCAACGCAAATTTCTTGCTTCCTTCGCTGGCCAACGTCCTCCAAGTGCCACCTCCAGCAGCATAACTAAGTTGTGTTAATAAGTGTTTTATTAAATAACAATTTAATAAGTGTTTAACAATTTAATAATGCAGCGTAATTTTTTTTAACTTCCTCGTCCAAGTCCAACGTCCTCCAAGTGCCAACACCAGCAACAGAAGCAACTGCAACCAAAGGAGCAAGAAAAATGCGTTGCATTTGCTGTGTTGCTGGTGGTGGCACTTGGAGGATGTTAACAAAAATTAACGTTGCACTTGCTGTGTTGCTAGAGGTTGCACTTGGAGGACGTTGGCCTGCGAAAGAAGCAAGAAATTTGCGTTGTACTTGCTGTGTTGCTGGTGGTGGCACTTGGAGGATGTTAAAAAAAAATTAACGCTGCACTTGTGCTGCTTGTGGTGGCACTTGAAGATCGTGCCAGCGAAAAAAATGAAACTTTGTGCGTAAAACTATACTTTTTAATCTCACAACTTTTACATTGAAAAACCGCGTTTTTTTTATTCTTTTTTAACTTTCACAACCAAAAACCGCGTTTTTTTTATTATTATATATTCTTTTTCCGCTTTCAAAGGAAACGTCCAATAACGAAACAAATGTCATTTATTGTCTGCCCACCTACGTCATAATCAGACAATTTCCTTGCAGCTGACAATAATTTGACAACTAATACAGATTATGAAATATTGATGACAATTGTCTGGTGTAGACGCAGCGTAAGATACATACAATAGGATGAGTCGTTTTTTTTTTTTGTTTTAATTCACTTCTAATAGCATTTTTCTGATGTTTTAGTTCATAAATAAGAAAAATGTGCAAGGAGAAGATTCGCAATGTATTTTTAGAGCTGGTGCCATGCCCAAGAAAAAACGCATATCTCGAAAATTCGACTTTTTCGTAGTTACTTCATAAATATTGATCTCTATAAAATCGTATACGCTGAATATCAGTCTTACAATTTTTTTTGACTGGAGTATATATAGACTATTAGCCCTATTACGATTCACAACAATATATTGCTGTGTCTTCTATCAAGTAGACACCACAATCGAGTAGACACAGCAGAAGTGCGCTATGATGGTTCACAACAATACATTGTTGTTTCACTTGATTGTGGAAAGTATGTGGAATTTGTAGCTTATGACAGCTCGTCACAGACAGTTGACAGAAAAATTAAAAACAAATCAAATAATATTTCTTTTTGGACGAATTTGTTGTTTGCCAAATTAGAATTAAAGAAAGTAATGGATGTTTCAATAGCATTGTTGTGGTCAAGTGACGACGAAAATGATGTAATTCCAGCACGAAGTCGAAAACAACTCCGAGACCGAAGCAATCCATTTCAGTTACCCGAAAAAACGTAAGTCTTAACACTTAAAAAGCTTGCATGCTTTTAATTTATTCTTGCTTTCAAATGCAGATTTATTCAATATTTTCGGCTAAACAAAGACGCATTTCTGTATGTGTTGGATACGGTTGCAGATCATTTCAAAAAGACAACGAAATCGACTGCAATCCCACCAATAGTGAAGCTGACCACTGCCTTGCGCTTCTTCGCCGATGGCAGCTACCAGAAGAGCACGGGCAATGATTTTTGGGTTGCACACGCTCAGTCGACTGTATACGTCGTATTAAGCGAATTACTGGACGTCCTAGAAGGAAATATATGCGGGCGTTGGATAAAAAGTGCTCAATCAGACGAAGAGAAGCGTGCATCCAAAATGTTTTTTTTTTACAAAGCATGGATTTCCAGGAGTTGTAGGCTGCGTCGATGGAACGCACGTGCGAATCGTTGCACCAGCAGCAAGTGTTCGACACATGTTCCAGAACAGAAAAGGCTTCACAAGTCTTAACGTCATGTTGGTGAGTTCTTCATATATGTGAAAAGTTTTAAAATAATCAACTGCATATTTCACAGGTGTGTGACTACAAGCAAAACATACGTTTTGTAGATGCCAGACATGGCGGTGCATCGCATGATTCCTTTACATGGAATCTTTCAGCGTACAAATCGCATATTTGTGATTCATATGCGAGCAACGAATGGATTTTAGGTAAGGAGTGTAAACTATGGAAAATATTGAGTACGACTAAAATTTCTTATAGGTGATGCTGGATATCCCCTACAGGAGCACCTAATGACTCCCTTTCGAATGCCTGACGCAGAAACTCCAGAAACGCGATATAACACCAAGCACTGTAAGGCACGGAACATCATCGAACGAGCAATTGGCGTTCTTAAATACAAATTCAGGTGCCTTTTATGTATTAGGGGTTTGCATTTAAAACCTGCGAAGGCAACGACAGTTGTAAACGCATGCTGCGAGCTGCACAACATCAGCCAGCACTTCAAGGTGCAGTACGATACCGATTTGGCAGCAAACACACGAGAGATGGAAGAAATTATAGACACCGCGATGGAAAACGGGCGTGAATCTGTGCCTGAAAGAATCCGCAGATCCATTTTGCATGATATTTGAATAAAAAAAAAAAATAATTATAAATTCACAAGTTTTAATATCACAAACATTAACATTAACATATAAAACATGAGCTATATCAGTGTAAAACAAAATAAAAATCAGTCTTCATGACATGTTAAGGAACAATTCATTAATAAAAAAAGGTACTTCAGTGTTTAAAAATTAACAGTCTTAAAGGGGCACATAGGCTACAAGTTTAAAAAAAATGTTCGGTAATTTTGTTTCATAGAAGGAAAAAAGATATCGTTTCAAATTTTTCACATATATTTATTAACGTTTAAATAATACAAAAAACATTTTTTCAGAATTTTTGAAGCGGTTTTTGGTTTAAAAAAAAAATGCCAAAAGTTGACGGTGTGCAGGATATCACCAGTCTGGAACATCTGAGGGGGAAAAAACCAAATTCATCCTAGTTTAAGTGGTTATATGTGCAAAATTTGAAAACGATATCTTTTTTCCTTCTATGAAACAAAATTACCGAACATTTTTTTTTAAATTTGTAGCCTATATGCCCCCTTAATGACATTTAAAATAACAATAATTAAAAAATGGAGCACTTAACACTGAACTTAGTTGAGTCTTCGCCAAATCTACTTTGCGTCCACCTTCCGACGCTTGCTGACTTGAGGAGTTCGCGATCTACGCGGTGGTGCATTTTCATCCCCTTGTTGAATGTCAGCCTCACCCTCCGCAACGTTCACACCAAATACATGCCCAGGTGGATTTACTGCGGTTCTGGTGTTGAGCAAGTCGGCAACAGTCTCCTCCAACACTGTTAGCGGCACCTCCTCAGACGGTCCACCACCCGTTGCTTCGACGTTTTGCCGATTGGAAGAAATTTTCCGCCGTAAATTTTGCTTATAGTTCGTCCAAACCTATTAAACGTTGTAAATATTGATTTACATATTTTTACTTTTTAATTTAAAACTTACGCATTGCCACTCTTGCCTTTTGCGGACAGGAGGACCATGAGAGTTGAGCTCATTGCTCAACTCCTCCCAAAAGTTATCCTGTGCTTGCTTCGTTTCTCCAAACTGTCGCTGTCCTCGTGCAGTCGCTGGATTCTGCTCCATTTTACTTACAAGCAACTCAATTTGCAATTTGTTTGATACTGGTAATTTGCTGCAAATAGTTTATTTTATTACATACATTTTAACAAAAAACTACATTTTTAATTCTATTTCACCTTAATCTTACCTTGCTGAAGCCATTTTTATGCTTAACGCTGACACAACACAACACCAAATAAGCTGTCTTCAAAATTGACAGATAACAATACAATCCAGCACTAATGCTGTTTTGCATAATAAGAGTATTGAAGACACATCATTGTTGACAGACAACAGTGGAAAGTATTCAGTTTTAGTGTTGTGTACCGTAATAGCGAATTACACATTGAAGACAGTAATTACTGTTGTGTTGTAATCTACCATAATAGAGCTATATGTTAAAAAAAAAAACCCCAAAATCTTGAATAAATATTCAATTCTATTTTTTAGCACGATAATTTGAGCAATTTTAAGCAAAAAGTTTTTAAAATTCGTGACATTATCGCACTTTCTGAAAGAGTGCGCCAAACAAGTGATTATTTGGTAAAAGCTATTAAAGTACTATTTCAGACCTTTAATTTAAGAGCTTAAAGTAGTCCCTAGGTGCTCTGAAACCAAAGTTATGGAATATAGTCCAATCTATATATACTCCAGTCAAAAAAAATTGTTAGACTGATATTCAGCGTATACGATTTTATAGAGATCAATATTTATGAAGTAACTACGAAAAAGTCGAATTTTGGAGATATGCGTATTTTCTAGGGCATGACGCCACCTCTAAAAATACATTGCGAATCTTCTCCTTGCACAGTTTTCTTATTTATGAACTAAAGCATCAGAAAAATGCTATCAGAAGTGAATTAAAAAAAAATCGACTCACCCTAACATACAATTTCTAGAATTAAGATAAGCTGTCAAGTCACATCCAAGTATTGCATTTCGGAAACTAGACAGCCGATCAAATTTACGGAGGCCATACACATAGCGCGTGGGATAATTAAATGCAAGTTAGAGCTTTAGCATGGACGAAGAGTCCAGTTTACTATATACGACCTCAGAGTACGTTATCACAGGTAAAATTAGTTGTATTACCAAGTTACATTTGCAGATATTTTTAAGTTGCGTAAGATATTATAAACTTTTTTTACAATACTATTAACATGGTCGACACAGGAAAGCGAAGAATTATAATAGAAGCCAAGATTTACCATTTTCGACACAACAGTTACCTTATTTGGACCAATAAACAAATCAGGGACATCATTAACACATGTTTTAACTCTACAAATGGGAAGCACATACGATTAAGACGAATTAAGTATAAGATCATTGCTATCGGCCCACACACTGACGCAGCAGAGGTCCTCATTCATTCTGCAACATAGGTCATCAATAAGTCCAGTACGTCTAGATAAATACAACTGAACGTAATCAGCATAAGCGTGAATAGATGCATGTTTGCAAACAGAGATAATGTCATTCATGAACATTGAAAATAGGAGGGGGCCAAGTATAGACACTTGTGAAACACCACTTAATACAGATTTATACCCAGATGGCAATTGACCAACTTTAACTTTTTGGTATCTATTACACAAATAACTGAACATAAGATTAACATCACTGTCACAGAACCCAAACAAATAATTAAGCTTACTACATAAGAGTTAACGTTATCTATGTAGTATATAATTAACGTTAATGGTTAACGTTATCAAAAGCTTTGGAAAAATCTTCTAGACCTTCTATCAATCCTTAGATTCATATCTTACTCCTACGGCTGAAAATGGACTTACTTCCTTTGTAAATTAACTTACCAGGCCTGCGGCAGGTACCTGTCTTGACCATGTACTTGGTCGTTTTGCTACAATACCTCTTAACTTTTGTTATGTTTAACGGGTATTCTTCTGAGTAATCTTGGACACCAAATAAGCGATCATTAATATCCCGTAAATCATAAGTCTACCGTAAGAGTCATGAAAATTAATTTTGTAGAACTAAATAATTTCTTAGTTGCCGAAGATTAGTAAAATGTTTATTCCAAACAAGATGTATATCTGGCGTATGTCATGTTCTTAAGTATTTTTTAAATCATATTAATAGTTCCAGTTCTGTAACTGCTTTTAGTAATTCTAAGCGTATTCTGACGCCGTGGATGACTCGTGGTCTACTTAAAAAATTAAGCTAAAAAATAAACTTAAAAAAAAAATGCTGGAAACATCCATTTATTCTTATTTTAAAGCAGCGTTATACTCGGATGTGTAAAAATATATATATGGATACAAAACCTTGCAGAAATAGTTACTATCAAAACCAGTTTCGAAATTGCTCAAGGTAACCCTTAAAAAAGAATGGGAAGTTATAAATAATATTCTAAGTCGTAACAAAGTCACGTACGCGGAATCGATTATTATAAATACTGGATCTGTGGCGACATGTTGTAACTTCGAAAGTTTCGAAGTTGTCGAAATTATCGAAAGTCGGTATGTTATAGCACTTTCGACAGGCGATAATTACGATAAAATATCACTTGAATTTGGCGGCTGTGAAGCAAGAGAAATGTAAGTATTTATTCATTTAAAAATGGTTTTGTTAATTAAATATCAAAGAATTGTTAATTAATGACTTAAAGTTATTGAAAAAATAAATGTATATGCTTTAATAACAATATATGTTTCAAGTTAAACTTAACTAACTACACTTAACCTTACTTTCAGGAGTTCTACAAAAAAAATTACTACTTCAAAGCAGTTTGAGCTGTTGGTGGAACTTTTGGAGCGGCACCCCGATATGGTCAGTGGGGCGTTCATGCGTACCAACAACAACCAAACAATTCATAGCTTATGGCAGGAGATTACGCTTACATTGAATGCTGAAGGGCCGCCTACAAGAGATGAAGATAGTTGGAAAAAAGTTAATAAATATTTTGAAGACTTAGATAACATTTTAAAGCCTAATTTCTTTTCTTGCAGGTGTGGGCTGATTTAAAAAATAAAATTTTAAAAAAAAATGAGAAAGTCATTCACAGAGAGTAGAAAAACGGGAGGTGGAACTAACTAACCAACATAAAAAATATGTGTGCAGCAGCTGTCAAACTTTCGAACATAACTTCGAAATCAACCAAATCGCCTGTCGAATGAAAATGTTACAACATACTGCCAGAGCGAAAACTTCGCTTCGATAGTGAAGTTATAACATGTCGCCACTGGTATTGTACCTGATAGGAAACAAATTTCAAATGAATTCAATAATCATTTTACATCGTCTAGGTAGCTTTTGTCTTCGCCGGAAGCCTATATAAACTTTTCTTATAATTTAGAACACTTTTCTATATGCAGTTTATATTTTAAACAGATTTCTGGTCTAGAGTTATTAAAAATAATTAAATCCTTAACCCTCTAACCGGCCAATTTTTGTTTTCAATGAAAAAATTCATACATGCTAATTTGAGGTCGAAAAAAACGAATTTGAAGTCAAAAGTTCAAAAAAATCAAAGGGTTTCCCCTTAGAGGTAAATTTATGTACCCCGCCTTTAGGCGGACTTGCCTGGTATGTCCTATTTAAAATAGTGCACGAATTTTTTTTATATATATTTTTATTATTGAAAAAAAGGCACAAAATTATTACAGTTGTTGCAAATAAGAAATCTTATCGAGATTATTGAGTATGAAAAAGCTGAAAACATTTTTTGTTTGCCGACAAACATAAATTGAGATTGCATTTGGTGCAAAACAGTTGCGTTTCTGCTTTACAACCAGGCATTTTTCACATCCGCTTTCCGGTTCGATCTAAATGATCGGGAATATGACCAATGCCATCGTACCTTATGTCAGCTGGAGGTGCGTAAGTTTTTCTCATTTTTGGATCCGAGTAATTTGAGCAGGCGGTAGAGGGTCATCCAACTGGGTTTTTGCTGCTTTTTTGAATGTTGCACAGCACGTCAGCTACTTCTGCACGAAAATCAGGAAGCTTTAAACACGAAGGATCTCTGGAATGAATGCGACGGTAAAGTAGGTACGCGTTTACCGCGGACATATCTATGAAGTGATAGAAAAGACGCAAGGTCCACTTCTTTGTTTTCATTCGAATATGATAGCGACCTAACAAACCATTCATGAGGTCGACGCCTCCCATGTGGCAGTTGTACTCCTTGATTATGTTTGGGCAGTCGATTTCAACGTAATTTTTGTTCTTTCTATCATATCTAGTTGCTTTAATTGGTTGAATATCAGCAGTAGCGGTAATAAATGGCCTAACACCTGCATAAGTAAACGCACACACTTCGTATCTTTCCACAATACGGTTGATATTTCTATTCCGTATGATCTTCCTACAAATTCTTCAGAATAGCCTTTTTCTTTTTTGTTTGCATCTTTGTCAAGAGACAATTTACAATGTGGTATGCGATTAGCGCGAATCGTACCAAGCGAATAAATACCTCTGCTCCGCAAATACACCAATAGTGGCAGAGAAGTGTAAAACTTATCGAAATATAAAATGTGGTTTTTAAAATTTGGAATGGTCTGCGATACACGTACAACGACATTAGATGTCGCACCTAAATTTGGTGCATTTTCTACCACATTATTGTCACCTGCACCCTTATAGACTTCAAACCTGTATGAATATCCGAAGGAGTCACATAGAACAAACAATTTGATTCCATATTTATGTGGCTTATCCGGCATATATTGGCGCAAAGCAGTTATCATTTTTGTTGAGCACATTTGCTCGTCGATGCACAATCGTGGTGTCTTCGGAACTGAGTCGAAACGATCGTTGAAATGTTCAATAATAGGTCTCACTTTATAAAGCTGGTCGTAGCCTTCTTCACCTTGTTTTTTCATCAAAGAGCTGTCGTTAAAATGAAGGAACTTGCGAATCTGAAAAAATTGCTTTGACGGCATGGTTGCTCTGATGGCTTCGAATGCGTGTTGTGACCAGTAGCTTTCCGTATTTGGGTACCGAAAGACAGACATATATAGCAATATGCCAACATACTTCTTCAAATCGGCAGATGTAATATTCGCACTGCTTTTAATATTCTGCTGATGAGCATACAAATTGCTTTCTTTGGCGATTTTATCAAAAAATTCGTCGGTGAAGAAGTACATGAAGCATTGAAATTGTGTTTTCAATTCCTCGAAGCGCTCGGGTAAACTTGTATCACCGCAAAAAACAATTTCATTGCGATGTAGCTCCAAATGCTTCTTCTTCCATAAAATGTTTTTAAATTCAGAAGATTGTGGATTTATATCTGTAGCAGTACCAGTGAATCCGCCTGCAGTTGGTGAAAAACACGGTAAGCTTTCGTCAAGTTCTGGGAATGGAGAACGATTACGCTTTGGCCGTTTTGGTTTATTCGTAGATGGCAGTGGTGTGCTGGTTGATGCTTTGCTGGAGCAAGTTGGCGCCGCTGCCAAAAGGAAAAAAATTATAATTATTTAAAAGGTAGCATAAAAGGTATTTATGGCTCACTTTTCGTTATAGTATCTTCATGGTTTGCATCTAAACTGCTAATAGTTGAGAAGTCGCTGCTGGATGCATTTTTCAATTGCTCAATATAATTACTCATATGTGCAAGGTCATCATCGCATATCAAAAACTCGTCATTTCACTTTCTCCTTCGCTCAACTCATTTTCAGAATCATTGTCTTCATCTTCCACAGATTCCATAATCCTAACGATCTCTTCTTCGGTCATCCGCGACAAACTGCTGCGATTCTGATTACGCGAATACATTTTCTTCACTTCTAATAGACAAACCTGATATGAAATAAATAACTTTGTAGTTAAATCATGATAGTTCATGCAATAAAAACGATATAGAGTGATAAAACACAAAAATGAGCAAACGGAAAAAATTACCCCGCAACAGGCAAGTCCGCCTTTAGACGTAGTAGAGTTTTTGGGTCCTGGAAGCCTTAGCTTTTCCGGAATGCAAATTTGTATTTTTTCATTACATTCTACAATAATAAATGTACTTACAGATAATTTTTTGTCAAAGATCAGAACACTTCAAACTAATTTTTTTAATTTTCGAAAATTCACTTTCTGCACAAATAATTTTTTTTGCAAATTGTAAACAAACTTTGCACTCTGATAAGCACAGCAATTACCAGCTGTCACTCACAACAATAAAACCAATATTGCCACACTATGCAAATATTCAACAAAACGGGGAAGTAAAAATTGGGGCAAATTTTTTTATTTAATATGTTTTTTGGCGGTTTATATTAACCCCGCCATTTGGCGGATCTGCCGGTTAGAGGGTTAAGTAGCTCGAACTCTTGCGGCTGTGATGGAATTTCCAACAATATTCTAAAAAATGTTGCTCTTAATATAGTAGCGATTTTAAAACACATTTTTAACTTAAGTGTCCTTACCAGTACATTTCCGGATCAACTTAAGAACGCAATTGTTATCCCACTTTTTAAATCAGTTAACAGAAAGGACAATAATAATTACAGACCAATTTGTTTGCTGTCTTCGATCTCGAAAATTCTTGAAAATGCCTTAAAGCTAGGATTTTATCTTTTCTACACAGAAAACATTTTTTTCGGTTCTTACCAGTACGGGTTTAGAACTATTCTCTTAACTGAAGACGCATTACTCGATTTCTGTTCATCGATTTATAAAGGTATTGGTGCTAAGAAAAGTTGCGCAGGCCTTTTTGTTGATATAACAAAGGCTTTCGACATGGTAAATCACAGTATCTTTCTCAAGAAATTGCATAGTATAGGCTTTCGCGGTTTTATGTACAATTGGCTAAGGACTTTTTTTATACTGTAGAACACAAACAGTTAAAATTTATAAATTTAGGAGTTCCCCATGGCTCTGTCCTTGGTCCGGTTTTATTTCTTGTTCATATTTATTCTATTTTTTTTTTTTTAAGAAGAAGAATCTGATACTTACAACTTAAGAACAAACCGTAATTCAACTGTGACTGTTTCTATTTTTCGCACTACCCACTATCGGAAATTTATTTTTTATTGTATCTTATACACTTTACAATACACTACATGCAAATATATGTCTAGAAAGAAATTTGTTTACTTTTTTAAGAAAAATAAAGTTGTGGCTTCTTGAGCTGGACCACTTGGAAATCGAAATTTTGTTAGGCTCCATTAGATAAATACTACTTTTGTACTCTATTTTACGAAACAAATAATTGTTTTGCTTCAAGTATATCATCGCTAATTTTCAATTTGTTCAAATTATTCACTTTAATTACTAAATTTTCTTCATCCCACAAAACATTTACATATAAACACAATTTAATTAATTTTACTATATGTATTGAAGTGGTATTTAACACTATTTCTATTAATATTAAAATGTCAATAGCTATTCTCATAAGTTAAAATAGATCTGATTATTTAATTTTATAGATAATCTTGTCAAAAGTTTTTACTATGGGAATAAAGAAATAAATAATAATAATAAATCGGAATCGGTGTGCGAGTATTTGACAATAGAGGAATAGTAGATGGTGATGTAGAAATAACAGAATTATTCGGTTGGCATAGCAGAGGGCTGCTTAGCCTGAGAAGAGCTTGAAGACGCCTTGCGACGTTTATTTTTTTATTCTTATTTTTCCTCTTTAGTTAAGAATTTCTCTGGTCATTCTGAGATGAAACTTTGAGTGCCGGTAGTCACAGTAGAAGCCTCAGATAATGGAAGCGAAATATTTTCCATTAAATTAATTTTGTAAGAAACACTAGTAATGGGTGCTAACCTCGCAAGAAAAGGTAAAAATGTCTCTAAAATTATTGTTTAGCGAGTTAAAACTTTCCTCAAAAAGCTTAATTTTTGAATTTAATTTCATTTGGGAAAAGAGCTCTGCACGAAGCACAATACCATATTCTTTTATTGGTTTTATTTCACTGGTTAAGGAATTTGCAAATAATGCAAGTGTTTTCTGTAATCTCATCTTTATTAGTCCCTTTTTTAAAAAAACTATAAATGTTATTTAAATGTTATTTTAAATAACACTTTTTAAGGCAGGATTCGACTACGCACACTTAGTTTGTTTCTCAACGGCCCGAAATTTTCTTTTTTATCACTTCAATATTCACTACGCACTTTTTATGCGGCTGGATTGCCATGTTACGTTTGAATTTCCATTTTCAGTTTCTTTATTTGCGCTATTACGTTTGAATCAAAAATATGTTGCTAATGTTGGCACTGTTTATATTATTAATTCTCTATTATACATTTTATAGCTTAAATTAAATAGCCAGCAATGTGCATTGGCATCATCGGTGACTATGTGGTGTCATGGTGTAATGTTCATATCGACACTGCATTGGAATGCCATGAGTTTAATGAACTGGTGATCTAGTTCGGCCAGCTTGAGTCACAATGTATAACATATCACATTGGACTGGTAGTTTAATTTGAGGAACATTACACCATGGCACATTACGCCGTGACAGTAGTTTTTTCAGGTCAGTTTGTCTCCTAGTTTATAGCTAAAACTTTGCTAAATAAAGGAAAACAAAATTCCAAACCTCGAAAATGTTTCACAGAGTTATGTGCGATTGGTATGTGACGAATGTGTGTGTTCTGAGATATGTGTGTTTTGGTCTAAAAGTAATAACAATAGTAATATTAATAATTAGCATTAAGTGATCAATAATTAAAATTTTATTTTAATTTGTTGATTGTTGTTATGAAAATAGTCGAATTGAAGATGTTTAAGTTAATCTTGATGTTGCAGTTGTTGAGCTGACTATGATATTGAATATTGTGCATATAATTGTTGCAGTTACTGTTGATATAGTTACTTCACTTATTTTTGAATGTTGATATTTAGCAGATGATGTAAAAAGTTCTATATTTGCGAACTCCAAAAGGGACGTGTAGATGTGTTTGCTGTTTTCTTTTTTGATTGTTTAAAGCTGTTACTACTTTTACCACATATTTTGTTAATATTTGTTAATGTTTATGATTATTGTTTTCTTGGTTAAGATTTTTTAGTTGATATCTGTTGATTTTTTTTTTTTTGTATTGTGATTTCATTTCTGAAATTTCATTTCTGAGTTGGTTCAGTGTTGATTTTTGCAGTTGACTTCTTTTTGTTCGCAGAAAAAATAAACTGAAAATGGAATCCGGCTTGCCGTCAAAAACATGGAAAGGGTAAAGAACAATGTCTGCTGGGCCAGCTATTCACTTTTAAAATTAAAATGTACTTTTTTTACTTTTCACAAAGTAGTTGATATCACACCATGCCTTACCTGTAGCACACATCCACCCCTGCTCCTCTTACCAGCCACCTGCCTCACAAAAAATTGTGTCTTTTTGGGGATACGCGTGGAGCGAGACGTAGCGCGCCGGGTATACGCTAGTTTTATATAAATCAAATGCCTCCAATTACACTGTGGAAAAAATTCAGGTTAGCAAAAGTTAGGTGGATTCTGAGAGTGAGGGGTGAAAATAGAGGCTAAATTAGAAGACCCGTATCGTGGCGTTTGTTTATGTTAGTTCGAATTTTTTTTAATCGACCTTCGAACTTTGCAGTCAAATGCCGATTTTCAGCATATTGTTTATATGGTTTTTTGGCTATAACTCGTCGACTAATTAATATTTTTTCAATCTGTAAAAGCCAAATTATTGCTAGAGACCTGTGCAACAATTAAAAAAATTGATTTAGAAAATTTTTGTGGTGCTTATGAAGCAAAATGTTGGAAAAATAATTTTTTTTTTCATGCTTTTTGAAAATATTTTCCACAAAACTAAATATTTTTTGGTTTCTGTTTGATCTATAATATGCTTCTCAGTTTCTTCAATAAATTTCATTTGAAAAGAAAACAATCATAATACAAAACTTGCGTTTTCCAGCTTAATATTAATTTACTTCTCATTTTTTATGTACCAATTTTGTTCAGTGTTGGTTTTGAAGAAACATTGAAATAGAAATTATAAAACTATCGAAAAAAAATATAATTTGGAAATGTTAGTTATGAAAAGTTTTAAGTAAAAAAATTAAATTTATGATTTGGCCAGTTGCCGTTTAGCAGGCGGCTGCGTATCAACATCACTGCTCTCTCTAATGTTTTGGTCATCGCCATCATCACCAGAAAGATGGATAATTTCGTCCAACAGATATTCTGGAATTTCATCTTTGTCTTCCCCTTCTTCCTCTTCTCCTCGTCTTCCTCTTCTTCAAAGGTGTTTTTATGCCACCAACAAACTTCAGCGAGTATAGCATCTGGAGATTTCTTTTACTGGAACGAATTCTGAGTGCGGTAATGGTAATTGGGCACTTGGCACTGCTACATAAGTTTTATTCTTTGCTTTCCTTCTATTCATAGTTTTATGGTAGTTGATACATCCATAGCAATTTTCTTCTTGATGTGGGCTGTTGTCTAACTACATCATTGGTATACCAAAAGGCATAGCCTTCTTCTTTGCACTTTTCCATTGCATAAGTGTTGAATAGCAATTAAAGCAAACTTTTTTAGGGGCATAGTTTACGTCAGTGATAAACTCTTGCGAGAAATATTGTTTAAAGGCTTTCAAAAAAATCACTCGCATTGCCACATTTTTCATCGCTTGCTATGAAACGTCCACAAACATTACAAAAATGGTCCATTTTACATTTTTTATTTTTATGAAACCGATGCTCTTAACTTAAATCACTCAAAAAATGAAATAAGTTCCAAAAAAATTAATGACGAATTTTATCACGACCGAGCGAAAATTAAAAGACATCAGCTTCGGCTGAGTTTCGAGTCTTAACTGAATCTTTATTTTTGAAATTAGTTCTTACTTACTTACTTAGTTGGTCGTAACAACCCGTGTCCGGGTTTCAACCGACCTCATCAGCTCTCGCCAGGCGCCTCTGCTTTGCGCGCGCCTTTCCAATCGGATACACCAAGTGCGGTTAGGGCTTCCTCAGCCTGGTCCATCCATCGGAGGCATGGTCTCCCTCGTCGTCGTTGACCAGCGACCCTGGACCTTTGAAATTAGTTCGCTTGTACGAAATAAAAAAAAACTGCTACCTGTGCGGTGGTTGAAAACAAAAAAGTTGTTTTACTAATTCTTGGAACTTCCCTTTTTAATAACTTCTACCTTAATCGCTCTTTATTTAATGGGTTTTGGGATTTTTAACGCAAATTATCGACTAAGACCATTTTCTTTTCAAATGAAATTTATTGAAGAAACTGTGAAGCATATTATAGATCAAACAGAAAGCAAAAAACACTTAGTTTTTTGGAAAATATTTTCAAAAAGCATGAAAAAAATAATTTTTCCAACATTTTGCTTCATAAGCACCACAAAAATTTTCTAAATCAATTTTTTAAAAAAATTTAAATTGTTGCACAGGTCTCTAGCAATAATTTGGCTATTGAACAGATTGAAAAAATATCAATTTGTCGACGAGTTATAGCCAAAAAACCATATAAACAATATGCTGAAAATCGGCATTTGACTGCAAAGTTCGAAGGTCGATTGAAAAAAAAATTCGAACTAACATAAACAAACGTCGCGATACGGGTCTTCTAATTTAGCCTCTATTTTCACCCCTCACTCTCAGAATCGACTAACTTTTGCTAACCTGAATTTGTTCCAGTGTTATTTTAACATTCAATAATTAAAATTCCAATGGACTTATTCCGATGCACACATTTCAGGTCCTATACACATGTACACATCATTACTGTAGAGTGCAATAATGTACAACAGTTTTTTTGTATTATTTTTATTGTATTTATTAAATACAGAAAAAATTCATTTTCCTTAAAATAGAAATCAAATGACCTCTTAGCTACTAGAAAAATTTCTTAACTATTCCAAAAAATTTTTTATTTAAATATGTTATAAAAAAATCAGTTACCCTTTTACGTATCGTTGTAGTTCCATATTTTGAGCAATATTCCTAGGTATGCTTCTTTCCATGTGTTGTAGCGAGATGGTTTCATTGTTGAATATTTCGTATGCGCTGGTTTTTAATTCACTATATAATGGTTTTGAGCCGCAAATCACACAAAGAATGCCAAAAATCGGAATCGGAATGGTGACAAACCTATACGCTACCTAAGAAATAAAAATAATAAATAAAAAAATAATAAAATAATAATAAAATAATAAAAAAAAATAAATAAGTTAGGAAATATGAACTACATGGCTATAAATGAGAATATATTAAAAGTCTACTATCCGGTTTGCCGGATAGCCGGCTTAAATTAACTATTCGACCGGATGCCGGATAGTAACTCAGTGTCCTGTATCCGGCCAGCCGGATAGTTTCTTAAAACTATTTTATTAAATAAATCTTTGCTAAGTAAATATGTACTAAATATGGCGGCTTTTATTTAAAGGTAAAAAAGTAAGAAAAAATTAACAAGGTATCTTCCAAAAAATTTAGATTACATTCTTAGTATTCCCTTTAATGATAAATTCATATATAAACTAAAAACTTAAAAAAAAGTTTAGTTAGTAAAATGATTAAGATTAATAATCAAAATTATGAAGAGGTTATGATAAAGATTATGGTGAATAAAAACTAAATTTTTAGCGTTCGAAGACAATAGGCGATTTTTTTATTGACAACATGACAAATATACAAATTAAAAAATAATATAATCAAAACAATTAACTGTTTAAATATGAAGGTTTTTAGTATTGCCAGGCTGAAGTATTTAACTCTTTCAAAGTTTGGAACCATGACACAATCATAAGGTAGGCTCAACTAGAAAAAAGTGAGCTTGATATTAAAGTAACTATTGCCATTAGCATCTGACGTTTAAGGTACTCACAGTTTTGTAGTTGGAAAACTTGTCTTTTGGGCAGCTATTTTAAAATGAACCTACCTACAATTTTTGAGAAGAGAACTAACGCTGAACAAAAAGGAGTAAAAATTATTAAGATATTAGGTTTGTTCCTGTACTTTTTGGACTAAAAATGGTAAAACTCAATACTGAACTAAAAATGGCAACAGCGTGAGCGTAAGAAAAAATCTCTAAAAAATATAGCAAAACACAAAAAAGTACGGGAACGCTTTTCGGTCTAAAATTGTGTAAACTGTCAAATAAAGTCGTTTGTCAGAAACAGATCCATCTCCAACGCTTGATGATTAAAAATTTTTAGCAATATTGAAATGAATTCTCAAATTAACATTTATATTCAGTTTTTACACAATTTCCCGTGTTTTTGGTTTCT
This sequence comes from Coremacera marginata, assembly GCA_914767935.1. Taxonomy (NCBI): domain Eukaryota; kingdom Metazoa; phylum Arthropoda; class Insecta; order Diptera; family Sciomyzidae; genus Coremacera; species Coremacera marginata. The sequence continues at coordinate 106,240,887 of OU612045.1, forward strand.
ATTCCAAAAGCTGTTATTTATTTCAGAGATTTTGTTATTTTCAAATTTCTTTGTTGACTTGTAAACAGCTGATTTAAAGCAGGGAGGGGAAATATTTAACTCTCGACTGCACTCTACTTTACCATTTTTCGAGTACGGCAACGCTTTTTGGATTTAAACCTGAAAAACTGGTAAATTGGACTAAAAATTCAGAGTACGGTAACGATCTTTTATTGTTTTAGCAATTATTTTTATGTAAAAGGTGTTTTGAACTTTATTTGCCATAAGCAAATGACAGCACTCAATCCTGTAGCCTGTCAAATTAGAAATATATTTAATTTGGTGACAACGAGGCAATGGACCTACTACCCGGCCGCCTGATATTCGGCTATCCGTCCCTGCACCTCACCGGATATCCGGTATCCATCCATATCTGGCCAAATCACTATCCGTTGCATCTCTATTATAAACATAGTAGACTCGAGTATACACGCATTATTTAGTATAGTACTACTCATTCATACTCTTCAAAAATGTTGCTATACTTCTAACACGCAACTTGATTTCAATTTTTTTAAGTATGCTTCATATTCTGACTCGCCGTCGAACGCAGTCGCGATGATCTTGACGTACTACCAACAAGTTGCGTACAAAAGAGTATGAACATGTTCAAGAGTGAATGAGCAGCACTTTTTCAGAATTGCCACTTTGGCAAAAGTAAAAAATTGTTGTTTGATTTATGTTAGTATTGAAACATTTATTGACCTGTAAATGTTCTTAATTATGTGGTAACACTACACAATACGATACGAAATGAAGATGAACACTTTTGTTTTATCTAATTTTTTGAATCGAATAAACGACATATTAATTAATATATTTTTTTGAATAATTTCTCCTAGAAGTTGACTTTACATACAGAGTGTGTTCTTTTATTTCCTACACCATTGCCTCAAGCGCACCGCAGAGTTCCATTAAAAAATTGTTTACCGCATCTTAAGTAAAAGTAAGTAAATCTTCTTTATTTCATTTAAAACAATTCTCTGGTAACTCTTCTTCTCTTCTAACAGCAACAAGAACAGAGCGTAAGTTCAGAAACAACCACCGCGTTCCCATAGAAAAATAGGTAAGTAATACCAATGAGCTATGTGACTTTTGCTTGAGCTATGAGTATTTGGTATGATTTCAAACAAGTGCACTGTGGGCGAAATGGCTAACTTGGCGGTATTAAATTAACAACTCCAAAATAAATAAAGATATCGAAATGAAATTCGGCCTTGGGGTTAATATAAATGTGCTACGAAAATTTGTGAAGTTATACATTTCTAGAATTTTTGTTGTTGTTGTTGTGCGACTTTTTCTACTCGTCTATACAACCAAGAAACAAGGTATGACGACTGCACAATGTTTTCAAAATTATGAGATATTGTAAAAATATCATGGCAGAAGAGACAAAAAAAAATTACACGTATATTAGTGTTTTAAATGTTGACATCTACATAAGTTTTTAATATGTGTTTGAAATTGTTGAAAAAGAAGTCAGGGTACATTAGCACGAGAAGGAGTATATATAATTGAATAAAACTTGGTACTGATGTTTGTGTACACCCAAGGATGTGCAGTATTGAATATTTTTGGAGTCCGCACAGGAAAACGTCCACCTCCCATACAACTCACTATTGTAAAAACCATTAAAATGGTCCAAAATGGCTTATATTTATATGACCTACAAAAATAAAATTTGGCATGTGTGTCATGTTATCAAATTTAAGACCACAAACACCATCTCCCATTCAAGTCAATATTTCTTATATATCTTCTCATATATCTATTTGTGGAGTTTTGAACAAATCGAACCATATATAGTATAGAATTTGTTTTCATCCGATTTCAATTAAAATTGTTTATACTCTTATTTATACTTCATTTTTTATTTGTGTTTTTGTACTTTTACAAAAATACAGCTTTGCGTATACGCCACAGACACTTTTATTATTTTTTTTTAACTGTTATATAGTTTCCCAAAAAATTGTCACGCCCTTTTTATAGTGCAACTCACTTTTTGCATACTGTTTAATACAGACCCTGCACCCAGAGAAAAAAAATCATAGTAAGAAACATACAAGTTGGCTTTTGTGAAAGAAAAATGTACTGAGTGATGTCAATTTTTTTTTTAACTAAACTTTTTTTGCTTTCAAAACCAAAAGAAAGAAAAACATAGCGTTTTTATTGTCAGTCTTTTCTTATAAAACTTACATACCTTATATCTAAAGTACATTTTGATATCTATTTTGGTTGAGATCAGTGTGATATTTATAAGAAAAGTACATTTTAAAGCAGAATTGTAAATTCCATAGCTCAATTAGCTCTTTTAGCTCACTTACAACAACTTAAATTTTTCCGTGTGTGTTGTAATTCGAAGAATTGACTTCGTCGGCGTGACAGCAAGAAAAAAATGTGCTTACATTGTTGTTTGCTTGCGTCGAAAAATATAAGGTTATTGCTGCTGTGTGTATTTTGTTTTTGTTTTTTATTTTTTCGTCGCTATCAAAGTTCAAATTTTTTTTTTTTTAATTTTGTAATCCAGCTCACTGCCCCGACACCGCTGTTTTAAAGTGACATTGCACGTTTGAAAAAAGGACTTAATTTAAAACATTTGACCAAAATAGATATGGTCTTATGGACTGGGAAGTAAGTTTAGTTTTCTGCATTGTTTTATTTTAAAAAAATTAACTATTGTAAAAAATTTATAAATTTTGTATTTTGTAGTAAAAAAATAGACGCATTCCATAATGAAAAATTACACAAAGCATATGTTTGCAATTTTAATCAATGCTGTGGTTTAAATACCGCAGTTGAATTGTATACAACTTTGAATTATTATGTTAAGTCAGCCTCTATAATACATAGAGACTTGCACTGTTTTACATAAATAAAGCAAAAAACAATATACAAAATTGAAGTCTATATGTATTCTAGTCATTTCACAACAAATGTTTTATATTGAGTCCTTTCTTTCAATCGTGCAATGTCACCTTAATTTTGCAAGTAAGTTTTAGCTCAAGTATTAACCCATTTTTGTCCAGCGTTGCGTATACGCAACGGTTTACTTTTCTAAACCTGAAGGTCATACCGTGATAGATTTTCATGATCTCCAAAATATTATAAAATTTTAAGAATTTATCTAATCTACCTGTTTTCGCTCAAGGCTAAACAATTACGTTTACTTACATTTTCAAGCATCGGGAATTTGGGAATTTTCCATTTTTTTTATCTTCAATTTTAAACCTCTAAAAAATCTAAAAAAAATATAAATTAAAATAATATTCGTATACTACGAATTCGTATTCATCTGACTTGGGCTTTATATTAAACTTTTGTGAATTTTTATGAAGTTTGACTAACATACGTGGCTCCCGCGGGCTTACACAACGCTGGTCTGTGACGAAATACGTTTGTGTATATTTTTTGTTGTTTTGTGGAAGTTCTTGTGATCAATATTAGTGCAAAATGCTCGACTTTGCTTGTAGGATATCGTTCAATTTGAAAATTAAAAATCTCGAGGTTGCAACTCGATTATTGCATTTTTTTTTTAATTTTTTGATTTTTTTTCTCTAAGTTAGACCAAACAAAATATTTTTGGAAAGTTTCACCTTTCTAGCTCAACGGGAACATGGGTCAGTCAATAATGGGTTAGACAAAAGTAGTACCGTAGTCCAATAAACTAAACGGATTCGTTTCGAATCCGAGGTGAAACCGAGATCTCGTGTATTTGGTTCGAAACGAATTTCGTTCTAGTTTTGTTTTTGAGTCCGCTAGCGAAAGAAATTCGAATTTCGTTTTCGAAACGAGATTACCATTAGAATAGGAAAAACTTCGAAGAATGCATAACTTCGAATGATACGCAGTTTGAGATATTTTAATTTGACAAATAATTTTTTATCACTTTATGAGTGATGGATAATTCAAAATATGTATATTGGAGAAAACGAATCATTTTCGAATTGGTGAAAGTACGAGATATTTGCCAATAAGTGAAATTTCTTATGTTTGTTGAACTACAGTACACAATCAAAATTAACTTTTATTTTATGTGAACAAAATAAACAAAAGATCAATTTTCGAGATTTTTAATAACCAATGAGAAGCTATTAAATTATATTGACGGGAAAACTCTAAATGTTATAATTATTAACTTTAAATTTATTTCAAACTTATCTGTTATGTTTGAAAGGCATCAGTTCTTATTGAAGAATAAAGCTTCATTTATTTAAAAATATGTAGAAGCCTTACTAACTAATCTTACACTCTAAGCTTTATAATAGAGATGGTAAAAACGATAATCATTATAAATAACATACATATCATTTACTCCCAAGATTTAACTGCTTGGAATTTAATTAACCTGCTGCCTTTCCTGCTGCTGAGACTCCAGTGGCAATAAGTGGATCAATTGAAGCATACAATGTGGGCGACGATTATTCGCTATATATTAACAGGCTAAATCACCTGTTAACACTAAATAAAATTATAAATGATTCGGATAAAACGTAATTTTTAATAAGTGGTGGCTCAACTGTATAAATCATTAGTTTCATTATTGGCGCCAAAAACAGAACAATATTTTACATACACAACTGTAGTTGAGAAGTTAAAAGCTCATCTTAAACCACAAAAGAATATCATTGTTGAATGTTTTAAATTCTTTAAACGGGATCAATTCTCAACAGAACCGATAACGGATTACATTGTAGAGCTGAAGCCACTGTCGCAAGAATGTGATTTTGGTACTTTTCTGGACAAAGCTCTTCTCATCAAGTTTGTTTGTGGCTTTAGTAATGAGCATATTCAAACCCGTTTACTTAATGAGAGTAAGTTAGAATCTTTTGAAAAAGCTTGTCAAATAGCGTTATCGATGGACATCATGGACATGGAAATAATGAGAACTAGCTTTATTCATCATCTCAATAACAAACGAGTATCAATGCAGAACATCAGAGCAAAAAGAGATTATCCACCAGTCAAGAGCAGGAGAAATGGTAACAATACAAGCAGAGACAGAAACCGTAGCCAAAGTCGGAGCAGATTAAAGCAAATTCAATGCTTTTTCTGTAAAAAGCTTGGGCACATTGAAATAAATTGCTGGGCAAAGCAAAACGCTGAAAAATCGCATGGAAGAAATAATAGTGCATTTCATAAGAATAGTTTTAATGTAAATAATATTGAAAGTAATGATACTAAAGGTCCGCCAAATAACTTTTTTTTTTGGAAAATGCAAAAAAAAAACTACTGAATATTTTCTCAAATTTCTTTTTTTTTTAATGAAAAATAATTTCATTCAAATGGCTGCCTCGGCTGGCCATGCAGTAGCCTACACGATCGGTCCAATTTTTAAGCACATTATCGATTGCAGCTGTGTGCAGCTGTATTTCACCAATGGCTTAACGAATATTGTCCTTTAAAGCGTCAATTGTCTCTGGCTTGTCGGCGTAACACTTATCTTTGAGGGCACCCCACAAATAATAGTCCAACAGTGTCAAATCGCAGTTCCGAGGTGGCCAAACGACATCAGCTCTGCGGCTGATAGTGCGATCTTCAAAAACAGGGCGCAAAACATCGAGTGTAGCTTCTGCTGTGTGGCACGTAGCGCCGTCCTGTTGAAACCAAATGTTGCCAATATCCTCCTCTTCAATTTTTGTGAACAAAAATTCGTTCAACATGGCCCGATAACGATGGCCATTGACTGTAACGGCCACTCCTTGCTCATTTTCGAAGAAAAATGGCCCAATTATGCCTCTGGACCAAAATCCGCACCAAACAGTGACTCGTTTTGGGTGCATCGGCTTTTCAATGTATGCGAGCGGGGTTTCTGTACCCCAAATGCGACAATTTTGCTTGTTTACATACCCGCCAAGATCAAAATGAGCTTCATCTGAAAAGATGATTTTTTTGGCAAAATCGGCATCTTCTGTAAGTCGATCGCAGGCCCACTCAGCGAAGCGAAAACGCATTGGATGGTCAGTTGGCTTCAACTCCTGAACCAATTGGACTTTGTATGGCGTCATACCAAGGTCTTTATGCAAAATTCGTCTCAATGATGTCTACGAAATGTTCAATTGTTGAGAACGACGGTGAATTGATGTTGATGCCGCTTCACGCACACTTTCTGCCACAGCAGCAATATTCTCGGGTGTACGCACTGTTTTTGGCTTTTCACGCTTTGGTTTATCGATGAGAATGCCAGTTTCTTTCACTTTTTTCACAAGATAACGAGCATACTGAGCTGACGGTGCTTCTGTTCTTCCAAAATCCGTACGCAATTTTCGCACACATTCTGCAACATTACCATGATTTTCAAAGTAATGTCGTAATATTTCCCAGCGTTGTTCAAGCGTATACACAACCATATTCGTTCAGCGGAAGGATAAAACTAATTATCTGTCAAATCAGACATGTGCTAAGTGTTACCATTCACGAAATAAGCACTAGCTGAAAAAAAAAGTTAGATGGCGGACCCTTATAATTATTATAACAGGAATGATCTTAATTATTTATATAATTTTTCTGCATGCAATTCTCTAAAATCCTTAGAAATAATTGTTGAACTGGAGGGAAGAAAGTTAAATATGGAAATTGATACGGGAGCTTGCGTTTCCGTGTGTTATATTTCAGACTATTATCAATATTTTGATCTTGGCGTGATATGATTTGTAATGTAAATAGTTTAACTAGAAGTCCTAACTTAGATTTTATTTATTTATTTATTTATAATTAATAATATAATATATAATTAATAAAATATATATATATAATTTATAATTATAAAGTTTACTTATTTACAAATGATTTAGTTAAATAAAATAAAGAGATTGAGCCTGAAACGGGTTTCATCTACGTTAAAATTCAAAATGGGTGAAACATTATTACATAACCTTAAGCATCTTGCGACTGGCTCATTAAATGCATAATTTGTCGCATGCGTCGATTCTGTAAATAATCGATATGTTCTTAGATCTCTTGGTGGATCATAAAGCTTAAATAGGTCAGAAAATTCAGAACATGTAATTTTTCCACTTAATATATTATAAACAGACAATAATGAAAAAAACTATCTTCTATCTTCTAATGATTGTAATCCCAGTAACTTACGCCTAGCTATGTATGATGGAATATCACCTGACCATTGCATCTTTGAAAATGTATATTTGGTAAATAGTTTTTGTATTCTCTCAATATGTTCAGAACTCACCTTGTAATACGGATTCCAAACTACCGAACAGTAATCAAGTCTATTGCGGACCAGAGATACGAATAAAGCTTTAAGGCGGTCTTCTCATTCAAAACCCGTTTTTTGGACCCTTTTTAAAAAAATTCTTATTTGAAAACGCAAAGAATAATTGAAAATTTTTTTTATTTATTGTATTACAAAAGGTTCAAAGTAAATAAAAAAATGTTTTTTGCCTCGATACGTGGGCTGTTCAAAAAGTAATGAGACTTCAAAGTTGGTGGTGAAAAAAAAGGTGTCGTCACGGCGGCCACGATTCCGGGTCTCCGGAGCGTCTGAAATGAAAAAAAAAACGGGGTTATAATCAGTATAGATGTAATTCTCGGGTGAACCTCAAGCTTAATTTTGTGATTTTTTTTGACAAAATGGCGGCCATTCAAAAAAAAAATTTCAATTTCGGGTTTTTTTTTTAGTTTAGTGTAAAAAAAAAATAGTAAAAATTTTTTTAAAATTATGGTCGAGGTTCACCCGAGAATGGTAACAATTCTGCGTCGATTCCATTTTGTTTCATGAAAATCGGTTCAGTTGAACTGGAGATATCATGGCCGCCAGTTCGAAAAACGTGGGTTCGAGATAAACGCGTTTAAAGTTTGAAGTAATTTTTTTGGGAAAAAAAAAAAAAAATTAAAAATGTTTAAATGCAGTTTTAAAGAGCTGACCATTTTTACTTACAAATATTAGTCGGCGATGCCAGCTCCATACAGGCCACCTTCCTCTTTTTCGTAGAAACTGCTTTCTGCTGCCCTCTCTGCTCTGCGAGCCGTTCTGCCAGCTTTTGATGATGCCGCAGCTCGAGTCTCTGATCGGTTCAATCTGTCTTCATTGCGAGATAGTGCGTATTCGTATGCGTTTTTGCCAATCGCAATACCCATCAAACCCATAATTTTAAGTATGGGTATAAAACCGTCGTTGAAGAGGCACGTTGCAATGAAATTGGCCACTTCGATGGTGCGTGCGCCTGAGTTGATGTGTTTGGGCGAAAGTGATCAAAGAACAGAATTGTAGGACTCATTGGAATTCTGAGTTTCAGATCCAAGGCATCTTTCAAGCAAATTATCTGCCGACAGCGCTTCATAAGCTGGTTTTATTACCTCCATCACCTTCTTGTCCATCAGACCTTGCTTCACAAAAAAGGCTGTATCTTTTAAAGTATTTCGAATTTCTAAAAATCCTTTTAGGGGCATATTCACAACTACCCAAGCTATAAATAAATGCAAAAAAAAAGTTGAAAAAAAAAGTTGCTCAACGAGAAGACCCCCTTAAGAGATCTATGGTCGCTAAAGTCCGTTGTATTTCTTTTAATAAAGCCTATCATGGAATACGCCTTTGAAATTATAAAATCTATGTGGGCGTTAAATTTCAACTTGGAATCGAAAAAAAAGATTATTGTTAACACACCAACTATGTAAGTTTTCTAAATCGTTTTTAAGCTTCAAACAGTCAGATATACTAGTGACTTGATTGAAAAGCTTAACATCATCTGCAAACATTAGGCATCTAGAGTGTTTTATAATCATTGGCAGATCATTTATAAAGATTAAGAATAGAAAAGGTCCGCAGTGTGATTCCTGGGGAACTCCAGAAGTAACATTTATAGTATTCGATCTTAACGAGTCGATTTCCACAAACAACTTTCTATCACAAATAAAGTTTTTGAAAAAATTTAGTAACGGATTTAATATCCCAAATTTTTTTAGTTTTAGTTGTAGAATATCATGATCTATTTTATCAAAAGCCTTAGCGAAATCAGTGTAGATAAATCTAACTGTGAACGCTGTTCTATTGCTCTAGAGATACTATTTGTAATAAACATTAAATTTGAGCAGGTAGATTTTCCGGGAATGAAGCCATGTTGACTACCACAAACAAATTTTTTAATATGCAAGAATGGTTTATTTTTAAGAATATAATCAAATATTTTAGCAAAAAATCTTTGTTTAACAATTGCTCTATTGTTGAAAACATCACAACGGTTGCCTGATTTAAACCTAGGTTCTATTGCACGTACTTTCCAGTTGTCAATAAATTTACTGTTTTTTAGGCATGAGTTGAACAGAAATAGTAAAGGTTTGATAACATTTTTCGAGCATTGTTTAAAAAATATTGGCGAAAAACCATCTATTCCAGCTTTGCAGGAATTTTTAAGATTTATTATTGCCGATTGTATATCAATTTCTATAACATCAAATGTTTCTATAACATCAAATGAAAGACTGAATATTAGAAATATTAAAATCGGAAAAGCGATTTGAATTTTTATGTTGCTTAAAGACTTTTTGAAAGTATTGCATAAATAAATTACAATTATCTTGAATATTGTTGGACTGATGTCTTTCATATTCCATGTTACTTGGAAACCCACATGTGTTACGTCTAACATTAATAAATTGCCAAAACGCAGAAGGATTTCAACTCAATTGAGTTTCAACATTTAAAATATATTGTTTGAATAAGACCTTGTGAAGGAAATCATACAATCAACAATATGAATATATTGTTTGAATAAGACCTTGTGAAGGAAATCAAATTCATTTCTAATTCGTGTAAAAAACACTCTATCTTCCTCGCTTTTTGCTTTTTTTAAACTTTTTTAAAAGCTTTATTTTTAACATTTTTTAGGTTTGTTGCCCTGAAATTTAACCAAGGTAATTTAGCTTTCTCGGACTGATTTACAACCGGAACGAAGTTGGAAAAACCGGATACAAATTTATTAGCAACTAGCTTAAACCCGCCGCTTCGCCGGGTTTTCAAAAAGTTTTCATTCAAAAATTGATAGTGGGTAGGCTTGATTTTTCGCTACCAAAACGATTTTTTATTGTTTAAGTAATACTACAAATTATTAACCTTAAGATTGTTATATCATGTGATAGGAAATCGAAAACCTAAATTTTGGATTTAATTTTTTTACAACAAAAACAACTTTTATCCAATTTTTTGGCTTAAACTAAAAATTTTTGAACATTTTTTAAAAAAATTTTTAAAAATATTAATACTTTGGTTTAGTAAAAATTTCAACTTATGTTTGAAGGATATTTTAACAAACAACATTTTTCAAAAAAAATTATTGAAATCCATTGCAAACTGACTGAAATATTTGCCTTCAAAGCTAAAAGTGTGAATTTCAAGTCGTTTTTCTCTCATTCTCAGCTTATAATTAATACTAAAAAGATCTGGTACTAAAATTTTTCACAGTTTTCAAACTACATACATGATTTTGGTATCAAATTGAAGGAAATTTAAAAGCGTTTATTGATTTTGTTCTCGTTTAACCGAAGTGCAATTTAATCCATTAGGGCCGAAAGAAAACCATAAAAAACAGACATTTTTAGACTTGAAGCAACATTTTGGTGAAAACTATGTATGCCATTGAGCAGAAATAAGTTATTATTGCATGCTAATTTTATTTTTTTTAAAAAACTGGCACTAAAACTTTTGAAATATTATGCAGTATTTAATGAAAATTCGAGACGCATATGTTTCCATATAGTAACATTGGTTGTTAATGGATTAAAATAAAGTATCCTATTGCACTCTCTGCTGACCTATAAATATGTGTACAAAATTTTATAAAAATCTGAGTTGTCGTTTAAACGTGATGAGTGAACATAAAAAGTGGCTACAGATTTATTAATAGTATAGATAAAAGAAAAAATGCATTCAGGGTTTGTTTCAGAGTTTAATGTCGACCAATCGATAAAAGCTACGAAATCGTTTAATGCTGGGAAGTTCCCTTAACAAAATTAAAAGTTTTAAAGGACTTAATGTGATTTTTGTCAAAATCATAAAATTCAAAATTGATTAGCAGAGCTTTATGGTTGACGCTATTTTTTGAGATGGGACAAAGGTTTAACTCGCAAGATGCTTTCAGTTCACTAGTAGCAAAAATCAAATCTAATATTCTGCCAATATCATTCTTAATATTATTTAATTGATGAAAACTGTTAGAGAGAAAAAACTAGTTACAATTGATTCGATATCAAATGATATATTGTTAAGAAAAATATTATTACTGTTTGAAATCCAAGCAATGTTTCCGAGATTAAAATCTCCTGCTACAATAATTTGTTGCTTATAATTAAGACAATCAATAATTTTTCCAATATTTTCTAAATGGTATTGATATCTATCTAAACTGCAATTTGGTCAAATATAAGATACGAAAATATAAACTGAGTAGTTATCTAAAAATTCTAAATATACACATAATTGTTCAATGATGTTATTTACACAATTCAGAGATACCATTTTACTGCACAAATCGCTCCTAATCGCTAGCGAAAATCCACCACCTCTTTCCCTTCCTGAAAATGTTGCATTTCGATCGAAACGAAAGACGTTATAATAAGAATCGAAGAATTCACAACTTAAGATGTTGCTATGTAACCATGTTTCTGTTAATGCTACGATATCATATGAATGCAATGACATTTCGAGCAAAAATTTTGCTGATTTTGTTTTCATTCCACTGACGTTTTGGTAGTAAATAGAATACTTCATTTTCGCGAAGTTATACTTCTAATAGTATTGTTGTTATTTGTATAAGTTTTGTTTAGTAGGCATGTTGTTATTGGTTGAACAGAAACAGCATCATTTGCCGCTGTTATATAATTATATTGTTCTAAGTTACCAGAAGGCAACATAGTTAAGGAAGTGCCTTAAGAGAGGCTACTTGACCGTTTTTTTTATGCTGAAACTTTTTAACTCTTACTCCAGAACTTTGAGAATGGAGTTAAAAAAGGGTAGAAGGTATAATTACCAAAAAACTAAGAGATTTCAGATTTGTAATAGCCTGACCTTGTTTGGTAAGGCTATAGCATTGAACATCATCTCTTGGAACGGAATGAACTTTTACAATGTGCGCCTTGACATCCTCTGGAGTAGTATTCATATCAAGTTTTGACACATGAACACTTACTTTACTTGGTGCAGCACGTAGAGAGCTTCCTTCGCATGCACTGCCTGCATTCAAACATTGAGTTGCATCGACATTGTTTTTGGTAATTTCTTGCTGATATTTTTGATTATTTCTCTGCACTCTTTTTCTTTTATGTTTAATTTCTTGTTGTTGTTGTAGTTAGGGTTCTCCATCAGGAGGATCCCAAAAAAATATCAGCCGCTCCAACTGCGGCAAGTAAAACTCACTTTAATGTTATATTACTTTATGGTTTATTCGTTCAAGATATAATTAATTCAACATTAAATGGTTACAATCAAAGTTACAATAATAGGTAAACTTATCGCGATCAAGCTCCGACTTAGATTAAAATAATTAAACACTCAAAACTAATGCTAAGCCTAAAGCAACCCTATCTGCTGTGTCGGCATACCCACGCTATGCTATGCAGGGTCCGCAGCCACGTTCCCGCGATGCACCTTTACTACGACATAAGCGCGTGCAGGTAACCAGACGCATGGTCAGCAGTTTTATAAATGTACAGTGGGCTCGCTTCGGCTAAATATAGGCTCGCTCATGTCTTAACTCCTCCCCTTTAAATATCTGCGTCCCGCAGATCAAGGTAACAACTGTTAATGTTGGTTGGGCGTCGTGTGATAAATGGTTTACTGGGACTTGTATTGTTGGGAGACCAACCCTTCTTGTCAATTTTCGCCAGATGGAAAATGCAACAGCCGCCACCAAAAGTATAGTAAGAAGGTCCATCCATGATGAGAAGTCGATCCTACTAGCCAAGCCTTGTAAGCGATGAGTATTTGTCAAGCTTGGGTCACGTAGGTATTCAACGTCGACTGCTATTCCTTCGCTCGTAACATTTGTCAGTGCGGGTGGTAGGGCCTGAAATTTCGATGTCGAGAATGATTTGTCGCGAAGCTGAAGCGTCTCGTCGAGTTGGATGACATAGGTTCCCTCCAGCCTCTGGGAAAAGTTTGCGGTTTTTATTTCGCCTTTGAAATTAGTTACAAAAAGTGTGTTTTCAGTTATTAATTTCATAACTTCCTCCTTTCTGGTCTTGAAGCGACAGCGTGCGTCTCCGCCCTTGAGAAGCTTTGGAACACATGCACTTTCAGGAATACTTTCTAAGTTTATCATACCACATACTGAGGAGTTTCCAATCTTCAGACATTCCCCGGTTAGTCCGTAAGTTTCGTTTCGGCTAAGAAGCAATTTCGAAAATTAAAGATCCACTTGAGTACCGTTAGAAGTCGCAGTACGGCAATTCACTACATGCTAAGCATTTACATTCACCTTTCGTACCGCCAGAACGTATAACACGAGAGTCCCATTTGTATAGATGGATGGCCAAACTCAATAGCTTCAATTATGTTTGGGTATGGGAGAACCTCAAGTTCATTTATAACCATATTTACCTCCTCAGCATCTAAGAGGTTAGTGTTCACTATACCTTTTTTTGCCATTTGGCACACTCGTACAATCTCGTTGACTCCTTCTTTGAGTATGAGTACCTTATCCAGTAGATTATGATTTCTTGTGTCTACGTCATTCTTTTCGATAATATTATTAAGGTTAAATATCATCCCGTTTATCTTGCTGATGACTTCGTGGGTGGCATTAAAGATTCTTGTACTAGGCGGGCTACGTAGTTCATTAATTCGTTCTTTTGTCTGTGTTAGGTGAAACTGGAGGGTCAACCGCATGCTCTCTTCTGTCGCCACTAACTTTTCAGATTGCTCGATGATGTCAGCATAACGTTGAAGATCGATTATATGTATGAGGTTGAAGTAGCCGTTGGTTATCCATGCTATTCCTTCCTGAATCGTCACCACGGGTGAATCAGATTTGAAGATGTGCACTGCGTGTACAGCAGATATAAGCGCTATTCTGAAAATGAATACCTTATTGTGCTAGTTCTACAAGTTTGATTAACAAAATTTCCTAATATACATTTCGCTCGGTACTGAATATTTCAATTTATAGTGTGGTTTTCTTGTTTTACAAAATTTTATATTTAAACAGATAGGAGCTGATCAAAAATTACAGTAAAATAATAAAAGTATTAGGTTAAAAAATGTTTATTAAATTTATTCAAGATTAAAATTTTTGTTATTTAAACATTTTTGATAATTGCATTGTGGTTTTATAGAGATTTGTATTTTTTGGTTTGGATGTTTTATAATTTTTACATATTAATCTCTCTCGGATAACTCTTATTGGACTTGAATTTTTAATATGAGCCTTGTGCACCTTCCTCCCGCTAACCGTTAGTACCGTAACCCTATTATTCTTTTTTACTATTTCCCGCCTAAACAGAGCCTTATTTTTTCCTCTGATACCCTTTATTGCTACATAAATTACCTCAATTCTTTTATAATTCTTTGGTTTTGACCGTTTCTTATTTGTTCCTGCATTTTGCAGAGCTTGGTTTCTTTCAATAAGACCCCTGAGCTCCGTGTTAATTTTTGCACGAAAGTTTAAAAGATTTTGATAATTAATTCGTGAAGACCTGTCGAAAAAAAGATCACTTGGTTTTCTCCCCGTGACAGAGTGAACCGAGTTATTGTAACGGTCAACTGCCAAATACACTAATTCCTTAACATTGAGACTCGGTAATTCGTTTTTTAAGCACCTATACATTTCGATTATAGTCGAGTGGAGTCTCTCTACTTGTCCATTAACCTCGCTTCGATTCGTGGAAGTCGAATATAACTCGATTCCCATCATCTTTATGAGATTGAGAATAATTGGACTGACAAAGCTTCTTTCGTTGTCCGTAATCATGACCCTGGGTGTCGTAAAGCAGTGTAATATTTTTATTATCTTTTCGGGATTATTATCTTTCAGGTGTAAGGCAGAGCGGTCTTTTATGTGAAAGAATTTCCCAAATTTCGAAAATTTATCGAGGCATGTAATGAACTTTTCATTTTCTATCCCCATAATGTCTAGGTGAAGAATTTCTGTGGGATATTTCGGTACTGGCATTGGTTGGAGTTCGGGTTGAAAAGATCGTCTATCATACTTGTTTGCCTTGCAGATCCTACAATTCGAGACAAAGTTTTTTATAGAAGCGCAGATTTTTGGGAAGTAGAAAGCCTCAAGGATATGCTGTCTATCCCGAGCATTCCAGTGTGCTCTTTTATGCTCTGATTCGATAATGAGAAATTTCCGTTCTTCATTTCTTACGTCTTCTACTATTCGTTGTGTTACCCGAATGTTATATAATATATAATATATAAATATTGAAATATAAATTTCTTGTAGCAATCCCCAATATTTTTCCGGCATTTTGATTCCATTTATTACGTTTGGATTCAGGTTTTTTTTTAGTATAGCCGTTAATTCCTCTTTTTCAATGACGTGCAGGGTAATGTAATGACTGGTGAACCCAGGATGAGGAACCTCATGCGAAAATAGCTTCCTGCCTTCTTTAAATATCAACTGGTTCCGAAGAACTTTTATTGGTACCTCAACATGAGGTATAAGGTTTGAGGAATCGTTACCCTCACTAGCGGTGTCTGTCGAAGAAAACGAAAGGTGGTTAACCTGTGTTTGGAGTCTCGAAAGAGCGTCCGCCACTAAGTTTGATTTACCAGGCTTGTAAATCAACTCGTGATTGTATTCTTCAATTCGCGCTTTCCAACGCTTCAACTTAGCATTGAAATTCCTATTTCCCAAAGCATAAGTGAGCGGCTGGTAGTCTGTGTAAATGCGAATTTTTTTTGCTCCATAAAGGTATGATCGCAGATTGTCTAATGCCCACACTACGGGAAGATTCTCCTTTTCGTTAGTTGCATAATTTTCCTCTGTCTTGTTTAACGAACGAGATAAAAATGCGATTGGCTTGTCTTGTCCAGTCCTGCCTCGGATGATGAAAGTAGAACTTTTAAGGCATTGAAAGCTTTCAACGAATCCTCTGTCATTGCTACTGGGACCTTTTTTGATTGGTTTGCCTTAACCTGTGCATTTTCCCCTCTTGTTATGTTTGTCAAGGGCTTGGCAACCTTCGCATAGTCCCGGATAAATTTCCTGTAATATGATGTCACGCCTAGGAAACGTTTTAAGACTTTCAAATTGTCAGGTGGGACAAGGGTTTGAACTGCCAGTACCTTCTTTGGGGCTGGTTTAATTCCATCAGGGCATACTATATAGCCTAAAAACTCAACTTCGGTCCTCATGAATTGCGTCTTCTCAATATTTACCTTTAAGTTCGAATCAGAAAGTCTAGAAAATATGGCATCAACGTTGCGAAGGTGCTCATTTTCGTCCCGGCCAAATACTATGATGTCGTCAATGTATACATAACAGATTTTCCTTATGTATTCTTTCAATACATCATCTATCATTCTTTGAAAAATGGCCGGAGCATTTTTCATACCGAAAGGCAACCTTAAAAATTCGTATTTTCCATTCATGGTGGAAAATGCCGTTTTTGGAACATCTGAAGACTTCATAGCAATTTGATGGAAGCCCGAAGTAAGGTCTATTGTGGTGAAAAATTTTGCTTTCCCCAGGTTACAAAGGGTTGAAGTTATGTCTGGTATTGGGTAAAACCTGTCCGGTCGGATATATGATATCCGATACTGTTTTTTCTCCAGTGGGTTTTTGTTTTTCCGATACGATCCAGATTAGTGAGTTGGAGGGACTCTTTGAAGGGCGGATGATCCCTTCCGATAGTAATTCACTTATCTGCCTCTCTATCTCTTACCTCATGCAAGCCGGGTAGGGATAGCTTTTCGTGTAGATTGGGTCTTGCACGGTCGTTTTTATTTCGGCTACTACTTTCGTTTTTACTGCTTCTCCCCCCTGGATTGGCCCAAAGAGAGGACCATACTTCCCCACAATATCGTTGATGGCGGCCTTAGTTTTGTGTGATATTTGATCGTTTATTAAGAGGTTCACTTGTTCGGACAGCATAGCCTTAAGTGGAATTTTCACACCAGAATTTAAGCGTAATATATTATCTTTGCGGTCAATAACTGCCTCCAATATCTTAAGGGTATCGTCCCCGATAATACCGTGATTCCGCAACTCCAAATACCGGAACACGAACTTCATCTCTGGGCAGACTCCTCCATTGTCTTGGACTGGCTTGAAAAGCCTCCCTTTATGTGGCAAACTGGATATCTGAAATCCTTAAAAATGTCCAAAATACCACGTGGAGACATGTTCCAACCGCCGAGAACCCTGCAGATCTTGGCACACGAGGTTGTACACCCCAAGAGCTCACTAAAAACTCTCAGTGTTGGCACGGACCAGATTGGCTAATGCAGGCCCCACAATATTGGCCTAGACTTCAGGCAACTATATCATTAGCTCCTGAAATTCGAAAGGTGGAAGCGCTGCATGTTTTAGCGCCCGAAGACGATCTTCTCAACCGATTTTCTTCATATTTCCGAGCTCTACGAGTAATATCACATATGTTTAGGTTTATCCTCATGTGTCTACCACGATACCGCACTCAAGTCACTCAAAGCCGGGGAGATTTAATGCAAAACGAAGTTAACGTTACTAGGTTGCGGCTAATTTCTCAAACCCAAGCCATGTACTATCCTGATGAGTATAATAAACTTTAAAACAATCTTCACATCTCAAACAAAAGTTCTCTGCTTAACGTGAACCCGTTTTTTGATAAGCACTCCGTTCTAAGAGTAAACGGTCGCTTAGCGAATGTTTCCCTAAGTTACAATGAACGACACCCCATGATACTTCCAGAAAAATCTCGACTACGTCACCTGTATCTAGAATTTACCCACAAAACTTCACTCAGAGCACCAATTAATGCTTAGAGTCGTGCGTCAGGAATTTACATTCCAAAACTAAGAAATTAAATTAAACACTGCATAATCCAATGCAAAATATGCACAATACACAAACATAAGGTACACACCCAAATTATGGCAGCTCTATCTACTGAGCGGGTTAACTTTAAGTTGCCTTTTACCATAATTGGAATCGATTTTGCCGGCCCATTTCAACTAAAATCTTCAACACTTCGAAAAGCTCCTCTGCTTAAAGGATACGCCTGCGTGTTTGTATGTTTTTCTACAAAAGCCATACATCTGGAGGTAGTATCTGATCTGTCCGCAGATGCATTTTTTGGCTTTGGCCTTTGCGCGATTTGTAGGCCTTTGCACGGTTTGTACCTTTAACTCCGGGTCATTTTCTTCGTGGAGCACCGTTAATATCGAAGCCAGGGGCCCTATTCTCTAACTGTGGAAAAAGCAGTGTACACTAAAAATTGTGTACACATCCAGTTTCCGATTCACTAGTCTGCAAAAATGCTAGAAGCTCCTAAAATTTGGGCAGCTAATCATTGGGCAGCGACAACTCCCATTACTTTCTTGTATCAAAAGGTAATTTCGTCACTACGATGCGCACCAGGCTGTCATCCCAAAACTCGAATGGAGGAACCAGAGCCTTTACAGCGGGTTTGTGTTGTAAAACGAGATCCAAAACTTGCTTTGTCATTCGCGGAATCGCTTTTTCCTTTTTAACTGAAAATATTGCCATGAGATGATGGTCAACAATAACTCTCATCATTACCTGGAAGCGTGAGTTCAGCATTTCCCATGCCTCTATGTAGTTTGCATCCCTTAGTCGACATTTTTAATGGCCTGCAAGGCTTCTCCCATTAAGCAGCTACGAAGATAGTGAAGCTTTTGACTCTCAGACAATGTAGCCACTCAGTAGGATCGCTGGAAAAATCTGGAAGCTCAATTTGTGGAAGGCGAATTCTATCTCTTTGTCGATTTTAAAGCTGCGTTCGATAGCCCGAGAAGGGATTGCCTATACGCAACAATGTCTGAGTTCGGTATACCTGCAAACTTGATTAGACTTTGCAGAATGACGTTGAGCAACACACGCAGCTCCGTCAATGTAGGAAATGACCTCTCCGAAACCTTCAATACCGAAAGAGGTTTCAGGCAAGGCGATCCACTGTCTTGCGATCTCTTTAACATCATCATGGAGGGGATCGTACGAAAGGCCGGTGTGCATCGTAATGGCACCATTTTCTACAAAGGCGTCCAGCTCCTTGCGTACGCTGATGATATTGATATTGTTGGCAGAACCAAGAGAGATGTTACCGCTGCTTTCGCCGCTATCGAAAAGGAATCAGCCAAAGTGGGTTTGACGATAAATGAGGGCAAAACAAAATATATGCTGTCTACAAACAAGGGAGCTCGCCGTTTAGACTCCCACGTTTCATCCGGCAGCTATAGCTTTGAAGTAGTCAAGGAGTTCGTTTACCTTGGCACCGCCATTAATACCAACAACGAAATCAGCCTGGAGATAAAGCGAAGAACAATAATTGCTAATAAGTGCTACTACGGGCTCAGTAAGCAACTAAGTTCCAGAGCCCTCTCTCGATCGACAAAACTAACACTCTACAAGACGCTCGTTCTACCTGTGCTGTTTTATGGCACTGAGGCATGGGTAGTTTCGCAAACTGACGCAGCCGCTCTGGGGGTGTTCGAGAGAAAAGTTCTTCGCAAAATCTTCGGTCCTGTTCGAGTCGGCGATGACTATCGCATCCGAATAAACCACGAGCTGTATAAGCTCTACGATGACATTGACGTAGTTCGGCGTATAACTGTGCAGCGACTACGCTGGCTGGGTCATGTCCATCGTATGAACGACGAAGCTCCAGCGAAAAAGGTGCTCGAGGCGAGGGTTGCTGGTCAACGACGACGAGGGAGACCATGCCTCCGATGGATGGACCAGGCTGAGGAAGCCCTAACCGCACTTGGTGTATCCGATTGGAGAAGGCGCGCGCAAAGCAGAGGCGCCTGGCGAGAGCTGATGAGGTCGGTTGAAGCCCGGATACGGGTTGTTACGACCACCTAAGTAAATAAGTTCCATTTTTTGGTAGCATATATTTTACAAGATTAGATTATTTTTTTGTGAATTTTATGATATTCATTTAATTTTCTTTGTTGTTTTTTTTAAGTACAACTATTATCTGTTTTTGTGGTTTTGTATCGGAGAAAATTTTCTGACTGATAAAATTGTTTTTATTTTTTGATATATAAAAATTAGAACACAAACAATTTCATTTAAATAGAACCAACATATATATATAATAAACCATATAACATATATACTGGGTGTCCCGCAATTGAGTGCAACTATTTACGGAGCTGAAAGTTTATGTCAAGCTGAGAAAAAAATCGTATGGGAGGGGGTGTCTAATTTCACATTCTTAGGAGCTACAGGGTAAATTAAAATTTCACGACTTTGGCTTACGTTATTGTTTCTAGCAGAAAAGCTAACTTAGATAAAACTTATTTTGATAGTTCATTATAAAGGCAATAAAATCACCACTCTAACGGCATATCAACAAACCCCACCAACTTAACCGTTACCGAGCTGGGCTCGTGTGAAGATGAAATCAATCGATTTAAACTACAAAATTTCAATTTTGAGTGCAAATCTCTCAGAATTTCGTGCAGTAAATGAATTTTTTTTAGCATCAACATATAACTTTTTACAACTACCAAAAACATAAACATATCTTAAAACATATAAAAGTTGGCTGTACTAAAAAAAATTATACTTATTGGAAAACAATGATATTATCTACTGCATAACTAATTCTAATGTCATTATTCATCATTATTTTTAAATAATTGTAATTTTTTTAGTACAGCCAACTTTCTTATTTTTAAAGATATGTTCATGTTTTTCGTGTCATTGAAAAGAAAATTTAATAAATTATAAAATACATCTAAAAAAAAATTCATTTATTTCGCGAAATTCTTAGAAATTTACACTCAAAGTTGAAATTTGGTAGTTTCAATCGATTGATTTCATCTTCACACGATCACAGCTCTGTAACGGTTAAGTTGGAAAGGTGATTTTATTGCCTTTAAAATGAGCTATCAAAATAAGTTCTATGTAAGTTTTTCTGCTAGAGACAATAACGTAAATCAATGTCGTGAAATATTAATTTACCGTGTAGCTCCTAAGAGTGTGAAAATATACCTTTCTCCCCCGCCCCCTCCCAATACGATTTTTTGCTCAGCTCGACATAACCTTTCAGCTCCGTAAATAGTTGCACTCAATTACGGGACACCCTATATAAACAACATCATGTAACCAAATTAGGAAAGGTCTCGAGTCAGCAGACATTAAGCAGTTATGATGAAAAGAGACTTCGAAAGAAAGAATATTCATTAGATCTACGGTTCAATATGCATCCATGGCAGCACCGAATATATTAAAACGACGACCTGTATGCTGACATCGACAGAGTCAACTGAATAAAATTTGACCGGCTTCACTGGGAAGGTCATATTCCATTTTAATTACTTTTATTTGCGGTATAAATTTTACTCACCATGGGATTTTTTTTCGGCAAGTACACGACAATATCGTTTTTTAATGATTTTGATGACTTCAATAGCGTAAGAAGAAGGTAGCGATCAATATTATGAAGGTCCCACCAGCCTTCAGTACCCAATAAAGTTTTATGATTTAACACAATACTGCAAAATTGGGAACTGCTTTGAGCACTAAACTCATTAAGTTTATTGAAAACGTGAATATTTTTCACTGCTAAAACATAATTATTTCTGCTACAGAGGTTACTGTAGCTCGATTCTATTATGCAATCCACAATGGGCATAAAATTTTTGGATTCACGCTTCAGTTTGACTAATAAAGATGGAAGGCATAACTTATCTCTTCTAATAAATAATATTAAGCAGTTAAATACGTATTCAGCTATTATTGACAGAAAAATGTCTGTTTTATTTTTGCCACAAATAATGAGCGTTATCGAACCATCAAAATCCTTCCATATGTAAGTCCACTCGTGAGAATATATAGATTGTATACGAAGACCAAGAGATTTAAAGTACATATGAAATCCATTTAACGACGCTATTGTTGAAAAAGACAACTAAAATGAAAAATAAAAATTAAATGTTTACAAAAATTATATTTTTTAATAAGCAATTAAAAAAAAAAAAAAAAAAAAAAATAAAAAATAATTATAAAACTAAAGCAAGTGGATGAGAATAATTGATTACTTTGTCGTGGTGTAAAGACTTAGGTTGCAATGACACAATGGGCTAGAATGTAGGGAGCGAAAGCTTCTGGTAGAGTCACGCATGTCATACCGGCGTTTTGGAGTGGAGTAATGAACAAAGAGCTATCCTCACTATCTCCTGCAGACTTCTTTGGGCTGAATCAATCAAGGTGTTATGCGAACCGTATCGAGGGTTTGCTAGGTTGGAGGCCCATTAAAAATAGTCCAGTCGCTAACGGAACCAACCGGATACCTGTTGTGCACCGGGTGTTTATCAGCCTTGTCTGAGTATTGCGGATCTCTGCGTAGATCGACCACCCTTTCTCCGCAGCTCGTGGGTCCAAACATGAATAAGAACAACAAAATAAACACAAAAACAAGCCATTCGAGGCAACAAAATGCTGATGGATAAGCTGAAACATCCAGAGTACCCCTAAACCCTGCAAGCTCTCTCAATGCAACTCCCACAAGGACGAACATGAGTTAGCCTGCCACATGCGTATCGGACTCCT